>CM067223.1:78751639-78870828 GCA_034190945.1 Octodonta nipae | reverse complement strand
TTTTAAACAAAATGAAAATTTAAAATATGATATATTGCATGATACAAATAATATAAATTTTATTAAATATATTAAATTTTAAACCGTGTGAAATGATTTTAGTTTTCATTTAATTGATATATAATTGGTATTGACGCGAATCTGTAGAGAGGTGAGACCGACATCTAGGATTTCGAGAGAATTAGTACACAGAGGTTCCGAATCTGGAGCTGTTCGTGTAATTGCTGTTCTCTCTCAACTCCTAGGACAGATGTCCATAAAATTTTTTCAGATTACTTCACCTGTCAGAGATATTGAATACTCTCTCGAGGTGTCATTCCTGTGCTTTTAATATTGATACATATCCGTGGGTTCAATTATACACCTGTTGTACAATTAATACTCCTTTATTTACGGTGAAAACAAATCCTTATCTTTCAAACTGAATAAAATTTCTTGAAACACAGATCATACAATACAAAACACAATATAATTTACTTTGACATATACTTTACTACTTATAATCACTGAACTTATTCTGTCTAGGAGTTAAGGGAGAACAGCAATTACACGGAACGGCTCCAGATTCGGAACCTCTATGTGCTAATTTTCTCGAAAATCCTAGTTGTCGGTCTTACATCTCGCGTCTTCAAATTTAACGAAATGTATCAAATACATAAAGAAGTGTTCGAGAGGACATTCAATTGTGAGAAGCGCAACTGATGAAGGTTCCCTGACCAGAAAACAATATATATAATATATATTGTCTGCGTACAAAGGAATGACACCTCGAAGAGAGTATTCAATATCTCTGACAGGTGAAGCAACCTGAAATTGTTATCGTGACATTCTGTCCTAGGAGTTAAGGGGGAACAGCAATTACACGGAACAGCTCCAGATTCGGAACCTCTGTGTGCTAATTCTCTCGAATATCCTAGATGTCGGTCTTACATCTCGCGTCTTCAAATTTAAAGAAATGCATCAAATGTATAAAGAAGTGTTCGAGAGGACATTCAATTGTGGGAAGCGCAACTGATGAAGGTTCCCTAACCAGAAACAATATGTATTATATTGATATATAATATATATTGTCTTGCGTACAAAGGAATGACACCTCGAAGAGTGTATATTTGTCCCTAAAATTACTATGTAGGTTTTCTAATAATTTTTCCTATAAATTTCAAGTGAGCCCCAGCACCCTTATTATCTACAAAATTTTAGGTAGAATGGTTTCGGAAATAAAGCGAGAAATTAGAATTTTTTATAACTTTATGTTGATATCTTGTAAACAATTAATTTTAAAAATATGAAAAATATATATTTGTATTCATCATTTGATATATTGCATGATGCGTAAAAAAATATTTTTTATTTTCCGTTAATTCTATAATTTGGCCTCTAATATTAATATTAGGGATTTCTTCGTATTTTTCCTGTGAACAAAAAAATTGGGTCTTATAGTTTGGAAAATAAAGGGGGAATGGGTAATTTTTTATATATATTTTTAATATATTTTAAAATATAAAAAAAAATAAAAAAAACATATTTTTATTGGTCATAATGAGTCCTGTGATTTGATATATTACATGATCCGTTAGAAAATGAACATTAGGGGTTTCTCCTTATTTTTCCTGTAAAGTTCAAGTGAGGCGCTATACCTCTATTTTTTTCAAAATTTTGCAGCTTATGGTTTCGGTGATAAGGGGGGGGGATGGGTAATTTTTTTATTTTTGTTAATATCTTAATTAATTTATTTTAAAAATAAGAAAAAAATATATTTGTTTTCGCCATAATGAGCCCTTTCATTTGATATATAACATGATACGTTAGAAACAATTTAATTTTATTTTTTCCATTTAATTCTGTAATTTGCCCCCCAAAAATTAAAACTAGAGGTTTCTCATTATTTTTCCAGTAAACTTCAGGTCAGACTCTATACCTCTGATGTTTTTCAAATTTTTACGTTTTATAGTTTCGGAGATAAGGGGGAGGGGATGGGTAAATTTTGGTATATTTTCGTTAATATCTATTAAATTATTTTTTTAAATATGAAAAAAAATATATTTGTGTTCCTCAGATTGGGACCTTTCATTTGATGCATTACATGATGCGTTTGAAAAAAAAATTTAATTTTCATTTAATTTTATAATTTGCCCCCCCCCACCAAAATTAATATTAATGGTTTCTCACTATTTTTCCTGTAAAGTTCGGACAATGTTCTATATTTCCTTTTTTTTCAAAATTTAGGCTTAATAGTTTCGGAGATCAGGGGGGGAACGGTCGATTTTTTTATTTTTTCCCCCAGAAGTACTTCTAAAATCAAAATTTCTTCATTTACGATATGTACTCCTGATCGGGTCACCAAACTATACATCGATACCAAATTTCAACCTCTTCCGTCCAGTAGTTTAGGAGAAAATTGCTGTGATGTGACAGAGGCAGAAATCCGGAGTGATATTATAAGGGTATCCGTATACTGTATATACGGATACCCTAAAAAAAAGTTGCAGACAAATTGATAACCTCATCTTTTTTGTTAGTCGGTTAAAAATATGTTACTTGATGCTGGTGGGAGACATTATCGTACTGTAGGTTTTTATGATTCCGCTGGTTTTTAAGTTTGCATGACCCATTTGTATTTCTGTAGATTTGTAAAGTACATTTTAAATGACTATAGATTGTTCGCAGAAATATTATCTCTTTTAAATCTTCAAGTGACTGTTTAATCTCGTGAATGGAATCTATAATGAGCCTATAGCCACCAGGACACTAACGTATTCAGTTAAAAGAAAACAAGTGAATTTTTTTAATCGTGCAAGAAAAAATGCAAAATCGTTGCTTTACCTAATAGAACATTTTTAATTAAGCCCAACCCGTAATAAATCCACGAGAGTTGGACAGTTAAATTCGCATATGGTTAAATCAGCACTCAACTGACGGCCCTATTTCCTTAAGTATTTTTAATAATACTATATATATTCACCTTATGATCTTTTAGAATCGTTTGGCAAAAACGTCGGATCATTAACACTTTAATAATGCTTTAGAAGCCATTTGAAATGGACGCGGAATGCTGTCAGCTCATCCCGCGAAACAGGGCGATAAGCACTTAGCAGATATGCCCGGTTGCTTCTTCAATTAGATCTCTAAATTGATCGTAGAGAATGCCATACAAGAATTTTATAATTGGATTCGTCTTAAAATATATCAAATCGGGAAATGCTACTTCTGGACAAATCTAGATATGTTACAAAAGTAAACAACAAGAAACAGAAGAAAATTATTAGCTTGCTATGTGAATAAACAATACAAGAAACTAGGAATATAATGTTAATTGGTTCAACAAATATTTCGAGAAATTGTTCATATTAATTATATATAGGGGGTCCAAACTGAGTTACCTAAGAACATATGAAGTGTGAAAAATTGGATTTTTAATAAGACAATAAAGTTTTTGTATAAAATATTTTTAGTTTTCAATGGAGTTCCAGAATGGAGGAGGTTATCAGTTCAATAGGATTTTTTTGTATGTATGATTTGATTGAGTTATTTTTAGTGTACCATATATACAATATCCGGATACCCTTATAATATCACTCCGGATTTCTCCCTCTTTCACATCACAGCAATTTTCTCCTAAACTACTGGAAGGAAAAACTAAAAAAATCGACCCCCCCCCCTTATCTTCGAAACTATAAGACATAAAATTTTAAAAAAGAGCCTCACCTGAATTTTACCGGAAAAATAAGGAAAAAACCTTTGCTATTAGTTTGGGGGCAAATTACACAATTAAATGGAAAATATAAAATTAAAAATGTTTCTAAAGCATCATATAATATATCAAATGAAAGGGCTCATTATGGCGAGAAAATTTTTTTCGTAATTTTAAAATAAATTATGTTATTGACCACGACCGGCTAACCATCATGTCGATGTATTTGGTCATTAGTTTTGTATTTAAGGTTTGGTAGATGGGTTTTTTCATTGTTTATATATGTTTGAAATGATGCGCTAGGCATCGAAACTAGTCACATGTTTTAGTGAATAAATGTGTTAGTGATAGTAAACAAAGTAATTAGTTTCATTCATCATCATGATTGACTATCACAAAAGTAACGGCTTCCACAATCGATTTTTTTATGACATTTAAGTTGACATAAGAAAAATTTGTTGTTTTTAAATATACAGGTAGCACAAAAAATTCTAATACATGATCTTTAGAATTTTTTGTGCTACCTGTATATTTAAAACAAACAAATTTTTCTTACGTCATCTTAAATGTCATAAATCAAATTTTCAATTTGTACTATAAAACATTTTCAATGCATATTTAAAGCCAGTGACAAAGAAGTCAGAATCGACTTTGAAACGTTTGGAATTTTCTTTCAATATATAGTTTATGTACTTCGATTGTGGTGTTATTTCTTAAGAAAACATAAAAAAATAACTCCCGAACTGGTCCCGTATTTTTTAGAAATTATTGTTCTTCTATAGTAAAATTTGGCGAAGGCGACAATATTAAGGAAACAATTATGTCGCTGTCCGAAACCTGAGGTGTAACTAATTAAAACAGATTGGAATTAAATTAAAATAAATGTTAGTTAACCAACAAGATGTAGATTCTGAATTTGTCTGTCCAAACATAGGTTGAAATCATTACAGGTCACTTATTCAACTGTATACGAGGTTTCTCAAAAATATAATTTTTTTTTATGCGTATTTAGCTATAACGGGAAACTGCCTGTTAAGGAAGCTTTTGAAGTGGCTCCGTATTTGTTTCAATGACATTGCGAATACTGTTTTTTAGATAATCGGCACACTAATTGAAAACAGATTGGAATTAAATAATAATAAATGTTAATTTTGTATATACATAGGCTGAAATCATTACAGTTCACTTTTTCAACTGTATGGGAAATTTGTCAAAATATGAGTTTTGTTTACACAGTGAAGTAAATTTTTTACATTTTTTGATATTATCTAAAATGGCTATCCAACAAAGTTAATTACAATTGAAAATTTTACCTAAATATTCTACATCACTAAAAATTAAAAAAATATATATTTTTTTTAAATTGAGAAAAAAAGTAATTTTATTATAAAATTTTGCAAAGCGACTATTATTAATTAAATTAAATTAAATTATAATTAAATTATAATGAATGCAAATTAATGGGCTTGTAAAAACATGGAGAGTTTCAATTCAACTATAGTAAGTTGGAACCATATCCAAAGCTTTGATAATACATATTAATATTTAGAAAACAAGTTATTATATTCAACAGTAAACAAGTTTGGTCAAAACTATGAATGTTGCTTAAAAGTAAAATACCTTATATTTGGTAATATCGAAAAAGGTAATTTAATTTGAAAACCTCACCCAATGATGTCATTACATATATCACTAAAAATTCTAAAATATATACCTTATATTAAACCCTAAAAAAACTTAAAAAAATCAAGAGTAACTTTATAAAAATCAAAAAATAATATTTATCCTGTAACAATTAAATACTTGTTCTGAAGTCCGTTGCAAGTTGAGCAGCAAAGTTGCAAAGTAGAACTTCAAAATTACCAAATAATTTTCTCTTTAACTTGGCACCGACTTCAGAATAAGTATTTAATTGGTTCAGAAAAATAATATTCTTGAAGCGAAAGCTTCTTAACGGGGGCCCACATTTACACATATGAAAATAGATGAGTTAGGGGAATGAATTGGATAACTTTTAATTTCATTTGTTTCGACACTGCCACCGACACCATATGCTATCTTGAAAGGATAACAAGAGACGGGAAGTATAATTCTTCGCTTCCATCGTTCAGTCTCAAATGACTGCCACTCTTTTTTTCTTTTAGTTTAGTTATAGCATATTCAGAAAGCCATCTAATACAGGTATAACCATATATAATAACTCCTGCCATCCGTTACAACAAAAATTAGCATCTTTTCACAGCTTTATACACAGACTTTTAAACATCCCTCTAAAGGAACAATACTAAAAAAAAAGAATTGAATATCATTAAACAAATTGCAACCCCCAATGGATTTAATCTATCGGTGGTGGATAAGTTAATGTTTAGACACATAAACAAGTTAATGGAAGCCTCGGCATATTTACCACAAGGAGATATTAACATTCACACCGAAATACAAAAACCTTACAGATCCATGTCCTTTTTTCAAAACCAAAGACACTTTGGGTTCAAGATTAATGAACAATGAAGACAAGACTGATCTGATGAGTAGAAGTGGGGTACATAAGTTGACTTGCGATACTTGTGGAGCAGCATATATAGGTAGAACATTTAGGTGCTTTAAATTTAACTTTAATTTGCTGGAAAACAACCACAATTTTGATAAATCTAAGGGGCTAAACATATTACACATAGCCAACAAGGGATATCTTTTGAACAATCAGTTTGTATTGTCATTATCTTCACTTTGTTACATATTATTACAACTCGTTTAATAATTTCAATATTTAATTATCTTAGATTACTTAAGGCTAGGGGGACGATCCTCTGACTCTTTTCTTCTTTTTGAATAAGATTTTTTCCAAAAATAGCTATAATATAAATAATTTGGATAATTGACTTCTGGTCATACATTTCTCTGTACATATAGAAGTAAAATAATTTTATTTGATAGATTAGTGTGAACAATGTAGGAAATTTTGCAGCTTAACTCTGAAGATGGGCTAGATACAACCCTGAAACCAGTAATGTTTGTCAATAACAAGAACATTTTTGAGAATAAAAACACAATTTTAAAGATTGTGATTTGTGAGTTTTTGACCTATTCGTTCCAGACCATTTAAATTTTTCTTTTTATTTTATTCCTTTTTTAGGGTTCCGTATATACAATATACGGATACCCTTATAATATCACTCAGGATTTCTATCTCTGTCACATCACAGCCATTTTCTCCTAAACTACTGGACGGAAGAGGGTTGAAATTTGGTATCAATGTATAGTTTGGTGACCCGATCAGGAGTACATATCGTAAAAGAAAGAATTTTGATTTTAGGGGTACTTCTGGGGGGAAAAACTAAAAAAATCGACCGTTCCCCCTCCGCTGATCTCCGAAACTACTGGGCCTAAAATTTTGAAAAAAAATAGGAAATATAGAGCGTTGCCCTAACTTTACAGGAAAATTAAGGAGATAGTGGTTTCTCCTTAATTTTCCTGTTAATTTTGGGGGGCAAATTATAGAATTAAATAAAAATTTAAAAATATTTTTTTAAATGCATCATGTAATATATCAATAAAAGGTCTCATTCTGAGGAACACAAATATTATTTTTCATATTTAAAAAAAATATTTAAAAAGATATTAAGGAAAATATACCAAAATTTACCCATTCCCCCCGCTTATCGCCGAAACTATAAAACGTAAAGTTTTGAAAAAAATAGATTTATAGGTTCTGACCTGAAGTTAACTGGAAAAATAATGAGAAACCTCTACTTTTAATTTTGGGGGCCAATTACAGAATTAAATGGAAAATTAAAATTAAAATTGTTTCTAACCCATCATGTTATATATCAAATGAAAGGGCTCATTTTGACGAAAACAAATATATTTTTTCATATTTTTAAAATAAATTAATTAAAGGATATTAACAAAAATATAAAAAAATTACCCATTCCCCCCATATCTCCGAAACCATAAGCTGGAAAATTTTGAAAAAAATGGAGGTATAGCCCCTCACCTGAACTTTACTGGAAAAATAAGGAAAAACCTACAATATTGGGGGGGGGGGGCAAATTATAGAATTAAATGGAAAATATAAAATTAAAATTGTTTCTAACGGGTCACGTAATATATCAAATCCCAGGGCTAATAATGACGAATAGGTACAAATATATTTTTTAAATTTTTTTAAAATGAATATTTTAAAATATATTAAAAAGATATTTTAAAAAAATTACCCATTCTCCCCGTTATTCCCCAAATCTAAGACCTCATTTTTTGTTTATAGGAAAAATATGAAAAAAATACCTAATTCTATTATTTGGACTCCAAATAATAGAATTAAAAGGAAAATAAATTATTAGAAAACCCCCATAGTAATTTTAGGGATAAATTATACAATTAAATGGAAAATAAAGATTCAATTTTCAAATGCATCATGTAATATATCAGGTAAAAGGCTCATTATATGAATTACATCGACTTAATTCCTACTTTAGAAACTACACTATTTAAAATTTGAAAAATATATTTGATTTATATTTTTAAATAATTTGAATAACAGATTTAATAATTTATAATTTAAACTTTGACCTATTTTGCCGTTTTTCTTCCAATGTACAGAGCCTCAAAACTCAGACAGTAGATTATAAAAGGCATTTCTGAAAGTTTATTAGTAAAATAAAACTCTAATGTTACTTTTTGGGGGCCAAATTAGAAAATTAAATACATATGTATTGTGATAAAAATCAAGCGAATCCTAAAGCAGATAAAATATAAAGTCTATGTGTGGAAAATCAAAGTGTATATTTTTTATAAATTGAAAACGCTTCCTTTAAAAGATATTAGGGTAAATATAAGAAAATACACTTATTTCCTGCTTGTCTGAAACTGGAATATTCGAATCTTGAAGGTGGTACGGAACCCTAAGTATGCGAGTCCAACTCGCACTTGACCAAATTATTTATATTTATTACCAATTTTTTTCAAATGTGTACTATGTTTTCTCAGCAAAAGTCCCTAGTTGATATCAGAAAATGTCTGTTTGTTACTCCACTTCACTGGATATATCGAACCAATTAATTTGTTACGATTTTAGCGGCATTCCAGAACAAATGTGGGAGGTTACTCAACTGGTTGTGGACTAATAAATGCGACAGCAAGAAGCAAACATGACGATAGCGTGGAATGCTAGCTCTCACACATCTCGGATCATTTCACGAAGTCGGGTGTGCGTAAGTAATCATATTTACAAAACGATTTTCAACTCACTCACGAAATTAATTCATACTGAAAACTTTCAAACCGGATCAATTAATTATTCATGCATCCTTTACGGTATCAATAAAAAATTAAGAGAATATCTTTTCATGAACAGAATATTCATTAATTTATTATTAATTATAAATGGGCTGAACCCACTCGTGCTAAGGAAGATATGATGACGCATTTTGAAGCAGCTCATTATTCATTTATAGCCTCTCTATTATTCCTTGATGTCATGTGGGCAAATGGGAGTGCGTTTAACAGTTTAGCGATAAATAGAAGAAATTAGATAACCATGAGAGCAGAAAAAAAGAAAAATGTGATGACTACAAGTTCAAAATAAATAACAAAATGTAAGAAAATAAAGATTCAGTTTTCTAATGAAAGAAAATAGGCTTCATAGTTGTGACATTCTCTAATTTTTGAGAGTAACTGCCAGAATTGAGAGTATCGTACGTTTCAAGATCTAGGTTAATCTAGGACCCCATTATTAACAGAATTTATTAAATAAAACATTAAAAATATATATAACCGACTTCTTCCACCAATAACTAAAAAGCTAAAAATAATTATAACAAAAAACAACTCTAGCAAATAAATAACACATTCAATGTTGTTAGGTACCTACCAGGAAGTAAAAAATGTGAACCTTAAAAGGTGCTCATTCTGTACAAATTAATTACCTACCAATCTAGTATATTTTTGAAGTCGGTGCCAAGTAAATCTAAAATCCTGTATTGCTTACTTATTTCCTACTTCATCAAATGTGATTGTTGCATGGCACCGACTTCAAAAATATACTAGATTGGTAGGTAATTAATTTGTACAGAATGAGCACCTCATAATGTTTACATTTTTACTTCCTGGGTAGGTACCTAACAACATTGAATGTGTTATTTATTTGCTAGAGTTGTATTTTGTTATAATTAGTTTTAGATGTTTAGTTATAGGTGGAAGTCGGTTATATATTTTTAAATGTTTTATTTTCAACTTTTTAGTTTTTTGAACTCAGATAGTTTTCATTTTTTATTTTTTATTTTGTATGTATAACCTTAATAGAAAGCCTCAACATTACACAATTATACATTTTCCTTTAAATTGACAGGTAAATGTTTACAAACAAAATGTACTAGTAGGCGTTGACTTATTAAACCCAAAATATTTTATGCCTCATGGACATATGCCATCTAACCTTTTTTTAACTTTTTTTGACAACTCTGTATAACTATAGATAATTCCACTCCACCCTATGTACCAACCATCCTGTACATACGACTGACCACGGACAAGCATAAATTTGTTAGCTGCCTTCTGTAAATTATAGGAAGGAGTTGAATCTATCCCATATTTACCGAGTCAAATCCGTCCTATATTTCAACCATCGTATATAACTCCTTGTGGGCTACCTCATAAATTATTTCATTTTTAACATTTTATATTATCGCCCTGTGTAATATTAATTCCTCTCCAAAGTTTATGCAACTTCTCATGGGCTATAAAATAAATAATTTTTTAATCACACTGTATAAATATAATTCAACCCCAGCACATATTTCAACCATCCTATATATGATTTGTTTACGACCTGATCATATAACAGTTTTTTAATCACCCTATATAATTTTAATTCCACATTTTTCCATCATTTGTATACCACCATACGTCCACACCACCCTATATTCCAACCATCCTGTATATACGGCTGCCTATGGACCACTATCATTCTACTCCGTCCTATATTTCAATTATCATATAAATGCAACTCCTTCTATCACTTTACTTTGTGATTTTCTCTGCTATAGCTCTAAACACCCTGTGTATAAACGCACCAAATAGCAGTTTAGAGTTTGACATGTGTTGTCACTGAATTTTCTATTAGGCCTTGACATTGTGACAACCAATAAATGGCAAAATTTTCTTTAAATAGGTATCTGATGGTATACAAATAAAACGAGCTTGGTACTCATTGATTTAAGGAGCCGAAAATACTATGTTGTACTACCTATATGCTTGACATATACATAGAAAATTTTTAAATTCACAATTAAAATTTCCAGTGCCTACAATTCCCGCACCATTACGTTGGAATTAATATATTTATGAGGAAATTTTTTATAAGAATTTTGTAATTTTCGTCGATTTTCTGCAAGACTGCAAGTTGCATATCGCAGAAAGTATATGAGATCACCTGGGGATCTCCTTAATATATTAAACATTAAAAAACTATACACAGCCATAAGGAGTTTTCGAAAAATCGACCAATATGTTAGGGATATTGGTCGATTTCTATGCACGCATGTGTTCGTTCACAAATTTCATCACTTTTCCAATAGAATTCTTTTCCCAAATTTGAAGTTTCACCAATCCGGATATATACTCTATTAAACAAGACGATATTCATTCAAAACGGTTCACCACAGGAGAAAAAATCAGGTAACATACATTAAAAAAAGCGACGAATTGATAACCTCCTCCTTTTTGGAAGTCGGTTAAAATTAAAGCAAACTCTTGTCCATTTTGTTCTGTGTTCTGTAATATAATTGAGCATCTTCACAAATTTGGATTTTTCAAACTGTCGTTTTTTGTTTCGAATAAATGAACATGCTTGGGACCTCGGTCATAAAATACAATTTCAAATTTTATTTAAATTACACAAAGAGAAACACAACACCAAATGAAAACTAAAAGAGCCTGCTTTAATTTTGTTAATTGAAGGCGATGATTGTATCCCTACTACCTCCGCAGAATTCACTTGTTCCTGGTTGCCGATGATTAAGGAAGAAATTGTTAATGTTCGTGTCCTTGTGAACAACCCAATATCGGGATAGTTCATAAGATTTTTCCCTTGTGATTTTAATGGAATCTCTGAATCATCAAAATTCTTTGATCGCAACCTAGGAGCGCAACAAACAATTCTGAAGATCACCCTTTCAAATTCTTCCCATTCGAAAGGAACTTTATTATTATATGATCTTTAGAAGATTCTGCTCTACCCTGTATATTATAAGATTAAATTATCTTAGTTACCTCTGAAATCAAATAATAGATATTTTCATACATTTTAATTTTTATTTTAGAAATGTGCCTTTTTTTCGTAGTTTTTTCGACATTGCCAACGGGGTCTGACCTAAACCCCGAAACGTTTGGAAATTTACAGCAATTTCGTGACTTGTTTTGTTATCTCCCAGAAGTGCTGAAACATGAAGGAAGTATTAGAAACTGCACCACATAATACAGTGACTTAGCCTACCAGATATTAATTTTTTCGCTGCGGAAAAACTAAACATTTCAAAAGTGATTGTTGAGTCAGATTGTCCCTTCTAAAGGCAGTCAATTCTGTAAGAGCCTTAACAAGAAAAAGAGCACAGGAATCACAATAAAAATAAGTAGCGTTGCCAATACGGTAGAGATCTTAAAGCTTGAAAAGAAATGTCCATTAAACAGATTACCCACACAGCAAATGCAGAAATATCGACTCAACGGATCACCCCCTAAAAACATTTTGGGTTCAATGGAATTCTCTTCTGGTTGAGAATGGACAGAGCTTTCAAGAGAATCTGATAAAGCGCCGATGGGAAAATATCAGTTAGTCGTATCAAAGAAAAGAGGACCCGCCCAAGAGGGAGCTATACAATGGCATTCCCGGAGGTCACTTATGGATAGCTAAAACCCTTGATAAGGTATGAGAACTCTTTTATTGGCTAAACTACTAACTACTAAAAAGATATAAGAAAATAATGCCGTCAATGATACGTATGTGCAGCCAGTAAGGGCCCTAATATCGATCAGTTGGGAAAATAAGGCAATACAACGAGGGTGTTCTTTTTGCAACAATTGCCATTGACATAGCTGGACCAGTAACCAAGAGGGGTAAACGAAATCCAAGAGAAGTAACAGTTGTATCTTGCTGTTGACTACTTCAGTAAGTAGCTAGCAGCTATTACCAATCAAGAAAGCAACTGTTTCAGTAGACCAGCTGTTTAACCGGTTTAATCAAGGCAGGAATTTTGAATCAAATGTACTTCTGAAGGTCTGCGACTGATGGGCATTAATAATCCAGAACTATGTCATTAGACCCAATATAGTAGAACATAGTAGAGAGTTTTAACAGTACTAATGGGATTGGGATAATTAATTAATTGGGAGAATTATGTAGACCAATTACTGAAAGATTACTGGTAGCCCATGAATTGACAAGGAAGCGCATGCTAGCTAGCAAGAGCAATGATTTAAACGCCAATTCGACCGGACTTCAGCAAAGCGATAAGGTCTGATTAAACAATCTACAAAGGCCAAGTGCAAGTCGTTGAAGTTGTCACCCTCATGGGAAGGATCTTAGGAGATTATTAAGAGAATAAATGATCTGTATCGTCTGGCCCTGTATGAAGGTGATAATGCACCTAATCGGTACGATCTGGCTTTGCCCTGGAAAGTTCTAACTATGCCCGACGGAGGACCCTGTATATAAAAAGTAGATGTCACTACCAGCAAATGGTAATTGACATTTCGGGAAAAATATACTAATTTCTAAGTTAATGACATGGGACCACTGTAGATAAATCAAGAACATAAAATTTTATATAAAAAAGTGTTCGGGAGAGAAGAGTGAGTTCACTTGAGTATCACGGTCAGATCAGTCATTTTGACGGTTTTTTTATTATTGTTAGAAGGACAACACTGATTCAACATCATAGCACAAACATCTATCGGGAGTGACAGGCTGCCAGTGTGACGTCACGTAATAGACCTTTGAGGCTGACAGCTGACGTACGCCATAGAGATCAGCGTGGACTACCAGAAACATGGCGGCGAAGGATATGACGTCACCGGGTGTTTGGAAATGGTTACTTACTATAACAGGGCAGCCGTGGCAAATATAACATCAAGTGGCAGACGTGGAATTAAGTGAAAAAAAAATATGTTGCTCTCTGGTGGAACTGAAGTAGGTTGATCGTTTCTACGTATAGGGTGTGAAAAATTGAACTAGCGCGAGATATCAAAGATTATATATGTGTAAATTTGAAGCCGCGAGATGTAAAGACCGACATCTAGGATTTTCGGGCAAACTAGCACATAAAGTGTCTTCTAAATGTTATTTGTGGCATGTTCTTGATTATTTTTTTTTCTTGGGAATAACACCACAATTGAAACGAAAAGCTGTATGTTGAAAGAAAATACCAAACGTTTTAAAGTCAATTCTGACTTCGTTGTCAATGACTTTAAATTATGTATTGAAATTGTAAATTGCAAATTGGAAGTTTGATTTATGACATTTAAGTTGACATAATGAAAATTTTGTTGTTTTTAAATATACAGGTAGCACAAAGAATTCTAAATTTATATATTAAGTTAAACGGCTTTCAAGTTGGAAGAATTTGAAAAAGTTGTCTTTAGAATTTATAAGTGGCGTTCGTAGGTACGACTTTGTTATAAGATAGCGCATTCGCCAAAAAATGCGATCAAAGAATTCTGCTGTTTCAGGAAAAAAAACTTTATGAACTATCTCGATACTGTGTTATTCAAAAGATGACCATTAATCATTTCTTGCTTAATTGTCGGTAACCAGATACGATTGAATTCTACAGAAGTAGAAGCAATGCAATCGTTCTCATTCAAAAGAATTAAGGCAGACTCTTTTATTTTTCGTTTTGTGTTATGTTGTTCTTTGTGAACTACAGTTGAATTGTCAAATTATATTTTATGGCCTAGGTCCAATGCATGTTCACAAATTTTCGATTTTTCAAATGGTCGTTTCTTTATGTAATTCTTGTGTTCATTTATTCGTACGTCTAATGGTCTCGATGTTTCTCCAATATAAAATTTATTGCATTAGCAAGGAATCTTGTAAATTTTGTTTTCAATATTAGTAATTTCAATGTATTTCTTGTTTGGAATGTTGTTTTAACATTAAATCTGTTTACCATTGTTTTCAATCTTTCTGTCAGACTTTCTGTATGGTATAGTTGTAAATGTAATGTGGTTGTTCTGAGTAGCAGTGTTAATAAGAGCAGTTCTGGGTTGATTCAGAAGGTTTGTTTCTGTTCAAATCTGTTTAACTCTTTATTGATAAATTTTGTGCG
The DNA here is from genome assembly GCA_034190945.1 of Octodonta nipae. Lineage (NCBI taxonomy): Eukaryota > Metazoa > Arthropoda > Insecta > Coleoptera > Chrysomelidae > Octodonta > Octodonta nipae. Next base: position 78,855,813 of record CM067223.1, on the reverse strand, counting down.
GTAATAGTTTCCAGTGAGAACTTTTTATAATTGTTTTTTCTATGTTGAATTTATTATTATCAGCACAGTTGGTCTTTGTTTATTTTAGATTTTCTTGGGAATAATACCACATCAGAGTTCAAACTTGTGTATATTTTAAAACCAAACGTTTCAAAATCCTGTCGGATTTCGTTTTCAATGGATATAAGTTTATAAAATAAAATTGAAATATATGACAATTATTTTGACAAATATGTTTACGTTACTATGGAAAAATTTCTTTGATTTTAAATATACAGGGCACAAGAAATTCCAAAGATCATGAGGTTTTTTCCTAGGTTTTCCCTTATGACTTTAATGGGATCACTGAATTATCAGAATTCTTTGATCGCATTTTTTGGCAAATGCACTATCTTAAAAAGAAAGTCGTCCCTAGGAACGCCACAAATAAATTCTGAAGACAATTTTTTTCAAGTTCTTCCAACTTGAAAAAAAAAAAAAAAAAAAAATTTTTTTTTGATTTTAATGATCTTTGGAATTTCTTGTGCACCCTGTATATTTAAAATCAAAGAAATTTTTCCATAGTAACGTAAACATATTTGTCAAAATAATTGTCATATATTTCAATTTTATTTTATAAACTTATATCCATTGAAAACGAAATCCGACAGGATTTGAAACGTTTGGTTTTAAAATATACACAAGTTTGAACTCTGATGTGGTATTATTCCCAAGAAAATCTAAAATAAACTAGAAGATGCCACAAATAACATTCAGAAAACAGTTGGTCTTTGCTCTAATAATAGCATATAGAGGTTCCGAATCTGGAGCCGTTCCATGTAATTGCTGTTACTCGCAATTCCTAGATTCGAATGTCACGATGAAATTTTCAGGTTATTCAGAGTATTCAATATCTCTGACAGGTGAAGTTAACCTGAAAAGTTTCATCGTGACATTCTAACCTAGCAATCACGGGAAACATGGAACGGCACCTCTATGTGCTAGTTTCCCCGAAAATCCTAGATGTCGGTCTTTACATTTAGCGGCTTCAAATTTACCGAAATTCACCAAAAACATAAAGAAGTGTTCCAGATGACGTTCAATTGTGGGAAGCGCAACTGATGAAGGTTCCCTAACCAGAAACAATATATATTATGTATATTGCCTTGCGTACAAAAGAATGACACGTCGAAGAGAGTATTATATATGTGTATTGGAATTTAAGACAACACAGAAGGGGGATCATTTTTGTCGGATCTGACTTCTCCTGCCGGTGCTAGCTGGGAATACAAGACAAAGGGGAAGATGGGTCTTTGCTGACGTTTTTCTGTAGAACGTGTCATTTTTCAGTAAATCGGAAAACTAAAAGAAAAATTCCGGAAACGTTCTAAGTAAATATCCCAAATATTTTCAAATTGAAAGTTCTAGAATGTCAGAAAATAGTTTATTGATTACACAGTTTCTATAAACTGTTCTCATTTTGGTGAATTTGAAACTTTTAAGTAAGCAACTTATTGCAGGCTAAATTCCATTTCCATTTACACTTTTAGGTTAGGGTGCCTAAGAAATGCTCTCTGTACATTCTACTTTGTTTAAAATTAATGTGGGAAAAGAACTTCTTGAGTATAAAATCACACAGTTGACGTTTTTCTCAAAATTGCTGAATACTAGTCAACATTTTGAAACTACTGTATAGTATTATGAGTTACGTTTAAACTCAGTTCTTATCGTGATAATCATCATCAACAACACATTGTTTTGACAAATACGCTACACTTCAAAAAATATGTAGCTATCGGTGTAGTAGAGTTCAGATAGTTGAGATTACGAACGAAAGAGATAAACTACACCAGATACAGTCCACTTGTCAGAGCATGAGAGCCGTTTTTCCTTTTTGTCGACATACACATTGGATTAACGCGCGTATGCTTCAGATGAGGATATTTGCAGAAAAATAACGCGATCCGTTCGAGCTGCTGCTGTTCGAGCATTACCATTTCATTAAAATGCAAGTAGCCGAGACATGGTATGATATGCTGTTTCATGCCGTATCATCCTTGAGTTATTTCATTTATGTACATGGTAGCGTAATATTTTCTGCTCGAAAAGGTCATTGATATTTGTCACGTAGTAGATCGAAAGCATCTGTTGGCACTTGCGAGTCTCGTAGACTTTACTGAGATAGTAAAGCACGTGCTCGACTACTTCCCATTATTAGATCTGATTATTTAATGGAAACACATTAAAAGTTCTTTGTTTGTTTTTTACGATTTTCGCAGATGTTAGCGTAAAGGAAAACAGGTTCGACACCTTTGACTCATATGGTTACTTGGCATAAACATCTGATTGGGATCTCGTAGCACTCGTAGCAACCACAACTAGCTATGTGAGTGAGAGCTCTTTTTTAGCTAACACTTGTTCGACGTCTCACAAATTGTATCGGTTTAGGTATTATGTACGCATTCGATTGTAGAAGCATTTACTTTGTTGCGTTAAGCAATGATGATGAAATACAACTAATTTCTTTGTGTTCTGTCACTGTCAATTACTCTTCCAACGGGTAAAAGGTTTATAAGTTTTTCTTGTCTATGTTGTAATCATTTTTGAGAGGATCTGCCAAACATTCATTCCATGGGCTCTTTATTACTTGTTTTTTAAATGATATTTGTAGCATATTTTTTAATGTTTAAGTAGTTCTTGGGAAATAACAGAACAAGACATGAAAAATTGCTGTATACTCCGTTTCAGGGTCTAGGTCAGACCCCGTTGTCAATGGTTTTAAACTATGAATAAAAAAAGGCACAATTGTAAAATTAAAATGTTTGACAATATCTATTATTTGAGTTCTCACGTAACTAAGAGAATTTTATTTGTTATATACAGGCTAGAACAGAAACTTTTCAAATTGGAAGAATTTGAAAGGGTGATCTTCAGAATTTTTATGTGGCAGTGATCCCATTACAATCATAAGCGAAAACCTAGGAAAAATCTTATAAAATATCCCGATATTGGGTTGTTCACAAGGACGTGACCATTAACAATTTCTTCCTTAAACATCGGCAACCAGGAACGATTGAATTTCACGGAGGTAGTAGGGATACAATCGCTTTCATTTATCAAAATTAAAGCAGATTCTTTTAGTGATGTGTTCTTCTTTGTGTAATATAACTGAACTTTGAAACTGTATTTTATGACCAAGGTTCCAAGCATGTTCAAAAATTTTGGATTTTTCAAATTGTCGTTTTTAATGTAATTTTTGTGTTCGTTTATTCGAACATTTAAATGTCTAGAGGTTTCTCCAATATAGCATTTATTACATTCACAAGGGATTTTATAAATGCAATTTTTTGTATTTTGAGTTGTGTTTTTTGGTTTGGTTTTTGATATAATTGATTTAGATGTATTTCTTGTTTTAAATGATGTTTTAATATTATATCTGTTTCCCACTCTTTTTAGTTTTTCTGATGTACCCTGTATGTATGGTATAGTTATTGTATTAATGTGATTATCTTGGATGTCAATGTGGCTTGGTGAAGTTTGATGTTGGTTGCTAGGGATTGTTTGGTATTCGATTTTGTTTAACTCGTTATTAATATATTTTTTGGGTAATGAGTGGCAGAAAGTACATGTTTTACAACCGTTTTTTCTTCATTGAATTTATTGATGTTAGAACAGTTGGTTTTTGCTCTGTCATATAGAGATTTGATGATACCTCTTTTTACTGAATTTGAAGTTGAGATACCTGTTGGTCGGTTTTCTGTAAACTTCTGTTTCAAATGCCGATTGTGTTTTGGTTATTAAAATGTCTAAGAAAGGTAATTTGTTATTCTGTTCAAGCTCTAGTGTAAACTGAATAGTTGGTTCTGTGTTGTTTATGTCGTTAAGTAATGCATGTAAATCCTCAAGATTATGTTCCCAAATAACGAATATGTCATCAACATAACGCTACCAAACCAAAGGTTTAATCTGTTTTGAGAAAATTGTTTGTTCTTCAAATTCAGGAGACAGACATATTTTAATGAGACAACTGAATCTTATAACAAAGTCGCACCTAGGAGCGCCACATAAAATTCTGAAGATCACCCTTTCAAATTCTTTCAATTTGAAACGCACTTTATGATTATATGATCTTTAGAAGTTTCTGTGCTACCCTGTATATTACAAATAAAATTCTCTTAGTTACGTCAGAAGTCAAATAATAGGTATTGTCAAACATTTTAATTTTACATTTCAGAATTGTGCCTTTTTTATTCATAGTTTCTTAACCATTGACAACGGGGTTTGACCTAGCTCCCGAAACTTCTTCTGAAACCTCAATTCTACAAAAGGGCCTTAATTTTTCAATTTCCCAAAAACTATAGTGCTATAGAACAAACTGCAAAGAAATTAAAAAATAGTGAAGCTCAAGAGTATCGAATAAGAGCAAAAATTGAACTAGAAAAACCTATACATATAAAAAAAACCTTTCAAAAGTGGATCACATTCAATTAAAGTTTTAAAAAATAACAACACTATTAAGATTTTACCTGCAGATAAAGGCAATGCTACAGTTATTTTAAACTTGACCCTGATTCCAAAATTCAAACATAATAAACCAACTACAAAATACAAAACTAAACAAACTTCTGTAGATAACAAAATATACCGCTTACTGTACAATCACAAACATGATTTACAGAACAAGAACGTAAAAATCTTACTCTACACTATTCTAAACCTCATTTTTACGGGTTTCTTAAAATTCATAAACCCAACATTCCATTAAGACCAACTCTCAGCTCTATAAATTCTCCATGCAGTGAGTTCTTCAAATTCCTTTTAAAAATTATTTTACCACTTACTGGTAAGTCTAACTCTCTCACCAACTCTGTCACTAAAACACTTCCCATAGCTAAACTAACAATTAGAACAAGATTTTTTACTAAATCAACGTACACAATTGTCCATTGATACAATAATGGAACTAATAACATTTTGTAAAAAAGACAACATATTTTCAATGTTCATGTCTGTCTCCTACTTTAAGCAACATTTGAAGAACAAACAATTTTCTCAAAACAGATTAAACCTTTGGTTTGGTGGCGTTATGTTGATGACATATTCGTTATTTGGGAACATAATCTTGAGGACTTACATGCCTTAATTAACGACATAAACAACAAAGAACAAACTATCAGTCACTATAGTTTGAACAGAATAACATATTACCTTTCTTAGACATTTTAATAACAAAACACAGTTTACAGAAAACCGAGTCATAGTAACAGGTATCTTAACTTTAACTCTAATCATCCAAATTCAGTAAAAAGAAGTATCATCAAATCTCTATATGACAGAGCAAAAACCAACTGTTCTAACATCAATAAATTCAATGAAGAAAAAATGTTTATAAAAAATGTACTTTCTGCCAATCATTACCAAAAAGAAAAAAAATATATTAATAACGAGTTAAATAAAATCGAATACCAAACAATCCCTAACAACAAACATCAAACTTTACCAAGTAACTCTGACTCCCAAGTTAATCACATTAATACAATAACTGGTATAGTTATATACATACAGGGTCTACTAGAAAGACTAAAATGAGTAGGAAAAAGATATAATATTAAAACATCATTTAAAACAAGAAATACACCTATATCAATTATATCAAAAACAAAACCAAAAAACATAACTTATAATACAAAACATTGCAGTTATAAAACAACACAAAAAAAATCATAATAAAAAAACAGCTGTTTGAAAAATCCAAAATTTGTGAACATGCTTGGGACCTTGGTCATTAAATTCAGTTTCAAAATTTACAGTCTACTTTAATTTTGATAAATGAAAACGATTATATCGCTAATACCTCCTACTCCTACTACGTTTACGAATAATTTTTTGATTATTTGATTAGGACTTCAAGTTTATATATAAAAATGTTTAATTATAAAATTTATTTTTATGCAAAACATGATTAGTTGGTTAAAATTGAATCTTGAAACCTATAACTTCTAAATTTCGGGACCCCCGCTGACTTTATCAAATAATACACTTAAACGAATTTTTAATTCTTCTACGTTAGGATTAGAATTTTGTGTTCTTATTTTCATTGCAACCTTCTAACACATTGATGCTTAATTGTAGATTTTCAGGTAGTGCAAAAAATTAAACTTCATTATATTTTATTGCACAAAAATGCGTTATACAGGGTGTTCCTAAATTGGAGGTACAAACGCAAAGGGGAGATTCCTTGAATAGTTATAGGACGAAAAAGTCCCATAAACATGGGTCCGCAAACGTTTCGTTTTCAAGATAGAGAGTGTTAAAGTTTGATTTTTTTCTCATAGTATCTGCACTTCACAAGATATTCAAATGAAATTTGGCATAGATATTACAATTAAGAGTTTACACCTTGTGACATGCCAATTTCGATTGCAAATCTACAGGGTGATATTTTTTCGGGAACACTGTCCACTGTTGTCCTTCAGAATTTTTTTTGGGTGTGCCACTGGTACTTTCAAAAAATGTAAAGAAAAGCTTTGTTGTTATACCAAACTTTATGTTCTCTTGTAGTTTTGTCGTATCTACTACCGGTTTCGAGAAAAAAATTTTGAATGATTCTCTTGAAATCCTCAGAAAATTCCGAAATCTAGTAGGCTGTGGTGAATGAATAAATTTATTCTTAGTTTTTGACACATCAAATTAAACTCCTGTGTTTTGAAAATTAAAGATGGTTGCATTTTAATATCAAAACATGCCGAATTTTACGAATTCCGAAATGGCTGACATGCATTTCATGTATGGTCTTGCAAATGGTAATTCAAGAGAAGCTAAGCGTCTTTACATGGAACGCTATCCCAATAGAGTGATGCCTGGTCATCGGATGTTCTCTAATATTCACAGGCGTCTTTCAGAAACTGGATCTTTTTCTGCGAAAAATATTAATGCAGGTAGACCACGAAGTGTGAGAACACCACGACTCGAAGAGGCAGTGCTGAACGAAATAGAAGAACATCCAGGAACCAGTACAAGAAAAATTAGTGTTACCTTAAATACAAGTCATCGAGTTGTTTGGCGGATCTTGCGGGGATTCTTTGCTGTATCCTTATCACATTCAGAGGGTGCAGGCGCTCTTGCCTCGCGATTGTCATCCAAGAATTATTTTTTGTCAGTGGTACCTCAACAGACTATTGTACAATCCTTATTTTGATTGCCAAATCCTATTCACTGATGAAGCCTGTTTCTCAAGGACTTCAATCATAAATTTTCATAATGAACACATATGGGCTGAGGAGAATCCACATGAAATTGCAGAAGCTTATTTTCAACAGGAATTTTCATTAAATGTGTGGGGTGGTAATATTGGCGATTATTTGATTGGTCCTTTCTTCTTGCCAGGGCGACTTACTGGTCAATCATACAGACATTTTTAGAGAACGATTTGCCCTTGTTGTTGGATGATATACCTCTTATGATGCGACGTGAAATGTGGTTCATGCACCACGGTGCTCCTGTTCATTTTTCACTTTTGGCTAGGGAGTATTTGAACGAAAATTATGTAAACAGGTGGATTGGACGAGCCATGGCCCGCCAGATCCCCAGATTTAAATAGTTTAGATTTCTTTCTATGGGGCCATCTGAAATCTCTAGTGTACATAACGCCAGTGAATACCGTAGATGAATTGAGAAATCGTATAATAGGCGCGTTTGATACAATTAGGAATACTCCAGGAGTGTTTGAAAGAGTTCGATCGTCTATGAGAAGAAGAACAGAAGCTTGTATGAGGGTTGGGGGAGGACATTTTCAACAATTGCTGTAGTTTAGTTCCTTTGTTGTTATTTCGTTTTTTTATTATGATTAATTTTTGAGTTGTACGTTTCTTGCAGTAATACATTTTTGTTGATGATTATACCAGTTTATCGAATCTTTAAGAATCATTGCTAGTTTAATAATTCAAAATTGTTTTCTCGAAATCGGTAGTAGATACGACAAAACTACAAGAGAACATAAAGTTTGCTATAACAACAAAGCTTTTCTTTACGATTTTTGAAAGTACCAGTGGCTCACCAACAGTGGACAGTGTTCCCGAAAAAATATCACCCTGTAGATTTGCAATCGAAATTGGCATGTCACAAGGTGTAAACTCTTAATTGTAATATCTATGCCAAATTTCATTTGAATATCTTGTGAAGTGCAGATACTATGAAAAAAAAACTTGAAAAAAATTGAAACTTTAACACTTTGTATATTGAAAACGAAACGTTTGCGGACCCATGTTTATGGGACTTTTTCTTCCTAAAACTATTCAAGGAATCTCCCCTTTTCGTTTGTACCTCCAATTTAGGAACACCCTGTATATTAAGAATGGATTATTAAATATAGACAATTTCAAAATGTCCTACGTAAAGATTAGAATTATGTCTATTATGTGTTTTTTACTTTCCCTATAATCAAACAAAATTGTAAACTTTTGATGCCTGATTGTGGATTACCAGATAATACAAAATATTAAAGTTGTATACATATTTTGCAAACTTTATGATATACTTTATCTCCTTGTTTTTAGTAAGTTTGGTACAAGTTATATATTAATAAGATATATAATAATAAGACAATTTTGAATTCTTCCACATTAGGATCACAATTATGTGTTTTTTATTTTTCCTATAACCATGAAATATTTTAGATTTTTAATTTTTGATTGAGGATTTCTAGATAATTCAAAATATCAATCTTAAATGTCACTTATTTTCTAAATGTAGAATTGAACAAGATAAAATCCTGCATGACTCTCTTCTTAAACTGCAACAAAGTTCAAAGCCCTCGTTTCATACGGGGTTTTATAATTAACAATCCAGTCCTTTTATTTACAATTTGGCACCTACAATTACTTCAAGTCATAATTGCGCCCCGTACCTAACAAAAACACCTTTTCGGCGAAGCAATTGAAGACTACTTGGCCGAAGTCAGCACATAAAAGGTATTCTATCCGAATCAGGAGGGTTGTTGCGTCAGCACCTGAACACAAGTCCCACGCTGGGACCTTATGGGAATCCGCCATTCACTTGCATATCTGAAGGTAAATATTAAACTCATTCTGCAAGAAGAGGGTTACTCTTGTTCTTAGAGAAATTACGCAAGGGGAAAACACGTATGAGGGAAAATATCGTAAGGGGCGCGCCTTCGAAACCGTGGGAATCCAGGTGTAGTATGACCCCTCTGAAATCGTCTTTTTGGACATGTACTTATGACTGGCCCCCACTAGCTGTAGAGCTACGTTCCGTTCTTAATGCGCGACAGGGTATTTGATAAGTGTCAATATTTTTAGCTTGATATCATTGTGCAAATCAAGTTTACAATACCTTGATTTATTTTGTAGCTGTTGAATAAATGACATTGAATTATTCTAGTTTTTGTAGTATATGCTAGCAGGTCTATTAGTCACACAGGAGAAATTACCCTTCACATCAGGATATTTATAATATTCAATAATAGGTAATTACCTATAATTTGAATCAATATCAATGCAGTATATAGGGAAAAGGAAAACATGGAACGGTGAAGAACAATTTTTGATTGGATGAGCACATGAAGGTGGAATAATTCTTTTTTATCTATAGAGGAGAGTAAGTGGTTGGTTTGGTATCGATATGATGACAACAAAGAGCGGTAGTCATGTTTGATCAAACGTTGGAAACGAAAGTTTCTTACGAAATATAATAGTTTTTCGGTATCTCACTGTTTCTGTTCCTCTTTCTTTGTGTTATTCTTAGTAATGGGCATACATTTCTTGAAAATTAAAATAATTGACACTATTTTGTTACGAAGTATTAAATCTATTGTGGAAGTTTTTCTTTTTGTTCGCTTAAAAAGAAATAACCATCCATAAGGCAAGCTATATCTTAGTTTTAGAGCTTCATGAATACAATTAACACGGTAAGCGTCACATGTTAAAAAAAATAGTCCCTGTGGGCCACTGGGTAAACTAAGTAAAAATGTATGAAAAATGCTCTTTTTAGCTGTTTTTATATAATTTATGTAGTAATTTTTTTGTTTTTAGGGTTCCGTATATACAATATACGGATACCCTTGTCCTTATAATATCAATCTGGATTTCTGCCTCTGTCACATCAGGAGTGCAATACCTCGTACTGGACGGAAGAGGTTGAAAATCAAAAAATTACCCATTCGCCCCCCCCCTGGTACCTACCGAAACTATTGAGCCTAAACGTTTTGAATTTTAGGGAGCAAATGTACAGAACGTTGCCTGAAATTTACAGAAAAATATGGAGAAACCATTAATATTAATTGTTGGGGGGCTAACGCTTCATGTTATATAATCAAATGAAAAGGCTCATTAGAAAACAAATCGCATCGCATTTTGTTCATATTTTTAATACATGAAATTAATTAAAAGATCCCATTCTGAGGAACACAAATATATATTTTTTATATTTAAAAAATTACCTATTCCCCCCAAAAAAATTCCATTAACGAACCAATATGCTGTAAAATTTGGAAAAAAATAGAGGATAGCGCCTCATCTGAACTGTATTGGAAAAATAAGGAGAAACCCTTAATATTCATTTTGGGGGGGAAATTATAGATTGAAATGTAAAATAAAAATTATAATTATTTCTAACCGATCAAGTAATATATTAAATCAAAAGGCTCATTATGACGAATACAAATTCATTTTTTAAACATTTTTAAAATAAATTATTTAAAAGATATTAACAAAAATATTAAAATATTTACCCATTCCCATCCCTTATCTCCGAAACTATAAGACGCAAAAATGAACTCACATGAACTTTACTGAAAAATAAGGAGAAACCCCCTAATACTGATTATAGGGGCAAATCACAGAATTAACTGAAAAGTAAAAATTAAATTTGTTTTTAACGGACCATGTAATATATCAAATCGCAGGGCTCATTATGACGAATACAAATATAATTTTTATTTTTTTAAATGAATAATTTAAAATATATTAAAAAATATATTTAAAAACATTACCCATGCCCCCTTTATTCCCCAAACTATAAGACCTAAACAAGAAAAATACGAATAATAATATTAATATTAGGAGCCAAATTATAGAACTAAACGGAAAATAAAAAAAAATATTTTTTAACACATGATGCAATACATCAAATGAAATGGCTCATTATGAGGAATACAAATATATATATTTCATATTTTAAAATTAATTGTTTACAAGATATTAACATAAAGATATAAAAAATTAGAATTTAATTTAATTTTAGGGACAAATTATACAATTAAATAGAAAATAAAAATTCAATTTCAAACGCATCATGTAATAAGATAAAAGGCTCATTATGTTAATTACAAATATTTCATATTTTTGAATCATTTGTTAATATATATTAACAAAAATATTAAACATCGATTTAATTCCCACTTTTAAAACTACCCTATTTAAATTTTGAAAAATATATTATATTTGTATTTTTAAATAATTTGAATAACAGATTTAATAATTTATATCTTCCAATATACAGAGCCTTAAAATTCAGACAGTAGATTATAAAAGGCTTTCCTGAAAGTTTATTAGTAAAATAAAACTTTAATGTTAATTTTTGGGGGCCAAATTAGAAAATTAAATACATATGTATTCTTACAAAAATCAAGCGAATCCTGAAGCAGATTAAATAAAGAGTCTATGTGTGGAAAATGAAAGTGTATATTTTTTATAAATTTAAAACGCTTCCTTTAAAAGATATTAGGGTAAATATAAGAAAATACACTCATTCCCTGCTTGTCTGAAACTGGAATATTAGAATCTCGAAGGTGGTATGGAACCCTTAGTAAGCGAGTCCAACTCGCACTTGACCAAATTATTTCATAAAAAACTTCTTGTATTCAAATGGATACAGGTATCCCATTTTCATGAATTAACGTTTTTGGCCACTCGTATCGGTTTTATAATAAGAAAAAGAGATGATCGGCTTGCTATAAAAGACTAAAAAACAGTCATGATTGTAAATATGACCAAACTAAATATTCACGAACTCGCTACAAATGTAGGCTTGTGAAGAATTTTACTGTTTGAAATGTTTTGTTATTACCCATAAATCAGAAGTAATTCAATAAATGTGAGTTTTTATAAAATTTTATTTATAAAAGCACTTAGAAAACATGTTGTGTTATGTATTTCAAATATAATGTATATTTTTTTCAAAAATTATTATTTTATTATATCAAAAAAAATTCTGAGGCCAAAACCAAATTTTGGACCAACGGGCCATGCTTTTAAGTCCCGTATACATTTAAACACTTACGTTGCATGTGTTTGAATTCAGCCAGCCTAAACTAAAAGTAGTCCTTTGTATCCGTTTGGAGACAGGTGGCCCAAATGATCAAGATTACTTGTATCCAACTGGATACAAATGGCGCTTAACGTGTTAAGCTGTGAGTAATAAGTACCAAAACATCCCCATTTATGAATAATTTATTGATTTCAAGTGATTCTAAAAGAATATTCTAGATGTATTACTTCGAAAAGTGGATGGTGGAATGTGATTTCTATTTATCAAAAGGTCGGCCAAGGTAGATATTTGCTCTCAAGCATATTTTGCAATGGATTGCTTGTTTAATGTTAAATGACGTAATGGCTCCGCCTACTAATGTCCGTTGACAGTTTATATGTTTTTGTGGTTTATTTAATTTGTTAGCGTTATATTTTTAACAATTGTATATTTAATTCAGTGAAGTGGTATTTGGTATTATTCTTTGTTTACCCAGACTTCAGATATTTCAAAAAATAATTACAAGTGATATTGGAGGTTAACATGACATTTCAGGTGTGTATCAAAATAGAATTTCAAAATTTAATTTCAAATTGCATTTAAGAAAAACGAAATATTATGTGAAAAGTGATTTATAAAATATTAGACTTTTTCATAAATAAATTTTTCACGTTTATTTTGGAAAATAAGGAAAAAATAAGTCATAGTCGAAAAATCTTGGCAATTGTTTATTACGTCGGCCTTGAGCTACTTCAGTGTGCCTTCCGACAAATTCTATATCTATCAATCAATCCTAAGTAACATATTCTTGTGTTGTACCTCTTTCTGATTTCTATAGCCTCTCAAACATCTTGATTTAAAAATCTTGTTTTAAATTGCCGTCCTATGTGACCGATGTAGAAGTTCGGTCAACTACCACATATTAATAAGTGAGGAACCGGTGACATCAAACATCATCGCGGAATTGGAAAATTTGTATAAAAATCCATAATTAACTATAATAATACGAACAAAATGAGCTTTTTACGCGTTAACTTGATAGCCGAAAGTTTCCTAAATCATCATCGCGGATCTCAAAGATTTGTAGAGTATCTCACAGGAAATTTGTTCATTTGAAAGAACAAAATAAGCCTACCATTTTTTTTTAGCCGAAAGGGCATAGCAAATTTTTTTTTAAATTTTACTTGTTTTAATGTTAATTAAAGAAAAATATCTTGGTAAGCATGTCTAAAAAACTGCCGGAAGTATCTGATAGATCAGTTGTATTTCATGGGCTTCCTTTACATTAACTATAAAAATAACTATGTTCAATTTTCTCCAATTGCAAACATTTTTGGACAAACCTTGTTAATATTTGCTAATAATTCCCGATAAGAATTATTATTGCATGAAACGATTTTTAAATACTACTTAAATTTTTCAGCAAGCAGCATTATCTTCACATTTAAAACATTTTTGTTTAACGATATGGTCAGAAAGTTTGATATTTCTTCACAAATTCCTGGATAACATCTTTATGATAATAACGGCCTTTTTAACGATATTATCATATATACCAGTGGAAGAATTCTGGTGACAGATTTTTTATGTCATAAGAAATTAATATCCAATTTTCGGTTAAGGTGACAGATTTTATGTGTTCGATCAGTTTTAATGCCATATTTAGGAATGAAATTTATGTGTATATCAATAATTGGTAATAAGATTTTTCGACAGTTTAACCGTCTGTGTCATAACATTGGATGCCTTCGGTGTTATCATGTTATTTTTTTATAACTTAATAATTGAATATATAATTAGGGGTGAATGCATCTTTTTATTACTAATCTGTGCTTGCCAAAATCGTTAAATACAATATTAAAATTTTATTTGTATATAATAGTCATATACAAGTTTAAAATATTCTCTTTTTAAGCTATACAGGGTGAGTTGTTTTTGATGATCTACCGGGGATCTCGGAAACCAGCGGAGATAAAGCAATGGTTAAAGTGGGAAACATTTGCAGTTTTATTGGCCCAATTTAATGACACTTTCGGATTTTTGTAAAAAGTCATGGCTTACTAGATCTTTTGAAAAAACGAAATTCTGTCGATTTAGTCAAATCCCTCTGGCTCCTTTGTTTTTGATTTTATAAAAAAGTGTAAACATCAAAATTGAAGGGAATTGTATCCCGAATATAATTGTCATGTCTTCGTTTGCGTGACAGCTCTCGTTTTCGAGATATGACAAAACTTATCTTTTTTTGAATGGAAACCTTAGTTGAATCATTGAACGTTTTTTTTATTAGGTATATCAGATATAACGAAAAAACTAAATAAGTAGGTACTTACTAAAAACTTAAGAAATTAAAGTACATAATAATGGTTACAATTTATGTTCGAAAAGTCCACCATTGTTATTTACACAAAAATTGCATCATTTTAAGATTAATATTACCGCTTTCCTCACAGACCGCCTATCAATTTCTTCAATTGCTTGTAATATCGCCTCCCTTAGCTCACCAACTGTCTCATACTTTCTTTTATATTCTTTGTTTTTTTAGCGCACCCCATAAATGCAAATCGGGAGACCGGGGTAGCCATTCGCGTGGGCCATTTCTTCCTATCCAAGAGTTTGGATATATATTATCTAAGTGTTGTCTTACTATTAACGAGTTATAAGCAGGTGCTCCATCATGTTGGAACCACTCCATTTCTAAACGAGTCCTCAAATTCAAATTATACAATATGTCTTGAGAAGTGTATTGCAAGAAATGCAAGTAGCGCTCCCCAGTAAGTGATTCTTCATAGATAAAAGGCCCCAGAATAGTAGACGCTATGATACCACACCAAACATTAAAACCAAATTTTATCATTGTGTCTATTGAACATATCGGAGTTAGTAAATCTAGTTTCATCTGACCATAACACCTTTAATGGAAACTGTGGATTGTCAAGACACATGTCTCTAAACCATGTACAAAACAAAATACGTCCATGTTCGTCACCAGCATGCAAAGTTTGAGAAACTGAAAGTTTGTACGGGAGGAACTTGCGCGCTTTCAGTACCTTAACTACAGTTCGTTGAGATGTGCCAGCTTCTGCCGCAATCTCACAACTTGATGTAGATGGATTTTGATTTACCATTGCCAAAATATTTATTTGTGCTGCTTCGTTAATTTGATTTCGTTCCTTTGGTGGTTTAGTAAAAGATCCACATCTGCGTAAACTATCGTAAAGCCTCTTAAATGTACTTAAATATCTACCTCAGCTGCACGAACAGAATTTTTATGGCATATGATATAACATTCCACCATATTCAGTTTTTCTTCCTTAGAATATTTCATTTTATCACGAAAACATGTCAATATCGACTGTCAGTTCAGCACTACTAATGGAATCAAACGGAAAACAATCTTTTTCGTGGCTACCTACGTTAAAAGTAAAAATAAGAGAGAAAAGCATCCATAACTCCGTTATTTTTATGAATAACTATATCAAGTATTATATCGTTGAAAAGCTCTAAAAATGTCCGATTTTTTGAGGTCATAGCTCAATTATGGTTTCCATCCAAAAAAAGATATCTCGACAGAATTTCGATTTTTCAAAATATCTAGTAAGCCATGACTTTTTACAAAAATCCGAAAGTGTCATTAAATTGGGCCAGTAAAACTGCAAATCTTTTCTAATTTAACTATTGCTCTATCTCCGCTAGTTTCCGAGATCCCCATACTGATCATAAAAAAAACTCACTCTGTATATTTTATCGATTAGATTTTTGTTCGTATCTGAAAAAATGGCAAAACATAATGATAGTTGTGTTGACAGTGGCGAAATAAGCCCATTTAGAACTGGGTTAGACAGGTGTTTTATAGTATTTCCTTGCCTCTATTAAACATAATACATAATATATCAAATTTTGATTCATATGAAGTTATGGCTTAAGAACTCCAGTCCAAATTAACTTCAAACGACGAGCTTAAACTAGTTCTACTGTGGTATTCGGTACTATAGAAACTGCCTAATGAACACCGTTCTCTATATCTGATGTCCAGTTTACAGAACATGAAAAACATGTTATGAAGCATAAGACCCACAATCGCATGTGCATGATTATTAAACACTTATTTACGTAATATTTACATCAACATCCAGCAGAAGTAATTCATTTAGGTAACTGTGACATAATAAACAATATGGTCAAGTGAGAGTTGGACTCGCATACTAAGGGTTCCGTACCACCTTCAAGATTCTAATATTCCAGTTTCAGACAGGCAAGGAATGAATGAATTTTCTTATATTTGCCCTAATATCTTTTAAAGGAAGCGTTTAAAATATATAAAAAATATACATTTTCATTTTCCACACATAGATTTTTTATTTTATCTGCTTCAGGATTCGCTTGATTTTTATAAGAATACATATGTATTTAATTTTCTAATTTGGCCCCAAAAATTAACATTAGATTTTTATTTTACTAACAAACTTTCAGGGAAGCCTTTTATAATCTACTGTCTCAATTTTGAGGTTCTGTAGATTGGAAGATATAGGGCAAAATAGGTAAAATTTTAAATTATAAATTATTAAATATATTATTCAAATTATTTAAAAATACAAATAAAATATATTTCAAAATTTAAATAGTGTAGTTTCTAAAGTGGGAATTAAGTCGATGTTTAATATTTTTGTTAATATCTTTTAAACAAATGATTTAAAAATATGATATATTTGTAATTCACATAATGAGCCTTTTGAAAATTGAATTTTTATTTTCCACTTAATTGTATAATTTGCCCCTAAAATTACTATTTGGGTTTTCTAATAATTTTTCTTATAAATTTCAAGTGAGCACCAGTACCCCAAATTATTTTCAAAATTTTGGCTAGTATGGTTTCGGAAATAAAGTGAGAAATGAGAATTTTCTTTATCTTTATGTTAATATCTTGTAAACAATTAATTTTAAAAATAAGAAAAATATGTATTTGTATTCCTCATAATAAACGCTTTCATTTAATGTACTGCATGATGCGTTTAATTCTATAATTTGGCCCCCAATATTAATATTAGGGATTTTTTCGTATTTTTCCTGTAAACAAAAAACTGTAGGTCTTATAGTTTGGGGAATAAAGTGGAAAATGAGTAATTTTTTAAATATATTTTAAAATATTTATTTAAAATAATAAAAATATATATTAGTATTCGTTTTAATGAGCCCTTTGATTTGATATATTACTTGATCCGTTAGAAACAATTATAATTTTTTATTTTCCATTTAATTCTAGAATTTGCCCCCCAAAAAAAACATTAGCGGTTTCTCCTTATTTTTCCAGTAGAGATTAGGTGAGGCGCTATACTTGTATTTTTTTCAAAATTTTATAGCTTATTGTTTTGGGAGATAAGGGGGGGATGGTTAAAATTTGTTATATTTTTATTAATATCTTTTAATTAATTTATTTTAAAAATATGGTAAAAATGCATTTGTTTTCGTCATAATGAGCCCTTTCATTTGATATATAACATGATGAGTTATATAACAAAAATTTTAAAATAATACAAATCATGTAGTATATCAAATAAAAGGGTTCATTTTCGTCATATTTTAATAATAATTAATTTAAAAGATATCAACAAAAATATACTAAATTTATCCATTCCCTCAGTTTATCTCTAAAATTACAAGGCCCAATATTTGAAAAAGGCAGGTTTGTAGTTGAAACGTGCGTTGAGTAAAAAAAGAAATGTTAGGGTACAAAACTTTATACGTAATTTAATTACAAGTTTTAATAATATATTATTTAAAATTTAAACAATAGTTTATAAAATTCAGACAATAGTTTATAAAGGGCTTCACTCAAAGTTTATTGGTAAAATAAAGCGAAAATCTTAATCTTAATTTATGGGGCCAAATTAGAAAATTTAATAAATATTTTTATAAAAATGGAACACATCAGATATTAGATAAAGTAAAAAGGCTCGTTGTGAGAAATAAAGTGTATATTTTTTATAAATATAAAAAGCTTAGTTTAAGTGATATTAACGAAAAATATAAGAAAATCCACTAATTCTCTGCTTGTCTCGATATGGAGTATTAGAAAATATATACCTACTTGATTTACCATAAGTGGTTTCATAATACAACAGTCAACTATAATTACCCTTTAATGTAATTAAATTACCAGAATTGAAAAATGTTTACATTTTGAGGAGAACAAATTTTAAAGAAATATTTATTTGTCCTTTCAAATATTTATTTCACTTGTGATCTGTAACATTTTTTTTTGAAATACATCTCTTTGAGAATTAACCTGTAGATATTTGTTAGCAAACGGAAAGTATTATCTCTGATGGTTTCAAAATCTATCCAAGAAAATTGAGGTGCAATCTACATATGTAAGTTTATCGAAATTGGTAGTGAATAAATTCGAAGAATTTCGTGATAATTCTATATGTTTATGTGGGATGTCACTTTAATCAATGTTCCTCTTGATAGAGTAAGTAATATGTACCTACATTGTGGATTTCATTGCTTCATTGACACGTATATGCATATGTTAAACGCCACTTCCCATATTTTATGGCGTAGTAGGAGTTTTAGGATTTCTAGTTACATATACAACGACAACAACATCGAGATCTTTATCGAAAACAGCTTTACGACTTTATTTATCCTATTGTCGAGTTGTATTCGTGAAAGGATCCTTACTCCTATAATCAGTAATTGATTTGCATAACATGTGTGACAATAACAAATAATAAACCCACTAACAGATATTCAAATTACCGTTTTGGTTTCAAAATTTTAGCGTATTAAGAATGTACTCGTTTGTTCAACACGGATTTAGTATTTGTGCGTATTCGCAGACGAATACAAGTTATTACACAAAGTAAGGTAAATTATTTACCTGAGCAATTTTTGTGTTCATTTTATGAAAAAAGTTTTTTGTCTTAACATAAAAATTATTTTATTGAAATTCAACCCATGTCTGAGCAAAGGACCAGGCACTTTTCTTATGGAAAAATGGACTTCCACCAAATGTTTTGAAATGTTGCTATGTTGTTGGAGTTGATGCCCTGACAAAAAGAGTCGATGGGCTCAAACAGATTCTATGACTAATTTTCAACAGAAACATCGAACATGCTTGATTTTTTATATCAAATTTCTCATAATAGACGATAGATCGTGATTATTACATTATGGGCAATAAACATTTCACAAAACTATTGCCATAAATTTTGGTCAGGATTTTCAAAAACACCTAACATGTCTTTTTGGAAGAAATCATTTTTTAATTACAACGTTGAAAACATAAGTAGATGTTAAATACTCCTCTCGAACACTTATTTATGTATTTGATACATAACAGTACATTTGGAGACGCGAGATGTAAGACCGACATCTAGGTTATTCGGGGAAACTAGTATACTGACGTTCCGAATCTGGAGCCGTCACGATACAATTTTCAGGTTACTTCACCTGTCAGAGATATTATATACTCTCTTCGAGGTGTCATATTTGCGTACAAAAGAATGACACCTCGAAGAGAGTATTTAATATCTCTGACAGCTGAAGTAACCTGAATATTGTATCGTGACATTCTAACCTAGAGAGAACAACAATTATACGGAACGGCTCCAAATTCGGAACCTCGGTGTGCTAGTTTCTATGTGAACGATACGTTCATTATATGGAGCTATGGTAGGGAGAAATAAAGAACTTCAATAACCAACTAAATTCTAAATTTGAAGAGGCGAGATGTAAGACCGACATCTAGGATTTTCAAGAGAATCAGTACACAGAGATTCCGAATCTGGAGCCGTTCCGTGTAATTACTGTTCTCCCTTAACTCCTAGGACAGAATGTCACGATAAAATTTTCAGGTTACTTCACCTGTCAGAGATATTGAATACTCTCTTCGAAGTGTCATTCCTTTGTACGCAAGACAATATATATTATATATAAATATAATATATATTGTTTCTGGTCGGGAACCTTCATCAGTTGCGCTTCCCACAATTGAATGTCCTCTCGAACACTTCTTTATGCATTTGATGCATTTCGTTAAATTTGAAGACGCGAGATGTAAGACCGACATCTAGGATTTTCAAGAGAATCAGTAACCTGAAAATTTTATCGTGACATTCTGTCCTAGGAGTTAAGGGAGAACAGTAATTACACGGAACGGCTCCAGATTCGGAATCTCTGTGTACTGATTCTCTTGAAAATCCTAGATGTCGGTCTTACATCTCGCGTCTTCAAATTTAACGAAATGCATCAAATGCATAAAGAAGTGTTCGAGAGGACATTCAATTGTGGGAAGCGCAACTGATGAAGGTTCCCGACCAAACACAATATATATTATATTTATTTATAATAGTCTTGCGTACAAAGGAATGACACCTCGAAGAGAGTAAACTAAATTCACTTCATCCCAATATCAAGTTCACGATGGAGGTGGAAAACAATAAAGTTATCCCCTTTTTAGATGTGCTGGTTGAAAGGAAGGACAATGGGAAATTGGAACCCAAAGTCGATAGAAAACTCATACGGACCGATGTCTCCACAAACTGTCAAACTGTCATCTTAAACAGAAACGAGAAATAGTAAAAATTTTAATGGATAAGGCGAAATGCATGTGTGAACTTCATTGCCTACAACAAGAAATTACCAATCTGAATAACGTGTTAAGGAACAACGGCTATTCACTCGAGGATTTACTCAAGAGAGCTCAAATAAGGCCTGTGTCTCATACGTAAAATGAGTTACCGACAGAATAAAGAAGATTCCGAAAAAACCGATGAAAACCATTCAACAATCCCTAAAGACGGTCAATGATGCTCGAAAGCGAATACTCTGCAGTTGTGGTGAGGTATATATCGGTACCACAAAAAGTTGTTTCAACACTCGTTTATGGGAACACAAACGGAGTTGCAGAATGGGATAAGACAGAGTGGTTTTCTAACATACATTGAGTGAAATGGGAGCATCAAACAGACATTTCCAACCCAGGATTTATAAAGAAGCAATTGAGATACAGAATCTTGTTAAAAAATCAACATAGAAGAAGAAACAATCAATCTCAACAGAATCTGGTCGATTACTCTGTAAAAACACGCAATGAAAAAAGCGAAAAGAGTCATCAGCCAATCAGAACGAACTATCCAGGCCACGCCCCCTAACACGGGTATAAATATACGGAGCATCCATGCCACTGACCACGCATTACAATGAGCGATGGAATGGGTACCTGGGGCAACTGGACCTGCAGAAACCAGGCTTTTGGAATCTGCAAAAAATCCTGAGAACAGACAGGCGTCCAGTACCTCCACTTCATGGCGAGCAGGGTATAGTCTACTCAGACCTTGAAAAGGCAGAAGCATTCGCTGACAGCCTTGAGAGAGAGTGTAGACTAAACCAACACGACGATGGCGACGACGACCACGAACTCCGAGTAGAGAAGCAAGCCAGAAGGATAAGGAACCAAGAGGACATCCCACCGATCAGGACCACGACCCCGGAAGAGGTACGGGTCCAGATCAGACGACTCAAGCAACGAAAAGCACCTGGACATGACCGTATATCCAACAGGATAGTCGAACGGTTCACCAGGAAGGCTGTCGTTTCCTTGACAAACATCATCAATGCAATGCTAAGACTCAGATACTACCCGAGGAGATGGAAGTATGCCGACATTATCATGCTGCCAAAGGCCAATAAGGACGGTACATTTCCACAAAACTATCGCCCTATTAGTCTACTACCAGCCATGAGTAAAGTAGCAGAGAGGATCTTCGCGAATCGACTCCAAGACACCATAGACCAGCAGTTTGGATTCAGATATCGACACGCCACCGAACACCAAGTTCTATGCCTTGTAGAATACGCCTCAGACGGACTCAACCGGAATTGAAGAAAAGCCTTCATCTTCCTAGATGTAGCAAAAGCCTTCGATCGAGTATGGCATGACGGACTATTAGTGAAGATGGTCCAATTAGGATTTCCCACTAACATCATTCAGCTAGTGGGCTCCTTTTTGAGTCATCGAAGAGTAATAGTACGAGTAGGCCAAGAGCACTTCAGATACCGGACTACCGAGGCAGGGGTTCCCCAAGGAGCAGTCCTGTCCC
Organism: Octodonta nipae; assembly: GCA_034190945.1. Lineage (NCBI taxonomy): Eukaryota > Metazoa > Arthropoda > Insecta > Coleoptera > Chrysomelidae > Octodonta > Octodonta nipae. The sequence goes on along the minus strand of CM067223.1, from coordinate 78,833,467 downwards.
AGATGCTATTTTCAATCTACACTGCAGACATCCCAAGACCAGCAGACGCTATAATTGCCCAGTTCGCCGACGACACCGCCATAGGATGCTAATCATTCAGATTCGAGCCAGCCTTGAGGCGGCTGCAGTAAGCCACTGACAATTTAGCGGAAAAGTGCCTTCAGTGGAAGATAGCCATCAACGAGGACAAAACCCAAGCTCTGTTCGTCAACGGGAGAAGCCGCACGATCGTTCCGACAGGAAACCTGACCATTAACGGCAGACAAATTCCATGAAAGAACGAAGTCAAATACCTTGGAGTCATCATCAACAAGGGGTTGACTTTCACGAGGCATGTCCAAGAGACACGTAATGAAGTCCGGGCTGCCCGTGCCAAACTTTACTCCTTAATAGGAAGAAGAAGCAAGCTGGGACTCTTAAACAAACTGACTCTCATCAAGACAGTCATCTTGCCAATGCTGACGTACGCTTCAATATTCAATAGTATGGGGACACACCAGCAAGAGCAACAGGCAGGCCATGCAAAGGCAGGAGAACATGTGCCTACGCCTCGCAGAGAGAGGCTTACGCCAAATTGGAACAGCACCCAACCCTCACCTACGACAACTAATCGACTATGACCCCAGATTTATTGACACATACAAACGGCCTAAGAACCAGCTCTGCCTTAGCGAAGGGGAAGAGGACGAAGAAGCCCAGAGATAGAGGACAGGTAAGTAAAAAAAAGAGTACATAACAACATTTTTTTCAGGAGACAACAAGGGGGGCCCGAGGGGAAATCAACCTACCAAACAAAGGGAAGACAGAAGAACACACACCCACAAAACAAACGACGACAACGTACACGCCCACAAAAGGGTACAATTAGCTATATATCATAGCAAAGAATGAGCCACGTATCACAAATATAACAGTTGCTGTAGTACCAATAAGGTAAAGCAACGGAACCAAACCAAAGCCAAGCTATCCCAACAAGAAGACAGCGATTATGCAGAAGGAAAACTGCGTTAGCGTGAGGACCTGAGTTAAGTATCAGGGGGTGGATGGCAAGGGGGCTGGAAGTGCTCATTAGTAAAATTTTCTGAAGGGCAAATCTAGTTCCTGGGCTCGCGCATGGGTGAGTGCCACTGACCAGGCTGAGCAGCACTCACTTAGACCACTGCCACACAGTCGCAGTTGTAGAGGAAATATCTCAATAGCTCGGAAAATAAAATCGCTCAGTTAGACTCCGGCCGTGAAAATCTTCATTCTATGATGTCATATTTATTTTCAGAAAAAGCGTACCATTATTTTCACCAATTGTATTAAATGTATGACCTGTATGGTGGCATACCTTATTTCCATTATGTCTCACTAGTGGAAATAATAAAACTGTAAAACAGATAATGTACCTTAATGCATACTAGCTGTGCACCAGGATTCGTAAAAATATTTTCTATAATAGTATCAGTTATTATAAAAATCTGAACACTTTACCACTCTGTATCTCAAAAGTTAAGACGTTTATAACATAAGTCATGTGAAGTATAAAATCAGGATTTTCTAAATTATTTTCTCAGAAGCTGGACGCTCAGTCAACACGAAATTTATCAAAAGATAGTTACCAAACTATATATTTTAAATAGTTTTTAAAGTTTCCTTTACCCTCATATGCTTTAACATATTGCAGTGCAGATGATAGAATTGCTGATTTTAATAAGTCGTACATAACTTTATAACCTTTTATTTGCAAATTTGCAACAAATTTATGAACTGAGCAGTAAAATAAACAAAATCCTCTACCATTCTTATCCACTTAAGAGGTTTTAAGGGCAAACATAATTTATATTTTAAGCAGAGTTAATAAAACAGAAATCATGGCAAAAAGGGATTAAATTTATTTTGGGTCATTAAGCCTAATAAAGGCATTATTGCGGAACTTTGTAATTGCAATATTTTCTCGTGGTTAGTTTGGCTGAAATAGTTAGTTTTATTTGAATATTAAATTGAACAATTTTGTCTGGCTGTTTTTTATTTGTGAAGTTTTTGTGGTGACGGCGCATTGTACAACTCCAATTTTGATTTTTTTGTTAATTAATTTGTTGTTAATTATCTTGTTCCGTAATTTCTCTTTATGCTGTCAAATATTTGTGTTTAACAATAAATTCGATTTAGCGATTAGTAAGTGATAATAAAGAATCGAAAATGAAAAACACCTTTGAAAGTTATTTGCTGGTGCTATGAATAGTATAGCTGTGATACTGAAAAATTTATTCCAAAAAGTGAAACTAGACTAAAAAATACTTTTTTTGAAGTCGGTGCCAAGCGAAGGTGAAAATATTTTGACGAGTTGTACTTCGCAACTTCGCTGTTCAAATTAGCACGAGCTTCAGAAAAAGTATTTAATTGCAGCAAAAAATTATTTCATGCTTTTTAGTTAATTTTCTTCTGAAGACGTTTTTCGTTTTTAAAAAATGTATTTATTTTACAATTTTTATGATGCCATGGCTTAATTGGATGCAGTTTTCAAATCTAATTAACTTTCTCGATATTACCTAATATAAGGTATTTTTTTTACTTTCATTTGTTAGCTAGACCAACCTTGTTTACTGTTGAATAGAATAACTTATTTTGTAGATTTGTATATGTATTAAGAAAATTTTGTATATGATTCTAACTTAAGTGGATCCACTATATTGTAGACGATCTGAGTAACATCATTCTTTATGTCTGTTAATTATACTGACATTCATTTAATAGTCTCCCCTCCGCGGTGTCTTTTAATAAATCGTTATACAGTTTTAATTGATATAATATAATACAACATAGTTTTTAATTATAATTAACTTTGTCTGATAACAATTTCAGTTGGTATTAAAAATAAAGATATTTAACTTAAACAAAATTTATATTCTTTATCAAACCTATTACACAATTTGCAAAAGTAACATGAAGATCTATTATAAAGTTTTTAGTGATGTGGCATAATTAGATGCATTTTATAATTCTTGTTACCCCTGTTTGATAAGATATTTTTATATTATGAAAAATAAAGGCATTTCACTTTTAAGCAAAATTCAGATTTGCTGACAAAGTTCGTATACAATTGAAAAAATGACATGTAATGATTACATTATATGTTTCCGACCATGCAAATATTTTTATGAAGAATAATTTTTTATCCAAATAATATTCATACGAACGTTTTTCGGTTGAATTCAACTTATAAAGACCCACTGTATAAAGAAGCTCCACTTTGAAGTTGATTAACTGACATTTATTTGGATTTATTTCCAATCAACTTTCAATTTAATACATTTTTTTAAATACAGCACAATTAGATGCAGTTTTTAATTCTAATAAACTTTGCTTGATTACAATTTGAGATATTATAGAAAATTAAAAAACACTTTTAAACAAAATTGTTATATTTAGTATATAGTTTGAAAAGTTACAGAAATACTTATTGTACAATTTTTAGTGTAATGACATAGGTAGGTGCAGTTTTTTATTATAATTACTTCTATTTGATAACAATTTTACATGTTAAGAGCAATAAGGATACTTTAATTTGTAATCAAAAGTTCTCTTTGATGACAAACCTTGTCTACAGTTAAAAAAGTTACATGGAATGATTACTGTTTACATTTTAGAGCATGTAAATCTGTTTGTGAAGAATAACTTTTTCTCTTAAAATTATTAAAAAACAGGTTATTAAAAAATATATGGAAACACTTTGGGAGATCCGGGACGTAATCCAATTTCTTTTCCATTTGTCCCATGTTCCGAATAATTTTTTTCCAAATTTTTATTACCGGCGACTCTACCAAGGCATAGAGTATAAGAGAATAGGTAAAATAGTTTTTCCCAATTTTCTAAGAAACCGTACAATCTATGCTAATGAAAAAAAAATCAGACCACTTCGCGATTCACCGAAACAGGATCCAGTAAAACGGTCGAAATTTCTTGAGCCGTTTCCTAGTAATCGGTGAACAAACATAAAAAAAAAACAAAGATACAGACGAATTGAGAGCTTCTTTCTTTATAAAGTCGGTTAACAAGTAGATACTACCACCTGCGAAAATATCTGCCCTACATTATTTTACACCTTGTATATTTTACATTCGAACATCTCTAATATTTGTATATTATGGTGAAGAGTGACTAAACTCCTATTTTTGACATATTAAACCGTTAACCACATATCAGTAAAATAAACTCTAACGTGTGATTATAAAGTGGTATTGTTATTCTTTGATATGAAAATAGAGCAGTTATAGGAAATGCATTACAATATATTTTCTAAGACACCATAACGGGATTTTTAAATCCTGATCACTAGAGGGATAAACATGCACAAGAAAGCCTATTACAACATTATTCAGAATACTTTATGTAATTTATGTTGTGATTAGTACTTGAGCAATTTTAATTTGATGTTCTCTTTAATGAGGCGAACTTATATGTAAAATAACTAGAAGATTGTTACCCTAATGCGGCGTAAATACAAGAAATGCTTATCCCATATTGATGTTATGTTCAGATAGTGAGTATAATAAACACCACAATATATCACCACTTTGACAGTTTCAACCGTAATTAACCTGAATAAAGTTGTAAGTTACATCGGACACATAATGTAATAAATTAATTATAGCATTTACGTCTGATTTTTGAACAGTCGGGTATGAAATTGAAAATATGTTGTAAATCCCTCGTGAGAATCAAATGCGTATACAAAGATTAATGACTCTCTGACAAATCCATGATTTACTACTGAACGATCTGTGCTGCAGTAGAGGCTGCGTTGCAAGTGCGCGACTCGAATGCACTTCATTTCTATTAGTCGAGTTGTCATAATTATAACCCGAGTCTCAGTTTTGTCAAAAAAAAGTTGCGGATGGTATTTGAAAGACGGAATAATAAAAATTTTGCTTCGTACGTTCGTTGGCAGCGTAAAAATTCTGGAATGCACACTGTGCCATCAATTCCTTGGAGTAAACCGGGCGAAGGATATACAGGGTGTAAATGATTAAGGGTGACAGATTTCAAGATGTGGTTCCTCGAGTCATTTGGTGACGAAAAGTTCCTATGAACATGTCCGCAAACGCTTGGTTACCTGTGTACTTGTTGAAATCTTGAGATTTTTTCAGTTTTTAGGGTTCCGTATATACAATATACGGATACCCTTATAATATCACTCCGGATTTCTGCCTCTGTCACATCACAGCAATTTTCTCCGAAACTACTGGACGGAAGAGGTTGAAATTGTATGTGTATTTTTGTGACGTGTTCAGGAGTACATATAGTCAAAAAAGAAATTTTGATTTTAGGGGTACTTCTGGGGGGAAAAACTTAAAAAATCGACCGTTCCCCCCCTGATCTCCGAAACTACTGATCCAGAAATTTTGAAAAAAATAGGAAATATAGAACGTTGCCCAAACTTTATAGGAAAAATAAGGAGAAACCATTAGTATTAATTTTGCGGGGCAAATTATAGAATTAAATGAAAATTTAAAAATAATAAAAATTTCAAACGCATCATGTAATACATCAAATGAAAGGTCGCATTCTTAAGAACACAAATATATTTTTTTCATATTAAAAAAAAGTTAAAAAAAGATATTAACGAAAATACACCAAAATTTACCCATTCCCCCCCCGCTTATCTCCGAAACAATAGGGTATAGGGTCTGACCTGAAGTTTACTGGAAAAATTAGGAGAAACCTCTACTTTTAATTTAAGGGGGGTGCAAATTACAGAATTAAATGGAAAATATAAAATTAAAATTGTTTCTAACCCATCAGGTTATATATCAAATGAAAGGGTTCATTATGACGAAAACAAATATATTTTTTTCATATTTTTAAAATAAATTATTTAAAAGATATTAACAAAAACTAGCTGTCGCCCAGTGGTCGAAATTCGACCAATTGTGTCAATATCTCTGGCAGGTTAAGTAACCTGAAAATCGTAACGGGACATTCTATCCGAGGACTTTAGGGAGAACAGCAATTACACGGAACGGATCCAGATTCGGAACCTCTGTGTGATAGTTTCCTCGAAAATCCTAGATGTCGGTCTTACATCTCGCTTCTACAAATAAGTAAAGAAATTCAAGTTTTTTTCAGATATAATTCATAGGACTTTATTTGTGTTCAAATTCGTAATTCTTAATTTAATATGACAACAAAGCAGCCGCTAATGGGCTACCATACATATTTATTTTTTCTAACCTGTCTGTATAGCTATAATTGCACTCAACTCTCAAACATTTATTAAAATCCTCATTATAATAATTCCATCTCATTATATGTTTCCACCACCCTGTATATGCAACTGCTCATGGACCACGCATAATATTTTTTAACATTTTTGAACCACCCGGTAAATCATTCTGTATATGCCACTGCCTATGAGCCACGGTATTTACCCTTTTTGTTTAGGAAATTTTTAACTATCTTCTTTAACTATAATTCTACTCTGACCTATATTTCAATCATCATATATATGGAACTCTTCGTGGGCTACTCTATAAATCATTTCCGTTTCTAACATTTTTTATCATCATCCTGTATATCTATAATTCCTCTCACCCTATATTTCATCTTCCCTATATATACAACTGCTTATGGATTACGAAATGTTGCATTTCCATTTCCGCCACCCTGTATATGCATCTCTGTATAATATTCTTTGCACTACCCTGTATAACCGTAATTCTACTGCACCTTCTATTCCAAGAACCCTGTAAATTCAACCGCTAATGGGCTTCCCTATATAATTATTTTATTTGTTATAATTGCACTCTACTCTGTATTTTAAACACCCTATATATGCAACTGCTTATGTGCCACCCATGAAAAAATTATTTTGAACATATCTGGACTCTCCCTGTATAATTATAATATACAACGATTACTTTACCACTAAACAATAACAACTCTTGCATGCCACTTCCAGTAGTACATGCTCTAAGTATAAACAGCATTGGTCCCTCTATGTATAATTACTCAATGTTTTGAGTCTGGCGGTGGCGGCACGTGGCACATTCAGTTGTTTGGCGTTGACATTATGACGTAAATAATGAATTTTTATTATATTTTATTTAATGAATGAACCAATATTATAAATTAATATTAGCATTCTGCACTGAAGGTCGTCAGTAGCTACTAAACAAAACAAAAATGAAGAAAATCGGTTGAGAGACAGAGGAGAAAATGGTACCTAATCGTTTTGTCTTAGCCTATTTATATATAGGTATAAAAAAAATTACCCATCCCCCCTTATCTCCGAAACCATAAGCTGAAAAATTTTGAAAAAAAGGAGATATAGCCCCTCACCTGAACTTTACTAGAAAAATAAGGAGAAACCCCTAATATTCATTTTGGGGGCAAATTATAGAATTTAATGGAAAATATAAAATTAAAATTGTTTCTAACCCATCATGTTATATATCAAATGAAAGGGCTCATTATGACAAAAACAAATATATTTTTTCATATTTTTAAAATAAATTAATTAAAAGATATTAACAAAAATATAAAAAAAGTTACCCATTCCCTCCGTTATTCCCCAAATTATAAGACCTATTTTTTTACACGAAAGATATTAAGCAATCCCTAATATTAATATTATGGGCCAAATTAGAGAATTAAACGGAAAATTATAATAAAAAAATTTAACGCATATATATATCATATTTTTTAAATTAATTGTTTACAAGATATTAACATAAAGATATAAAAAATTCTCATTTCTCCCTTTATTTCCGAGACCATACTACCTAAAATTTTGAAAATAATTAGGGGTACTAGGGGTCACTTGAAATTTATAAGAAAAATTATTAGAAAACCCCCATAGAAATTTTAGGAACAAATTAAACAATTAAATGGAAAATAAAAATTCAATTTTCAAACGAATCATGTAATATATCAAATAAAGGGCTCATTATGTGAATAACAAATATAACATATTTTTAAATCATTTGTTTAAAAGATATTAACAAAAATATTAAACATCGATTTAATTCCCACTTATATTATAAATTAAATACATATGTATTCTTATAAAAATCAAGCGAATCCTGAAGCAGATAAAAGAAAAAGTGTGGAAAATGTATGTGTATATCTTTATAAATTTAAAACGCTTCCTTTAAAAGATATTAGGGTAAATTTAAGAAAATACACTAATTCCCTGCTTTCTGAAACTGAAATATTAGAATCTTGAAGGTGGAACGGAACCCTTAGTATGCGAGTCGAACTCGCACTTGACCAAATTATTTAAATTGTATTTACTAAACATTTCTGGATCTGGACACCCTAATTACCTAGCGACCTATTCTCATACCCGTCAAATATACCTAAGAAATTTCATAAAAACGGTTGCCCTGTTTCGGAGTATTTCGATCAGTGACACGGTGACAAGAGATTTTAATATATTAGATAAAAAGTACCATTTTTAACTGACTTCCAAAAAGGAACAGGTTATCAATTCGTCGCGTATTTTTTTTGCTTTTTTTTGTATGTATGTTACCTGATTTCTTTTCCTGTAGTGCACGTTTTGAATGAATATAGTCTTGTTTAATACAGTATATATCCGGATTGGTGAAACTTCAAATTTTGGAAAAGAATTCTATTGGTAAAGTGATAAAATTTGTGAATGAACACATGCGTGCATGGAAATCGACCAATATCCCTAATATTTTAGTCGATTTTTCGACAACTCCTTATGGATGTGTATAGTTTTTTAACGTTTAATCTATTAAGGAAGATCCTTAGGTGATCTCATATACTTTTCTGCGATGTGCAACTTGCATTTTGCAGAAAATCGCCGAAAATTCCAAAATTCTTATCAAAAGTTTCATCGAAATAATAACGGACATTTCCTCATAAATATTTTAATTCCAACGTAATTTTAAGCACTGGAAGTTTTAATTGCGAATTTGGAAATTTTCTATGTACATCTCAAGCATATAGGTACTAAAGCATAGTATTTTCGGCTCCTTAACTCAATGAGTACCAAGTTCGTTGTGTTTGTATACCAGGCAAATACCTATTTAAATGCAAATTTTTCCATTTTGCGAAGACGGTGGTTTTGGTTGTCAAATTCTCCCGGGCTAATAGAAATTCAGTGACATCACATGTCAAACTTTAAACTGCTATTTGGTGCGTTTATAGATAGGGTGTTTAGTTGTAGCAAACAAAATCACAAAGTAAAGTGATAGAAGGAGTTGCATTTATGTGAAGATTGAACGGACTAGAATGTTAGTGGTCCGTAGGCAGCTGTATATACAGGATGGTTGGAATATAGGGTGGACTGGACGTTTGGCGGTATAAAAATGTTGGAAAAAATGTGAAAATAAATTATATAGGGTGATTAAAAAACTGTTATATGATGTGGATGAAATATATACTGGAGTTGAATTATATTTATACAGTGTGATTAAAAAATTATTTCTTTTATAGCCCATAAAAAGTTACATAAAGTGTGGAGAGGAATTAATGTTACACAGGGCGATAATATAAAATGTTAAAAATTAAATAATTTATGGGGTAGCCCACAAGGAGCTATATACTATGGTTGGAATATAGGACGGATTTGACTCCGTAAATATGGGATGGATTCTACTCCGTCCTATAGTTTACAGAAGGCAGCTAACAAATTTATGCTTGTCCGTGGGCAGTCGTATGTACAGGATGGTTGGTACACAGGTTGGAGTGGAATTAACTATAGTTATACAGGGTTGTCAAATAAAATTGAAAAAAGGTTACATGACGTAGTCCATAAGGCATAAATATATTTTAGGCTTATTAAGTCTACTAGTACATTTTGTTCGTAAAGATTTACCTGTCAATTTAAATGAGAAAGTATCATTGTGTAATGTTGAGGCTTTCGATGTTCCCTAACCCTGTCTATTAAGATTATACATACAAAATAAAAAATAAAGAATGAAAACTACCTGAGTTCAAAAAACTAAAAAGTTGAAAATAAAACATTTTTTAAAAAATATAACCGACTTCTACCTATAACTAAAAAGCTAAAAATAATTATAACAAAATACAACTCTAGCAAATAAATATCACATTCAATGTTGTTAGGTACCTACCCAGAAAGTAAAAAATGTAAACATTAAAAGGTGCTCATTCTGTACAAATTAATTACATACCAATCTAGTATATTTTTGAAGTCAGTGCCAAGCAAATCTAAAATCCTTCATTGCGTACTTATCTACTACTTCAACTTGATTGTTGCTTGGCATCGACTTCAAAAATATACTAGATTTGTAGGTAATTAATTTGTACAGAATGAGCACCTGTTAATGTTTACATTTTTTACTTCCTGCGTAGGTACCTAACAACATTGAATGTGTTATTTATTTGCTAGAGTTGTATTTTGTTATAATTATTTTTAGCTTTTTAGTAATAGGTAGAAGTCGGTTATAAATATTTTTAAATGTTTTATTATTTCCATTTTTTAGACCCCCGATCGGAGATCCGAAGCTACTAAATTGGAAAAAATAAATATTCTACTACTAGTAATTACCATACTTTTCAAGTGTTTCGGCCTTTACTTTGTTATCGGCTGTTGCTCTTTTATCATCAACAGTTCTTTGGTGTTGCTCCCACTCAGCTTTCAACGCATTTGTAAAATCCAGAAAAAAATGAGTCCTCGAGTTTAATCTAACGAATATTCGTGCAAATACACATGTTTATCCGGACGTGAATTATCACAAGACAATTTCCAACATTGAGTACACCAATAGAAAGGGATATAAATGATTAGAAGAAGTGAGAACGTGTTAATTAAGGCCTACGCCCGATGCTATCGTCGTCGATTTTATGGGTTTTAAATGGGTTATGAAACGAGAGGTGGACGAAGCACGAATCCCAACGTAGATTAGATTTACTTTATATGAAACCTGGTTTATCACTTTTAATGGAAAACGGCTGTTAGATTATGATTAAGTGATAAATGTTTTGTGCGTGCCGCCTTTTACTTAAAGTACTGACCATTTTTAGACGATCGATTCTCGTTTTCGTTTTGTTACGAGTAAAAAAATGCAGTAGAGTGTTGGCAGGTATAAAATATTCTATCATAGTTTTGATTTTCTTTTCCCTTCTGTTCTGAAAAAGTTTCTAAATTAATAAGTGATTGAATAGTCATTTTAAAAACAATACCCGCGTTACTAGCTGGTGTTTGTATAAATTTTTCTAACACATTACCTGAGAGAATAAAAATTTTTTATCAAGCCAAACTGTGTGCTAACTCTGCACAGTTGCTGCAAAACTATTTTTGAATATAAATAATTTGGTCAAGTGCGAGTTGGTTCCGTACCACCTTCAAGATTCTAATATTCCAGTTTCAGACAAGCAGGGAATGAGTGCATTTTCTTATATTTATCATTATATCTTTTAAAGGAAGTGTTTTAAATTTATAAAAAATATACAATTTGATTTTCCACACATAGACTTTTTATTTTATCTGCTTCAGGGTTCGCTTGATTTTTATCAGAATACATATGTATTTAATTTTCCAATTTGGCCCCCAAAAATTAACATTAGAGTTTTATTTCACTAATAAACTTTCAGAGAAGTCTTTTATAATCTAATGTCTAATAGTGTAATTTATAAAGTGGGAATTAAGTCGATGTTTAATATTTTTGTTAATATCTTTTAAACAAATGATTTAAAAATATGATATATTTGTAATTCACATAATGAGCCTTTTATCTGATATCTGATGCGTTTGAAAATTGAATCTTTATTTTCCATTTAATTGTATAATTTGTCCCTAAAATTACTATGGGGGTTTTCTAATAATTTATTTTCCGTTTATTCTACTATTTGGGGGGCAAATAATAGACTTAGGGATTTTTTCAAATTTTTTCAATAAACAAAAAAAATTAGGTCTTATAGTTTGGGGAATATTGGAGGAATAGGTAATTTTTTAAAAATATTTTTTAATATATTTTAGAATATTCATGAAAAAAAAATACATTTGTTTTCGTCATAATGAACCCTGTGATTTCATATATTACGTGACCCGTTAGAAACAATTATAATTGTTTATTTTCCATTTTATTCTATAATTTGCCCCCCAAAATGAATATTAGGGGTTTCTCCTTATTTTTCCAGTAAAGTTCAGTTGAGGGGCTATACTTCAATTTGTTTCAAAATTTTTCAGCTTATATTTTCGGAGATAAGGAGGGGGGGGGGACATGGGTAATTTTTTTATATTTTTGTTAATATCTTTTAATTTATTTTAAAAATACGAAAAAAATATATTTGTTCTCGTCATAATGAGCCCTTTCTTTTGATATATAACATGATGGGTTAGAAACAATTTTAATTTTATATTTTCCATTTAATTCTATAATTTGCCCCCAAAAATGAATATTAGGGGTTTTTCCTTATTTTTCCAGTAAAGTTCAGGTGAGGGGCTATACCTCCATTTTTTTCAAATTTTTTCAGCTTATGGTTTCGGAGATAGGGGGGGAGGTGGGTAAATTTTTTTATATTTTTGTTAATATCTTTTAATTAATTTATTTTAAAAATATGAAAAAAAATATATTTGGTTTCGTCATAATGAGCCCTTTCATTAGATATATAACATGATGGGTAAGAAACAATTTTAATTTTATATTTTTCATTTAATTTTATAATTTGCCCACCAAAATAAATATTAGGGGTTTCTCCTTATTTTTCTAGTAAAGTTCAGGTAAGGGGCTATACTCCTTTTTTTTTCAAAATTTTCTAGCTTATGGTTTCGGAGATAAGGCGGGGGAATGGGTAGTTTTTTTTATATTTTTGTTGATGGGTTTTTGATGATGGGTTAGAAACATTTTAATTTTATATTTTCTATTTAATTCTGTAATTTGCCCTCCAAGATTATAAGAAGAGGTTCCTTCTCATTTTTCCAGTAAACTTCAGGTCAGAACCCATATCTCTAATTTTTTTTTAAAACTTTACGTTTTATAGTTTCGGAGACCTTTCATTTGATAGGTATATTACATGATGCGTTTGAAATTTTTTTTATTTTTAAATTTTTATTTAATTCTATAACTTGCCCCCCAAAATTAGCATTAATGGTTTCTCCTTATTTTTCCTGTAAAGTTCGGGCAACGTTCTATATTTCCTATCTTTTTCAAAATTTTAGGCTCAGTAGTTTCTGAGATCAGGGTGGGGAACTGTCGATTTTTTTACTTTTTCCCCCCAGAAGTACCCCTAAAATCAAAATTTCTTCATTTACGATATGTACTCCTGGTCGGGTCACCAAACTATACATTGATACCAAATTTCAACCTCTTCCGTCCAGTAGTTTAGGAGAAAATGGCTGTGATGTGACAGAGGCAGAAATCCTGAGTGTTATTACAACGGTATCCGTATATTGTATATATATATATATATATATATATATATATATATATATATATATATATTGTAGAATGCAATGAAAAATATTTTAAAAAGATGGGATTATATCAGTTTTAGCAACTATAATACAAAGTGTTTTTGTTTATACCTTACAACTTTTATCACTTACTTTGTCAAAAAATAAACATTCCCCAATAGTTTGCGTTTTGGATAGAAATATATTAAGCGCAAGCCACTGTATTTTATCTTACTATCCAATAAGATTCAAAATCACTTACAGCATCTATTTACATATTCCTATTTACATCTGTCACTATTTATCAAATAAAGTGAAGAAAGGAAGGTATTTACTTAAAAAAGAGACATAAGAAAGCACTAACCTGGCAGGTCTGTGATGTTGCCCTACCCTTTGCCTGAAATTCATTCTTCTACCCTTGTTCGGTAAATGTTATTTTCTTGGCTGGGTAAAAGTTGGTCAACCCTTTGGCCGGGAGATGTTGTTCTTCTCTTGCCTAGACAGAAACCCTTGGCTAAGAAGACTTTATTCTACCATCGTCCCGATAAATGTTGCTCAACCATTGGCCCCGCAAATAATTTGACTAAGACACCAACTAATACATCATAGCATAGCTAATATTATTTCAATTAGTCAAGCTGTTTAATTGTAACATTATCACCAGGGTTCCATTCAGCACCACCTATACGACCCTAGCATACCCATAAACCATCGTTTAGACAAAACAAATATATTTTCTGAACATGACTTCAGTGGGATACTCTGTTCAAAAGCTACACGATCATTGACACTTCTAACGTGACATCTATCGGACTCTAACGTAGCTACCAACTTTCGTCACGAACGAAACAGATATGTTGTCTGAATATGAACTCAATTGTTCAAGTAGCTTAAAAGTTATACCATCATTAACACATTCGAGATAACTCAAACGCAGTACCACCTATCGAGTTTGTTAAATAGCCCATAACCTTTCTAGAAATTAGCACGTTCAAACAAACAAACTTTAGAGACTTATTATATTACTACAGATTAATTAGTAATTTAATTTTTCAAGTGTATCAGTGGCACTAAGGCATTGTTTTTAACCGACTTCCAAAATGGAGGTTATCAGTTTGTTGGCATGTTTTTTATGTATGACCAGTGATTATTCAAAATCCGCTTGGCAATTTTGATGATTTAAACTGCATGGCATTAAGGAACAATACAGATTGTACCACATAATATATATATATATATATATGTTATATACGTCGTAAACATACTTAGAATAATAATATGACAACACCGTGTAACCGGTCAAATGAGTCGTTCACATGGTGTCATATTACACGATATAGCAATTCCCAGGAAATACGCAAATGCCCATCGCACGTGTAAAACTGCTGATGCTGACAATGCAAGACGTAGCTTATAAATGCACATGCGATGGCTGTGAGCGTCATTAAGTGTATCGCATTCAATTATCTCATTTACATTGTTTAACGTAATTTTTGAAGTAAAATATTTAATTTGTGTTTTAAATAAAAATAATTTTTTTTAAAAAAGCATTTGTGTTTGTGAAGATATAAATTGGCGCAGTCAGTAGGATTGTTCCAAAACGACTAGAACACGAGAATTCTAACTAGTCGTGGTGGTTTCCAAACCTTCGTGGGACAATCAACCTCTTGCTGGAGACACAACTGGAAGCGAGCTAGCACCAGGAACACGCAACGGCTAACCAGTGCAGTCAACTTACAGAACAGTCCATGCCAGGAATTATATTGTAAGGATTACGTTATTATTATTTTATTATTTCTATTTATTGATACACTTAATCACCATTTCTATCATCAAAGATAAATCCTTTAATATTCCTTAAATATTTTAAACATATTACATCACTACCCTTGATATATTCAGTTCATTTATTTTGAGTAAAATTGCAAGGTAAGAAATATTTTTGACCAATTTTGGTACATATTGATAATTACACATTAAATTTATACCATTATTTTGAACGACAACTTATAATAACTTGATCTAATTATTTTAATATCTATCTAATTTCACATTTATTTATTTAAACATTGATTTATACGTTTTACCATTGTCAATTCGACAAGATAATCTGATTTAAATTTTTAATATTGTGCAAATACTTTGACTATGACCACTACAAGGCAAGGTGCAGCCACTCCAACTGTGGAGCCCTATAAAATTTCCGAGATTTTTGCGATAGTACCGGAGTACGACGGTAACCCTATCTTTCTAAATACCTTTATCACATCATGTAACACCGCCCACAGTATGGCGACCGATAACCAACAGGTCTTACTTATACTCCACATAAAAAATAACTCCGTGGCAGGGCAGCGGAATTAGTAAATTCACGAAACCCTAGCCTGTTAACTGAAATCATTACTCTTCTCGAAAACCACTTCGGAGACCCCCGAGACCTATCGGCACTCATTCAAGATCTCCAACGAATGAAACAATTATCATCCGAGTCACCCTTAACTTTCTCGACTAGAATTCAGACTCACCAGGCAAAAATGTTGGCCGCAGTCACAAAACAAAATATAACTTCCAAGGAAAAACAAGCCCAAATAGATCTCATTGAACCCATGGCACTAAACAGCCTTCTTACAGGCCTAGAGCCAAAAATGGGACAATTAATTCGAGCAAGCGACCCAAAAGATATCTTAACCGCGATCTCTAGAATTAAAAGAGAAATTCAATTAAATCATCTCGAAACTCAAAAATTCTCTAACTTCAAAAATACAACTCCGACCTTTAGAAGACCCAACCAATTGCCACCCCCAAAACACTGTACATTCTGTAAGAGAATGGGCCATTCAGTTAATGAATGCATCACTAGATCGAGGCAATTCCAACAGAATCAAAGCTTTGGACAAAATCAAAGTTTTGGGCAAAACTTTCAAAGACCTCGCCCTAATCCATTCGCCCAAAATTTTAATCAACAAAATTATCAACAACCCCGCCAAACAAACTTTCCTCCCAATAGGAGTTTCCAACAACAACGCCCATCAACAAGCAATCAACCCCAAATACGGACCAATTTAAACCGAACCCTAATTTTTACCGCCAACAACGTACTCATCACCTAAATAATCATGAGTTCGAAAATCCTAGAAGTGAACAGACTTATTCGAACCCAACACCCAACGAGTACCAATACACAGATTTCGACTATAACGATTATTGTTCCTACGACAATTACCAGAACGACTTTAACGATTACTTTAAAACAGACTTCGAGAGCGAAAATTACTCTCAAAACTACGAAGAACTTTCTCCTACAAATTTTCAGGACACTACCCCTCAACCAGAGCCCCCGGATATGTCAGACCTTCAAACCCACATTCAAACCTTGAATTTAGACAGCTTCGACCCCAACCTGAATATCCCCGAACAGAGATTTCTGTAAGACCCCTCTTGTCCGTAAACTCTAAGAACTTATATTACATCACCGATGCATCCAACACCTACAAACTTCTTGTGGATACCGGTGCAGGACTCTCTATTTTTAAGCCAGAAACTTGCAAACGATTCAGGGAAAGGTTCCAAGAAAATGTCGTCATCCAGGGAATAACTAACGAGAAAATTCATATCAACGAATCGACTCTCGTCCCGTTTAATATCAATGATCCTCATAAGGTTTACATTTGCAATATCGATATCGAGTTCGATGGATTGTTAGGTTCCGATTTCCTGGAACATTATAATTGCATCATTGATTTCGAAAAGAAGCAACTAGTAACCAATTTCAAAACACTTCCCTTGTATAAAGTAACAGACGATTTAATCAGTAAAGATACCCCTAAAAACTTTTCATGTAACCCCGTCAACTCAATTTCCATTCAACCACGTACAGAACAAATCTGTAAACTTACTTGCAACCTTAGAGATACAGATGCCTTATTAACAGGCATAGAAATTGAAAAAGTCCATCTTCCGAATGCTCTAGTAAAAGTCGACAGTAATGGCCAATTTCTGACATCCGTATTAAATGCAAATGCCATCCCTAAAACTATAAATTTCACTGACATTAAACTTGAACCTTTACAACAGTTCAGTGTGAATTCTATTTCACAAACCCAACCAACAGACAACAACATACTAGAACGACAAGAGCAAATTTTCAATCAACTCCGACTTGACCACTTAAACGAAGAAGAATCCGACTTAATATCGCAACTATGTCTTGACTACTCTGACATATTTTACCTCGAAGGAGACCATCTGTCATTTACCAACGAAATTAAACATACCATCGAGACTAACAACTCTAGACCAGTTTTCACGAAATCTTATCGCTACCCTCAGATTCATAAAGAGGAAGTTAAATCCCAAGTAACGAAAATGCTAGACGAAGGTATTATACGCCATTCAAACTCACCCTGGTCCTCCCCTGTATGGGTAGTACCGAAAAAACTGGATGCTTCAGGAAAGCAAAAATGGCGCGTTGTAGTTGATTATCGAAAACTCAACGAACTAACAGTTGATGACAAATATCCTCTCCCTAACATTTCGGACTTATTAGATCAACTTGGCAAATGCCAATATTTCACAACACTTGACCTCGCCTCAGGATTCCATCAAATTGAGATTGACCCAAAAGACATTTCCAAAACCGCGTTTACCGTTGAGAATGGGCACTACGAATTCGTAAGGATGCCCTTTGGTCTAAAGAATGCCCCTTCAACATTCCAGAGGGTTATGGACAACATTCTTTTAGGTATTCAAAACGAACGTTGTCTCGTCTATATGGACGACATAATCGTATACTCTCCCACTATCAACGACCATTTGTCTCGTCTTACTGATGTTTTTAAACGCCTACGAAAGGCAAACCTCAAGATTCAACCCGACAAGTGCGAATTTCTTCGCAAAGAAGTTGCCTATCTCGGACATCTGATTACCAAAGATGGAGTTAAACCCAATCCATCAAAGGTAGAATGTATATTGAAATTTCCTCAGCCCCAAAATCAAAAAGATATCAAATCCTTTCTGGGATTAGCCGGGTATTATCGTCGATTCATACCCAATTTTGCTAAAATTTCAAAACCACTCACAAAATTGCTGCAAAAAGATGTTTCATTCTATTTCAGTTCTGAATGCGTTAATTCTTTCAATGAATTAAAGCAAGCCCTCACTTCGACCCCAATTTTAATTTACCCCGACTTCAATGAGCCCTTTATTTTGACAACTGACGCTAGCGCATTTGCAATCGGCGCTGTGCTTTCACAGGGACCAATAGGCAAAGATCTGCCAATTGGATACGCATCTAGGACCCTCTGCAAGGCTGAGACCCGATACTCCACAATAGAGCGTGAACTTCTGGCTATTGTTTGGGCCGTTAAACACTTCAGGCCAATAATTTTTGGACGAAAGTTTAAACTCCTGACCGACCACCGCCCGTTA
The DNA here is from genome assembly GCA_034190945.1 of Octodonta nipae. Taxonomy (NCBI): domain Eukaryota; kingdom Metazoa; phylum Arthropoda; class Insecta; order Coleoptera; family Chrysomelidae; genus Octodonta; species Octodonta nipae. Next base: position 78,814,668 of record CM067223.1, on the reverse strand, counting down.
ACGTGGCTCTTTTCTATTAAAGATCCAGGTAGTCGACTTGCCAGATGGCGCCTCAAACTCGAGGAGTACGATTATGAAATTATATACAAACCGGGAAAAGTAAATAAGAACGCAGACGCCCTTTCACGCATTCGAATCAACCATTTTGATGAATGTATGACTTTCCAATCGAACACCAAACTCCAACACTACACGATAACTCCCTTAAACGAAAACGAAAACAGTGAGACAGAACAACTTGAAACTGACGACGAAGACAACTCAATTTTTACAGAATTTCGGACATTCGTAGAACGGTATAAGACCGTCTCACTTATCGACTATAGTAAAATTCAGTACTCCAACTGTCAACTCCTTGATAGAGAAAACAAAAATATCTTAGTTTTCTTTCAATCCGGCAATTTAAAAGATTTTCATAACCAAATTCTTGAGGATATCTTCGAAGAAAACGCCGACTTCGAGCAATTCAAAATTAACATTTTCAATAGTAAAAGCGTTCGAAAAAGACGATATTACATTATTCCCCTACCAACTGATTTCGACACTGTGAACGAGGTATTATTTGCCTCAATTTACAAGAGCAAAGACCTTCTAACTGACTCCGAACTATACTGCGTTGAAAACAACTTAGACCTACCTATACTCGAAATGCTTTCGTTTATATTTGCAGAAACAGACATAAAGTGGAAAGTCTGTCAGAACATAACAAAAACAGTAGGAAGAGATCAAGTGCCAATAATACTAGATCAATTCCATAACGGTAAAAACAACATACACAGAGGGATCAACGAAACTATTAGACGAATTAAAGAAAAGTATAACTGGCAAGGTATTACAAAAGACGTAGAAAACTTCATTAAAAACTGTCAAATCTGTCAGACAACTAAAGCTTTCCGTAAAAACCTTGACAACCCATTAGTAGTAACAGAAACTCCAAGAACCCCTTTTGAAAGAATAAACATCGACATTCTCGAAGTTCCTAGCAGAAATTACGCCCTCACTATCCGAGACGAATTAACTAAATATTCCCAGGCCTACCCGATTAGCGACAAGTCCGCCAAAACCGTCGTTAGTACACTCTTGGTGTTTTTCCAACACTTCGGAACGCCTCTGAGAATACACTGCGACTACGGTCGTGAATTCGACAATGCACTCCTCAAAGACCTTTGCAAATTGTTCGATATTAAACTTTCCTACTCTAGTGTAGGACACCCCCAATCTAACGGCTCATTAGAACGTTTTCATTCAACTTTGTTAGATATGATCCGTATTCATAAGGCCGAGCACCCTGACGAACACCCCTTCAATATTCTGCCATACGCAATTATTACCTACAACAACTCCGCTAACAAAACCCATGGGTTCACACCCTATGAACTCGTTTTCGGGCACACATCTAGCCGACCCCCTGAAACCCTCTATAACGAAAAGGACTTGATTTCTAAATACATCAGAGACTTAAATAACCGCATTTCACAGTACTACAAAATAGCACGCGAAAGAACCGATACTCAAAAACAAAAAGCCAAAATTCGATTCGATAAACATGTTTCGGACAAAACCCTAAATTATCAAGTAGGTGACAAGGTTTACGTACGCGAATCTCAGTTCAAAGATAAACTACAAAACAAATTTAACGGACCATTTCAAATAGTAGAACTACATACAAACTCAGCTACTTTACTTAATTCTCGTACTAACCAAAAAACCAAAGTAAACTTTGACCGTATGAAACCTTTCACAGAAGACTGATTTCTTTACAGGGTCATCCTGCTGTTCGGATCGGCAGTATCCCAATTTGAAATAAAGCCAATCAATAACACCCTAGGGATTTATTATCATGAAGAATCACGTATAGCCGTGTCAAATCACAAATGGACTCTTCTAGTTCATAGAAATCTCTCCGCTCTAGAACAAGCTTTCGCTACCAACGACAGAATTCTCGATGCACTAACTTTATCACTAAAAACTAACGTCCACCCAACCAACGTATTCCGTGCTGACGTTCAATCACACATCAACTTACTTAACCAAATCTCAAACTCTGTCAAAAACAAATTCACTGAAATCCACATGGACACTCGAAGGTACAAACGTGGACTAATCGATGGCGCCGGATCAATTTTCAAAGCCATAACTGGTAACTTAGACGCCGCCGACGGCGAGTACTTCACCAACAGTATAAATAGTTTAAACAAAGGACAACTGCAGATCGAAAACCTTTTGAAAAACCAAATCAGCGTAACCACCTCAGTTATAAAGAACTTTAACGAAACTATTCAACGCATTCAGGTCGACGAGAAAATATTTAACGAAAATATTCGAAAAATGGAAAATATGATTCGTAAAGTAAACGACAAAATGGCGTACGTGGAAACAAAACTCTCATTTCTAGAAATGACGGAAAAACTGATGGAAAATTATCTCTTTCTAGAAGACAACTTAAATGATGTTCTTAATTCCATAACTTTTGCCCGTCTAAAAATTATCCATACTTCAATTTTAACTCCCGAACATTTCATTACCGCCTTACAGGAAATATCACAGAATCTCGTGAAAAATAATTTACCTTTGCCCGTCAAATATTCAAGTATTGCACGATACTTGGAAATTACAGAATTAGAAGCTTTTCAAACAGATTCCGACCTTGTATTTATACTCAGAATTCCACTTATTGAACAGCAATCATTTACTGCTCTCCGCTTATACCCAATCCCCATCTATGATGATAGAACTGGGTTATACCATGTACTCTCATTCACTCATAAATATATAGCAAAAAACGACGATTCCTTACTGTATATTCCAATAAAAGACCTTAGTGCGTGCAAACCGTTGAACAATCAAAATAAATTGTGTTCCGAACTCTATGCATATCCGATAGACTCAAATGCTTTGTGCGAGGCCCAACTTTTAAGAAATTTTAAAAAAGTGCCGGACAATTGTCACAGTGCCGTGATCTCTGCTCAAGGGTACCACGTTCAAAAACTCGAAACCAACGTGTGGTTAATTATGGTTACCGAGCCTCTTAGCATTACCATCACCTGTACCGACATCAATACAAAACCCTTAACACTCAATGTTAACTCTTTATTAAAACTTCAGAAAGATTGCAGTGCCTTCATTGGAATAACCAAAATCGAAGCAGAAGCCACAAAAAGCAGCAACACCCTTGACAACTATCAACCAGTTCTTATCCCTTTCAACTGCTGCGATACCATACCAGAAAAAATTGTCGTTCCCGAACTTAAACCTTTGAAACTCCATGAATTGAATTTCGAGGAGTTAAACGTCGCAAACCACAAACTCAACGACTATTCAAAGGACCTAGACGAATTAATAAATCAGCCATTCGTCAAAAAGAACATTTCTTGGTTCACCTACGTGACAATATTTTCCATAATAATAATTGTCGCTGTATTTGTCCTCCAAACGCTTTGGCGTAAACGCAATACAACCAGCGAAAGTCCATCACCCACAACCAGAATTTCAAAATTGTTGCCAAGATTGAGACCGAACCTCCGACAGAACGAAACTGAAGACATCGAGCTAAGTACCCCAAAATAATTTCAAAAATTGTTTTGTAAAACCCATTTATTGCTAAAAAGTATTGTTTTAGGTTTTATTCTTAAGGACCTTAATGCTAATTATATTTTTATTTTATACATTTATACAATTTACGCTGTTTTATACACTTTTGCTTTCTACAAATTTCATATGTATACAACCTTTATATTTTATTATTTTTCAAATTCTATTTTCAGAAAAGTTCCTGTAAAACAGCAACTTTTTCTTTGTGAGGGGAGTTGTTATATACGTCGTAAACAATACTTAGAATAATAATATGACAACACCGTGTAACCGGTCAAATGAGTCGTTCACATGGTGTCATATTACACGATATAGCAATTCCCAGGAAATACGCAAATGCCCATCGCACGTGTAAAACTGCTGATGCTGACAATGCAAGACGTAGCTTATAAATGCACATGCGATGGCTGTGAGCGTCATTAAGTGTATCGCATTCAATTATCTCATTTACATTGTTTAACGTAATTTTTGAAGTAAAATATTTAATTTGTGTTTTAAATAAAAATAATTTTTTTTAAAAAAGCATTTGTGTTTGTGAAGATATAAAATATATATATATATATATATATATATATATAATGAGATTTAGGGTTTTCCAGAAAATCTGAAAAAACTCAGCAAGGGACTACATTTCAGTAAATTTCAATAAATCCTCACTGTTTTCTCTAAAACACTAAAACAGCTCAAGCAATTCGAATATTTTCCCGCTTGATTCCGTATATTTTTTGTATAACGTAAAAATAAAAACATATGATATGACATATCATATATCATTATCAAGTATATCCTACAGGGAGTTTGTAACGGTTTTCATTTTACGGGACTTATAGACGAGTGAAATGGCACAAAATATTCCATTAGTGTATCGAAAAGAAAAATTGTTAAGTGAGCGATCTTTTCTATACGGTATACTGTGCGTGCATGGAAGTTAAAGCAGCAAGCAATCTGCCCAGTTGAAATATATTTTGAAGTAAAAGAACAGTTATACAGGTGGGTTCAAAAAAATTTACAAATAAATATGATATTGAGTGGTATATAAGCAGTTGCATTCATAGCAGTGTCGAAATATAAGGTAGAGTAGAATTATAGTTATACAGGGTGGTTAAAGAAATGTTATGTAGATGTTAGAAAGTGGTCCAAATAATAAAAGAAATAGAAAAGTTTAAAAATATGTGAAAAACATAGAAAAAGATACAAATTAAAAAGAGAGGGAGTAAGAGAGAGAGATATAAGAATACTCTAAAATTATCCATAGGTACCTAAAAGAATATATGTCAAAAAATAGTTTCTAAACGGTTTTTATTTTAAGTCAGTTGAAGTGAGTTTTTTTGAATACGAATTATTTCTTTATCAAGTAATTCCTGATAAGCTCGAAGTATCCAAAGTTAAATTGTCTTTCGACATGCAAAAATCAGATAGATAAATAGTAAATAAAAAATTCTCAAGTGAAATTCAAATTGACAGTCTTGGGCCATATCTAGAAGTAGATAGCGGGTGTAGGAATTCTTAAACTACAAAAATCGGAATTTGTTTTTCATTAATATCTTTTAAACATCTTATTAAAAAAAAAAGAAAAAATATATTTGTATTCCACAAATTAATTTTTTATTTTCCATTTAATTCTATAATTTGTCCGCCCAAAATTATTATTAGAGGCTTCTCCTTATTTTTTCTGTAAAATTCAATATACGCTTAATTTCTTTAAAGGGAGGGAGGGATAGGTAAATTTGATTATATTTTTGTTAATATATTTTAAACATTTTATTTAAAAAATATGAAATACTGAGATGTTATCGGGATTCCGTATTTTGGACATACGGAACCCTAATAAAGCCAGAGATAGATATGAAAAGATACATTTAATTTGAAGTTGGTTAATTTTTATATTGTTTTACATAGTTTTATAACATCTGTTATCTATATATAAATAGGCAAAGACTAAACGATTAGGTACCATTTTCTCCTCTGTTTCTCAACCGATTTTCTTCATTTTTGGTTTGTTAAGTAGCTACTGAAGAGCTTCAGTGCAGAATGATAATATTAATTTATAATATTGGTTCATTTATTAAATAAAATATAATAAAAATTCATTATTTACGTCCATACTGTTAACGCCAAACAACTGACAGTGCCGCCGCCCGCCGCCGCCAGACGGTCAAAACTCAAAACATTGAGTAATTATATATGAAGGGAGCGATCGTTAGAGGCTGTTATATTCTTAGAGCATTATTTCTGGAAGTGGCAAACAAACAAGGGTTGTTAGTAATTGAAGGTAAAACAGTCAATTTAGTAGATCAGTATTGATTTTTCGGACGCGTTGCAGTAACTTTCATATTAAATATTCTCTTTTTAATGTGAATTTAATTATTTGATTAATATATTATTATCACAACCTTCCCTAAGGTGTTGTGTAAAAAATTGTCAGACAGCGGACAATAGAGAATGTATTAAATATTAAAGTTCTCCTACAGTTGTTGGTCCTCTCTTCTCTTTAATATTCCTGAACTTGATTGAAACCGCAAATGATGAAAACTTTTAGGTTGCAAAGAACAATCTTCCAATTATTATATCGAATATTTTGCTAGGAGCGGTTCCAACCAAAAATTTGGGGGGTCATTCATTTGTCAAAAATATTTCGAATACCGATTTTTGTTAACATTTTTATTTTTTTTATTGCAATAGATTTGTCAATATGAGTGAACTAGTTTGGTCATTACATCTACTTCTACGATTTCTCCACAACTCTGTTTTTTATAAAAATATACCTTTTACAATTTCATGAAATAGGGTCGAATTTCGACCACTAGTTATCTTAAAATAATAAATAATAATAACAGCTATTGTATCTAGTTTGTATACTAAAAACTTTCCATAAGAACATAGATGTCCCCCAGAGAAAGAATAATAAAATAGAGAACTTTAAAAAAAATACGAGTACTATATTTAATTACAATTATTGTTTCTAAATATCTCTCGAAATCTTCCGAACAGTCATTTACACTGAAAACGAAGGGGAGTTTTTTTCAGTTTTGCCTATATACAAAGTTTTAATGAAGCGTAAACGTAAACAGGAAAATTAATTTCTTAAAGAAGGAATTATGTTGAAAACTCGGGCCCATGCTAATTGTATGGAGATGGAGAATCCAATCTTACAGTTTAAAAATATCACTGATGTCGATCTATATAGTGTTGCTATCATTATGTATCAAGTGTTATTTTGTGGATTGTTTTTAATAAACTACCTTATTAACTTTTTAATATTCTTCTAGTGTAAAATTTTCATTAATAAGTATTCCAAATATTATGCAATCTAATAATGGTCCACTCAATTAATAGGGGTGTGGCTCGGATGCCTGGATCATGATAGAAATCAACCCACTGCATGCTTTTGATGTTAACTATATTTTGTGTCAATTTTATTGATCACTTCAATAAAAAGTGTATGTTGATTGAAAGCCAATTTTTTAAATTTATTTCGGCCTTTCATGTTTAAAATTGTGAAATTAATTTTTGAAACAAGTTATATTTTTTGTTATTTTGAAAAGTATTTTTAACTAACAATTACTTAAATTAACACTTAATGTTAAATGATGGGTATGAACCTCTCTTGCCGTAATAATATTACTGTTATAAAGATCTAGTTATATCAAAATTATCTTTTGTGGGATGTTAAGCCATTCTCTCCAAGTGTGCTATTGAAGAATTTGTTAGTATGGTGTTGAAGAACTCATTCCTGCAGTACATCAACAGTCAAGAACTAACAATAAAACTCACAATTTTTCGGTTAGTTCACATACCTTGATATACATAACTTTAGATTACCTGTAAGTGATAAAGCATTTATCGCAAATCAACGAATACTAATTTTAACTCTAACCATCCCTTGAATGTAAAGAAAGGTGTCGATAATGAGCAAAAATCGTATCTTTATCTACCAAAATATTTAACAACTATGTCAATACTATCCAAGAATGCTATAATTTTTGTCTGAAACATTTTTCCGAAAAATATTTTACCGCCAAGTTAATATGTTGCCCCTGCACTTTTGACATACCTAAAGTAACAATTAAGCTGTTTTAAGCTCGAAGTACTTGAAAGAGTTATTTATAGAATTTCTATGTGGCAATCAAAGAATTCTTTTATTTCAGTGAACCCATTAAAGCTATAAGGCAAAACCCAACCTAGCCGTATGAACTATCACAATGTAGGGTTGTTCAAGAAAAGATGGTCAATATTAATTTCAATCTTAAGTATGGGTAAAAACTCACGACAGAATTCTATTGCGATGCACTCGCTTGCATTTATTAAAATTAAAACGGCCTCTTTTAATTTTGTGTAATATGTTGAATAGAAAAAATAGAATTTTATGATATAGGTATCAAGCAGCATGTTCACAACTCATAGATCTTATGAATTGTGCTTTCTTTATTTAATTTTTATGTTCATTTATTACTACATTAAGAATCTTAAATGTTTGCCCAATATATGTATTACGTCCTCAATGTATTGTATTAGTTGTGTTTTTTGGTTTTGTTTATGATTAGTATACTGTCCACATAGATTATAAAACTCTTTGTGGCTATACAAGAGTACCAGATAAAAATCTGAAATATCACATAAGAATAACATCTATATATAAATAGGCAAAGACAAAACGATTAGATACCATTTTCTCCTGTGTCCCTCAACCGATTTTCTTTATTTTTGTTTTATTTGATAGCTATTGACGACCTTCAGTGCAGAATGCTAAAATATATTTATAATATTGATTCATTCATTAAATAAAGTAAAATAAAAAATTCATAATTTACGTCTATAGTGCCGCCAGATTGGGTGGAGAGAAAAATCGTAAGACGGATTGACTCGAATGAGAAAAACAAACTAAATTAAACGAAAAACTAACAAATTTTGTTTGGTTCTGAAAGTTATTTTACATTATCATGCTATTGAGAACTCACCCACAAAAATTTATATTATATGATAATGACAATTTATTGGGTACTCGTAAGTTTTTCTAAATATAGTTTGTCAACTAAAAACAGAAATTAAAATAATAAAATAATATTTTATTATTTTAACATTATACTATTAATTTATATTGTTTCTATTTTAAAGGCTAATAGTTTCATGCAATTTAACTAAGATTACAAAGCCTATGATATAAATACAAATAGTGAAATTGAAGATAAATAGTTAGATCTGATATCATGGCCATGGTTTTAATTTCTCGACCAGTTCACGGCCAACCACATTTGTAGTAGATTGAATTTGAATTTGACATATCTTAACAATGTTAAGATACCTTCTCAACGCAATCAGAAAATTATCAATGTATAATTTTCAAAATTTCAATTTCAATGAAGTTACAAAAATTGTCAAAAACTTTTATGTAAGTAGACTAAATATTGGTAGATTATGAAGCTAATTGATACATTTGATTTCAGATCCACTCAAGTTAAATATGTTTTTTTTATTTTATGCCATTTTCAAATGAAAATTGAATAAGTATTAGTAATATATTGCTGTTTTATTCGAAATAAGGTAATCTTTTAAATTAATTTTAACATGTCTAAAATATTAGCAGTCAGTCAAAAATTGTTAAGTGTTTTTTTGACGAGATGTGATATACTGTAAATATATTTTTACTTATTTATCTAACAATATAATACATATAATGTTTTGTTTATTTACTTATATCTTATTATATGTAATTCTCGCAAACTGCACTATGACTGTTGAAATTTCATTTCGGGGTTTTGGCGTCTACAAATTGATTGCTCGGGAAAAATCGTATTACCGAAAAAGAACGAGATTGTGACAATAATTATGACAGCTGAGCTTTGAAATTACAAAAGTTTCAATACAGGATGATTTAGTAACATACTTGAAAAAAAATTCCAATACAAATTGATGTGTAGAATCTTATAAGAATGTTATCGCTACTTAATATTTTTGGATGGGTAAAAAGTTATGTGTTCTCATGTTCTAAATTTACTTAGATATAAGACGTTGTATATTATAAATACACAGGGCGATTCCAGATATGTTAGAAATCATTTTTTTCGTGGCTGACACACAAGCTGTTGCATATATAGGGTGTTTAAAATATAGAGTAGAGTGCAATTATAACCAATAAAATAATTATATAGGGAAGCCCATTAGCGGTTGAATTTACAGGGTTCTTGGAATAGCGGGCGCAATAGAATTACAGTTATACAGGGTGATGCAAAAAATATACAAAGATGCAAATACAGGGTGGCGGAAATGGAAATGTAACATTTCGTAACCAATAAGCAGTAGCATACATAGGGTAGATGAAATATAGAAATTATAGATATACAGGATGATTATAAAAAATGTTAGAAAAGGAAATGATTTACAGAGTAGCCCACGATGAGTACCATATATATGATGATTGAAATATAGCTCGGAGTAGAATTATAGTTACAGAAGATAGTTTTCATAAACAAAAAGAGTAAATACGGTGACTTATAGACAAACGCATATACAAAATGGTTTACCGGGTGATTCAAAAATGTTAAAAAAATATTATGCGTGGTCCATGAGCAGTTACATATATAGTGTGCTGGAAATATATAATGATATGAAATTATTATAATGAGTATTTATAAATAAAGTATATATAAATGTTAGAGAATTGAGTGCAATTATAGTTAAACAGGGTGGTTAGAAAAAATAATTATGTAGGGTAGCCCATTAGCCGTTGAATTGTTGTCATATTAAATTAAGAATTCCTAATTTGAACATATAAAGTCCTATTAATTATATCTGAAAAAGAACAGGAATTTGGTTACTTATTTGTAAAAGCGAGATGTAAGACTGGGATTTTCGAGAAAACTATCACACAGATGTTCCAAATCTGGATCAGTTCCGTGTAATTGCTGTTCTCCCTTAAGGCCCAGATTCACGATAAAATTTTCGGGGTACTTCACCTGCCAGAGATATTGACACAATTGGTCGAATCTCGACCACTGGGCGACGGCTACTAAGAATAAAAGAATGTTAGACTGTCATGAAGAACCATATATCAATTTGGCCAATTAGGTTTATTTTTGGCGAAAGCCATAGCTTATATCAAAGTCGCTCCTATGACAACATCAAAGTTTTTTCAACTTGAAAACAGCTTGACTAATAGATATGATATTTGGATTTTGTTATGTTATCTTGTATACAGTGTGGAACAGCCAAATGGAATAAATTCGAGCACGTATAAAAGAGGAGTTATATAGGGTATGTCATGTGACAGTGGCCAATACCAACTTTTTTATTTTAAATGCAAGCTTCTGTATATTATTTATATTTTGGATTCTACAGAAAATTGTAGACATAATTCTTGTACAATGTCCTACACCTATCTTAAACTGTTTCGGAAATATTAAGTATTTTCAGGTTTATTACAAAAATTAACATTAAAAAACGAAAATTATTTTATTTTAGAAATTCGGTACATTATACTAAAAACCTAGTAGGTAAATAATACTGATGATTTCGTAATAATATAAAAAAACACAAAACCATCAATGTCAATGTAGGAAATGTTCAAAATGCTCGCCGCGAACGTCTTGGCAACATGCTAATCTGGTACAGAAATGTCTTCTAACGTTACTCAACATCTCAGGCGTGACTGATCCAATCGCAAGCGTGATTCATTTTAGGTTTTAGGTTGAGGGGTTTAGTTTTGTATACAGTACTTTTGACATATCCCCACAAAAAGTAGTCCAACGGCGTCAAATCAGAAGATTGCACTGGCCATTCGATCGATCCGCGCCTTCCAATTCACCGATTTCGAAAAATTTGGTACAGGTACTGCCGGACATTGATTTCGTAATGGGCCGGTGCTCCATTTTGCTGAAACCATGTTGTATTGACAGGAACTTGTGAATTTACTGGATTAGGATATAAGTTTGTCAAAGTTGGCACGACATTATTTTGGAGCAGTTCTAAATATTTATCTCCATTCAAGTTGCCATTAATGAACAAGGGACCTAAGATATGATTTCCAACAATTCCTGCACAAACATTAACTTTTTCACGATATTGCTTATGTTTCTCTGTCAACCAGTAAAAATTCTCATTAGACCAATAGCGGCAATTTTGACGATTAACATGACAGTGAAGTATAAATGTGCTCTCACCACAAAACAAAACTGCTGAGTCGGCATCATTTTGTAGGGATTATACTTTCCTTTAATACTCGAAAAATTGAGATGTGGCTAACGTTGAACACTGCTTTTCGACCAGAATTATGTAGGTTTTCTTGAAACATAATATCCAATTTCGTATTATCACTTAGAGCATTGGCAGCTACTTTTCTTATCTGTTTTACATAACCAAGCTCGCGAAACTGCTTTTCTATTTTGCTAATTATTCATTGGAGTACAGGCGGCAAATATGGAAAATTTTCGTGAAATAAGCGAGAAACTTCCAATTGTGTCCGTGTGCTATCTCCATAACCAATCATTTGTAGAATGGTTATTTTGTGCATTTCTGTTAATTGAACCATTTTTCTAATATTATTACGTACTGTTAACAAAATTCAAACGACAATAGCACTGACACCGATTACCATTGTCATGCAGGCAGACAACAAGATGCTAAGGCTATGAGTTTTGACGGAAATAAACAAAATTGTTTTTTTTTATCAAATCAGTAAAAAGGAACGCAGGAATGGTTTTTGCTTACTATCTAAATATCAAGAGATATATGGGAATTAAGTATTGAATGTAATATAGCGAATTTGTGAAATAAAATAATTTTCTTTATTTAATATTAATTTTTGTAGTAAATATGAAACCACTTAATATTTCCGAAACAATTGAAGATAGGTGTAGCACATTGTAAATGAACTATGTCTAGAATTTTCTGGAGAATCCAAAAAATAATCCTATATCATTTTTATGTTGAAAAAATGCCCATTTAAAAATACAAATCGAGTGTCCAAGCATTTTTCTCAACACGTCCTCCTTTATTCGTTAATGGACTTATTCCATTTGGCTGTTCCAAACTGTATCTAAAAAGAATAGATTTTTTTTATGATTATATAAATCTGTTAGACATTCAACTTGAAAGTACATATAATTCCATTGAACATAATGTCTGACCCACTAACTTGGATTTTTAAATATACAGTTCTTGTTCTCAATTGTGATGATACTTCCAAAAAAATTTACAAAAATAAGTAAAATTTAGTTTTAGCTTGAACGCGTGCATTGTTACCAATTAATATTTGAACTCTGAATCATTAACACATAGCATAATAACCATTATCATACCTGTGCTGTGTCTACCACAAACTGTGATCTAAAATTAAATCCCAACTGTACAATTAAATATCCTTCGATAATCATCTACTTTCTGAGGATAGAGACACACAAGTTCACTAATATGACAATTGCCTATGTTTCAGATGATATCGCCTGCTTTCCCGGTAAGCATTTTCTACAAATTGAATATTTAAATACTCCAATCTCATAAACAAACAACACCGAAATATATTTATAGGTAGAAACTGGTCAATTAAAGAAAGTTACGACTTCCCAGGGGGCACCTGTTCATAAGGAATGAGGCGCTCCATGGGGTACTTACCGTGGAACTCGGCTTCGCCAATCGCTTGATCTTATAAAAATAGTAGTATTTCGAAAAAAGTAAGATATAAATGTTGAGATCTATGAAGATAACTCCTCAGGTATTTTCTTTTGGAAAATTTATCATTTTGTGATACTGGGTGGACCACTAACATTTCCATTGTTGGGTAGACGTTATATATACAGTCTTCACGTAAAGTACAGAACAAAGCAAACAAAATCTATCAAGATAAAAGAAGAAAAAAACCCTCGGTCACGTCAACCTTAATTTATTAATTTGCAAATAATTTGATATATCGATTTGAAAGATCTAGTAATTCTAGATACAGGATGTTTAAATTTCAATTCGGTTACATAAGTTTTCCTACAAAAAAATGTTAAGCCGGCGTGAATAAGGTGAAAAATTGTTACAGCAACTGTGATGTGGGTATGACATACCCTAATAGAGAAATGTCGATTTTGATATCTAAAATAACTTTTGAATAATACTTATTACTGGCATACATTATTAACCGCTTCCAAAAAGAAGGAGGTTATCAATTCGTTTTTTTTTGTATGTATGTTACCTGATTTCTTCTCCTGTGGTGCACCGTTTTGAATGAATATGGTCTTGTTTAATGGAGTAAATATCCGGATTGGTGAAACTTAAAATTTTGGAAAAGAATTCTATTGATAAAGTGATAAAATTTGTAAATGAACACATGCGTGCATGGAAATCGACCAATATCCCTAATATTTTAGTCGATTTTTCGATAACTCCTTATGGATGTGTATAGTTTTTTAACGTTTAATCTATTAAGGAAGCTCCTTAGGTGATCTCATATACTTTCCTGCGACGTGCAACTTGCAGTTTTGCAGAAAATCGCTGAAAATTCCAAAATTTTTATCAAAAATTTCATCGAAATGACAACGGACATTTCCTCAAAAATATTTTAATTCCAACGTAATAATCGGTTCCTTAAATCAATGAGTACCAAGCTCGTTTTGTTTGTATACTAGGCAAATACCTATTTAAATGCAAATTTTTCCATTTGGGAAAACGGTGCTTTTGGTTGTCACATTCTCCCGGCCTAATAGAAAATTCAGTGACAACACTACTCAAACTTTAAACTGCTATTTGGTGCGTTTATAGATAGAGTGTTTAGTTACAGCAAACAAAATAACAAAGTAAAGTGATAGAAGGAGTTGTAATTATATGAAGATTGAAATATATGACGGACTAGAATGATAGTGGTCCGTAGGCAGCTGTATATACAGGATGGTTGGAGTATAGGGTGGACTGGACGTTTGATGGTATAAAAATGTGAAATTAAAACTATATAGGGTGATTAAAAACTGTTATATGATTTGGACATAAGCAAATCATATACAGGATGGTTGAAATATATGCTGGGGTTGAATTATATTTATACAGTGTGATTAAAAACCAGAGCCTGGTTAGAGCATTTTTCAGGGGCGCAGTTTTGAAAGCTCGCACCGGGTGCATAAAAGGCTAGTTACGGCACTGCCCACAAGGAGTTATATACTATGGTTGAAATATAGGATGGATTTGACTCCGTAAATATGGGATGGATTCTACTCCGTCCTATAGTTTACAGAAGGCAGCTAACAAATTTATGCTTATCCGTGGGCAGTCGTATGTACAGGATGGTTGGTACAGAGGTTGGAGTGGAATTATCTATAGTTATACAGTGTTGTCAAAAAAATTTGAAAAAAGGTTACATGGCGTAGTCCATAAGGCATAAATATATTTTGGGCTTATTAAGTCAACGCGTACTAGTACATTTTTTTCGTAAAGATTTATCTGTCAATTTAAATGAGAAAGTATCATTGTGTAATGTTGAGGCTTTCGATGTTACCTGGTTCTATCTATTAAGGTTATACATACAAAATAAAAAATAAAGAATGAAAACTACCTGAGTTAAAAAAACTAAAAAGGTGAAAATAAAACATTTAAAAAAATATATAACCGACCTACCTATAACTAAAAAGCTAAAAATAATTATAACAAAATACAACTCTAGCAAATAAATAACACATTCAATGTTATTAGGTACCTACCAAGGAAGTAAAAAATGTAAACATTAAAAGGTGCTCCTTCTGTACAAATTGATTACCTACCAATCTAGTATAGTTTTGAAGTCGGTGCCAAGCAACAATCAAGTTTGATGAATTAGTAGATAAGTACGCAATGAAGGATTTTTGATTTGCTTGGCACCGGCTTCAAAATATACTAGATTGGTAGGTAATTAATTTGTACAGAACGAGCACCTTTTAATGTTTACATTTTTTACTTCCTGGGTAGGTACCTAACAACATTGAATGAGTTATTTATTTGCTAGAGTTGTATGTTGTTATAATGATTTTTAGCTTTTTAGTTATAGGTAGAAGTCGGTTATATATTTTTTTAAATTTTTTATTTAACATTAGGAAAATGAGGTTATATGATAAAATAATCCAGTTCTAGTTATACAAGTATTTATATTCCTATATAAAACAATGTAGTATTTTTAACGAATCAGCAATATTTTGAAACTATTATTTAATATCTAAAAATGTAGGAAATTGACATCAGCTGTGCACACAAAATGGAATCTGTCTTATATAATTTAACTTCGTCATAACAAAAAATCAACGTCGGATCAGAAGACAATTCTGCAGAAAATAGAATTGCTATAGAGTCATTTGTATATCTAAAAATCTCTATGTCAGTGCCATTTGTACGTCACAAATCATTTAGATTCTGTCCATCAGAGCGATTCAACCTTGCTAAATACAGAAGTCCCAAAAACGACTTCATCTCTTCCAATGTAATGTCTTTTATATGTTCTTGTTATTGCCAATGCGACACAAAATCCTCATATTGGTTATCACATTACTTGTATAGAAGAGTATATTATTCAACATAGAATCTGCAATGAAAAGTGTTCAACATCCATATTCTGTTTGGGCACTTTTAGCTTCACCTGTTACACTTGATTGATCTCTGGTAATATTTTCCAATCTTGTGCGGGTGTTTGTTTGATGGCAGACTTTTTGCCATTTAGTTCCATCTTTATCAGTAAAATAGGATCCTTTACATCAGAATCTGCATTTTATTTCGAATCACTTTCCTCGCTACGCTTAGAGCAGTCATCGATTTCTCCATTACTCCATGAGTCGCCATTTTCATCACTAGAAAATGCTTTTGAAATTTGAGCAAGCCCTTTCTAATTTAAGACATTTTGGAGTTAACACAACCAGAAACAAGGAAATTTGATTAATCTACGCATAAAATTAAAACATAACCAAAATACAAAATACTTACACCGACTGTGAGGTTGGGTTTCACCCGTGATTCACTTTGTCGCCAGCGCAACAGCTACTCTCACTTAAAATCACTCCCAGTACCACCCCTTCAAGCTACTGAGCTTGCCAAGTTCCAGGAATCGCACAGTTAAGAAATATTTAGTGTTTTACAAATCGGCGGTTATGAGATACCCGACCTCATTCACGTCGGGTGAAACCAAAAAATTAACTGAAATGTTTAAATGTAACAAAAGAGTAAGAAAAAATCAAAGCAAGTGTTCAAATTGGACACCATTTACTAGCTAACAATGAGCAATGTGATTTTTAAATTCTTCTTTAACGTTGGTTAACACTTGAGGAGTGAATAGTCTGAGTTCTTCCATTACTCTTATCTTTAAATCTTCAGTACCATTTGGTCGGTTGACATAAACCATTGATTTCAGATAGCCCCACAAAACCGAATCGAACGGAGCTAGGTCGGGAGATCTAGCGGGCCACTCAATCGGCCCTTTCCTACCAACCCATTTGTTTGGGAAAATGGTACCTAAATAATTTCGGACAGGTTGTGAATAATGTGGCGTTGCACAATCCCTGCACATACGTTGACCTGCTGTGGGCGTTGTGTATGTGCTTCCATAATCCAATGTGGGGTTTTCATGTGCCCACTATCTAATTTTGCCTATTGGCAAAACCACTTGAACAAAAAGTTGCAACTTCTGAGAAAATTATGAAAATTACAAATTGTTATTACATCGCCGCTTCATTGTTTTACAGAATTCAACTCATTGGTCAAATTCATATTCATTATGTTCTTGTCCAAATGTATAGATGTCATTTGGTCTGCTTTAGGGATTTGAAAACTGCATTGCGATCTGACGAGTTGTTAAGAAAGTACTGTTAATGAAATATCTAATTGGTTTTCTTCTGATATTACTGGACGACCTCATTTAGACTGATCTCTTACATGACCTAAGTTCCCAAATTTCGCCTGCACCTTATTTATGGTTGATCTTGTAATAGGTCGAACAGGGTACTTATTGTTATGTAATTCTCAAACTTGTTCTTGTGTGCGAGTCCCGTCTCCATAATCGGTCATAATTAAAGTTTCAGTACGTTTTTTTTAATACAATCAAATTACAATTCAAGTCTATTAACTATCAAATCTGACATTTATTATGATAGGAATGCAAAATCAACTTGTTTATTCATTAGTAATTTCGAAAAGATTGTTGAGGAGGTCTTGAATTATTTTGTCTATTCATGGGTTTTCTCTCCTCCAAATTTTTTCCTGTAACAGATAAGTATTTAAAAATTGTATATGTAGAACAAAGTGTAGTAAGGCAATTTCGTAAAATTGCCCGGATTACTGGCTGTCTGTACAGAGATTCTTCCTCACAGTTTTTCTGAGAGAAAGAGATGTCTATAAAATGATCAACCAGTATTCCTGTATATAAGTAATGTATTGTATATTGTGTAATACTTATCTGTGTATGGAGACGTTTCAACTCCGAGTCTGGAGTCGTTGTCAATCGTTTAGTGTTGTTTTCGAGGTTTTTTTCTAAAAAATTTTCGCTTTGATTTTGAATATATTGTTTGTCAAAAAATTTGACACTGACAATTTGTCGTTTGGCGATCACTTGACGCTGAGGTTACCGTTTTTTTGTTCTGTTAGCAGTAAATTCTTCCAGTCCAAATGAAGGTCGGCTGAAGGTGCTCCGATTTCAGTGTTGTTTATCATCATACAGCTGGCTTCTTTAAGTTTTCTTTTTTTTAAGTTTTCGTCTTTCAACAAGATCTTTGTTTTATCCCAGTCTATCCTATGGCTGCCGGTGCTCGTTAATACATGATTGGCCAAATTTGATTTGTCCACATGTCTTCTGGAAATGTTATATTGATGTTCTTTTTTCCTTACTTCTAAAGGTCTTGAAGTTTCACCGGTATAAAAATGGCCACAGTCACACAAAACACTGTACACACAATTTTTAGAACTCTGGGTTGCGTTAAACGGTTTGGTATGTGTGAGGATAGAGCGCAAGGTATTATTTGTTTTAAAAACAGTTTTAACGCTGTATTTATTTCCTAACCGCTTAATTTTTTGCGATACACCTGGGATATATGGAATTATGTTCATAATTTGGTTGTCTGTTTGTGTTTGGTTGGTATTAGTGTGATGGTTATTTGTGCTGGTTTGTTGTTGCGATTTTCTTTCTAACTGATTTATAGTTTTATTTATAAAGTCTTGGGGATATTCGTTTTGAAGTAGATGTTCTTTGATAATATTGACTTCTTTGTTAAAGATTTGGGTGGATGAAGATATGTTTTTTGCTCTATCATATAAGCACTTTACAACACCTTTCTTTGCATTTAAAGGATGGTTGGAGTGAAAATTCAAATATCTATTAGTATTTGTAGGTTTTCGATAAGTACTTGTACTTATTGTTCGGGAAAACAATAGAAGCAAAAACGAGCAAAACGTTTATCTTTAACAAAAAAACAACACTACTGCAGTGTTAACCAAAGAATTTGAAAATAACATTCCTCATTGTCAACTATTAAATGATGGCCTAATTGAACCCTTGCTTTGAGTTTTTCTTATTGTTTTGTTGCATTTTTTTGTTGATTTTTGGTTGTGAATAAAGGAAATAATTTTGTTTTTCTAGAAAAACTTGTTATGTTATCGATTTGGAACTTAAATGTCCTATTTCTAGAATTACCAGATCTTTCAATCGATTTATCAAATATTGCAGTTGGCTTCTCGTATTTGTCTGGTTTTGTAATGAGTTGTTTGTGCGATCTGTTTGCAACTGTCGAAATTGATTTTATGGCCCGATTGTTGTTGGTGTTGGAACAGGGCCGATGTTGTCTGTTTATTTTTGACAGCTAATTTGTGTTCGTCTAAATGGGCTAAAATTCTCGTGTTCGTTTGTCCGACGTATATTTTGTCGCACGTTCCGCAAGTTATACTATATACCCCTTGGTTTTTAAATTTAATTTTTGGTTTGGGATTTCCTAAATTTGTGCCTATAGTCTGGTCCGGTTTGTATGCTGTCGCTATGTCATGCCTTCGAAGAATTCAGCCAATTCTGTCCGTTGTCCCTTTGATGTATGGTAAAACTACTTGCCTCTTTGATTGTGTGGTTTGTGTATCCGTTGTTGGGCTACCAAATATAGCATTTTTGCTCTAACATTTTTTTAAATCACAATGTATAATTAATATAATAGAATATATGGAAACCACCATGTATATGCATCTACTAATGACCATCGAATTTAACATATTTTTAATTACCCTGTATAAGATTAATTTCACTTTACCCTATATTTCAAACACCCTGGAAATGCCACTGCTAAGGGACTACCTTGCAATATGCTTTCATAACCCCCCTTTATAACAATTGTTCTGTTTCGTCCTATCTTCCAACTATCATAAGTATAAAACTGCTCATCGGTTACTCGATATAATTATTTTTTTATTTGTCTTCTGACCACCCTATATATCTATTGTTTCACATCAATCCACTCTATTTTTTAACCACCTTGTATATGCAACTGCTTATGGGAAACCCAATGAAACATTTAATTTCTAACATATTTTGAACCACCCTGTATAATTATAACACTGGTTGTATTATTAAGTGGTAAATAAGCAGTTGTATACATAGGATGGTTGAAATTGAATTAGTTATACAGGGCGGTTCTTAAAATATTGTATTGGGTGGCACATAAGTAGTAGCGCATACTAGGTGGTTGAAATAAGAGTGGAGCAAAACTAAACTTATACAGAGTGGATATTTGCGTTATAACACGGATAATAATTACAGTTATACAAAAGGCTTTAAAAACTTTCAGCAGAATATGAAAAATGGTTGAAATATAAGATGGAGTATAATTACAGTTATACAGGGCGGTTTAGTTATATAGTTTGGAATATAAATAGTTGCTTAGACAAGGTTTTTGAAGTAAGGATGGGATAAAATTATTATTATTCAGAGTGTATCAAAAATTTGTTATATAAGCATAAGCAGTTAGAATATTTGAATTATAGGACGTAGGACGAGGTATAATTTTAGACATGGGTTCAAAAAATTTTAGAAGCAGTTGCATATACCGGGTGGTTGAAATAAATGGTAGAGTAAAATTATAGTCACAAAATGTGGTTCAAAAAGGTGAATTTTGTTATATAGTGTAGACCATGAGCAACTGCATAAATAGAATACTAGACATATAGGGCGAAGTAATATCACTGGTATACAGGAATATTTTAAACAATAGAGAAATAGAAACAGTCAATAGTGTGGAGAGGATTTGTACTTATACAGGGTGGTTTTAAAGATATCAGGACCGTTGTAATCTTGTGTTGAATTGAAAATTATATTTGTACACGGTGATTCAGGAAACGATAGACCATTAAGTTATATACCTATACACAGAAGCATATGCAATGTGGATGTAATATAGAAAGAGGTCCAAATAATAAAATAAATAAAGAGGTTAAAATATATTTGAATAAAAATTAGAGAGGGAGAAAGAGAGAGGGAGAAAAAGAGAGAGAGATGAGAATACGCTAAAATTTTCATTGAATTGTACCTTAAATCATATTATCTGAAAATAGTGATTGATTGCATACGCTTTCTAAACGGTTTTATTTTAAGTCACCTGAAGTCGGTTCTTTTTTAAATATAAATTATTTAAGTCTGATTTTGTTTTTCTTTAATGTGTTTGACTGAATTATGACATGTTTTTGTGTTTCCAAACACGATCACGTCCCTATTGTTTTTCGATGCAGATTGTATCCTACAATTTATTTGGTAAATATGACAAAAGCGATAAGATATCTGACGGTGTATGCTTTAATCTACAAAATTAAACTTAAAAATTTGCTGTGAATTATTTCCCTTTACACTGAGCATGTCCAGAAAGTAGCAGATTTAAAAACGATTTTTTCTTTAAAGATAATAATTAAATATCTTGTTGTCGTTTGACTTTAATACATCTAACTGAAAATTTCATACATAAAACTGAAGTCATTTCATTTAATAGATGCAAGATTGAT
Organism: Octodonta nipae; assembly: GCA_034190945.1. Lineage (NCBI taxonomy): Eukaryota > Metazoa > Arthropoda > Insecta > Coleoptera > Chrysomelidae > Octodonta > Octodonta nipae. The sequence goes on along the minus strand of CM067223.1, from coordinate 78,793,131 downwards.
TTAGTGGAACATAATTCCTGGTTTGATGTTTATCGAACATGCAGATTTCTGAACGAATTTAAAAACTGACAACGAAATGTGTGGATCTATTAAACTAATTAATAACTTCGCCAATGTAAGTGATGCAACTGGGATCATTCAAGAGCACACGCTCTGCATACGCATTTGCATTACCTCTTCTTGACCTTATCGATTCGCAATCAGTCCTTAAGAGTCGATAACTCACTGTCGAAAATTTGGAATTTTTTATAGGCAACATATAATTTTGTATGCGCACACTAAATTATGGCATGCAATTTTGACCGAATGCAAAAATAATTTATGCAATGTACTAAATAAAACTTCATGTTTTAGTCATAGGCTACGAAAACGCCTGCATATATGACTCTTATTTCGTATGACATGAAATGCAAATATTAAATGCGAAGTGTCTGAGTCTTAAATATATTCGGTTTTTTGAATAATGTTACATATAACGCCAGATTTACAAGGTTTCATCTTTGACAATCTACCGGGCGCGAATGTTAGTGTGACTTAAAAAAGTTTCGTTCGCAACATTTCTGGTATTATTGTATGTGAAACTTTAATGCGGTATATTTCATATCTATAGAGTTATAATACAATTTGGTAGAAATTTCATAAATTTGACAATTTTCTTATTAATTTCGAAAAGTTTGTTGAGGAGATCTTGTATTATTTTGTCTGTTCATTGGGGATTTCTCTCTTCAAAATTTTTCCTGTTTGGAGACGTTTCAACTCCGACTTTGGAGTCGTTGTCAATCGTTTTGTTGAGTCTTTTGAGGTATTTTCAAAAAATTTTGCACTGATATGGATTTTGTTGTTTGTCAAAAAATTTTTGACAGTGACAATATGTCAATTGCCTATCACTCTCACGCTCTTCTGGCAATAGATCTCTCCAGCTCAAATGAATGTCGATTGAAGGGGCCCTGATTTTCGTATTTTTTATCATCATACAGCAAACAATAACAATAACCAACAGACCACTAATACCAACCAAACACAAATCAAAATTATGAATATAATTCCATACGTCCCAGGTGTATCCGAAAAAATTCTGCGTGTAGGAAATAAATCCGATATTAAAACTGTTTTCAAAAGAAATAAGACATTGCGCTCTATCCTCACACATACCAAACCATTTAACGCAACTCAACATTCCAAAAATTGTGTATACAGTGTTGTGTGTGACTGTGGCCATAGTTAAACTGGTGAAACTTCAAAACCTTTAGAAGTGAGGAAAAAAGAACACCAATATAATATTTCGACAAGACATGTGGACAAGTCAAATTTAGCCAACCATATATTAACTAGCACCGGAAGCCATTGGATAAATTGGAATAAAACAAAGATCTTGGTGAAAGCGGAAAACTTAAAAAAGAGAAAACTTAAAGAAGCCAGCTGTATGATGATAAACAAGAAGAATGGTACCCTCAGTATCAAGTGATCGGAAAATGACATATTGCCACTGTCAAAATTTTTTTGACAAACAACAGAGTCGGAGTTGAAACGTCTCCAAATAGCAAAATTTTTGAGGAGAGAAAACCCCAATGAACAGACAAAATAATTTTCTTATTTTCGAAAAGATCTGAAACATGTCAACTTTTGTTTTTTATGCTTATCATTACATCTATCAATACTTCATATTTCAAAAAAACTTCAACTGAGTCAAACTAAAACAGTTTAAAAACTGTGTGCAAAAATTCTTGACTTTTATTTCTAGAAAGGTATTTATGTGATATTTACTTTGACTTTTACGGACTTGCCTTTAGTTTTCGAATTTGCTGAAAACAAGTATGTTTTACATTTAAGAAAAATGTATAGAAGGACATTCGAATCCACCTAAATATATTACAATTTATAATTTATTTTAAAAAATTTTGAGGTAGAGAGATCCCGTCAGAAACAAACTTCCTTAAGCTATTTTCCGTTCTAATGTGATTTAATATCTATTAATTATTTTAGTTTATTTTTATCACGCGAAAAAGCGCAGCCCTCTTTTATTCAACTCTGTCTCTTTCTCTTTCTACATATTTTTAACTTTTTTTTTGTTATTTTTTATTATATAATTCAACTTCGCACGATATTACAACTACCTTGATATTTTTAAAACCACCTTGTATAAATATTATTCTCTATACTCTGTTGACTGTTTTTAACATTATTTGAATCACCCTGTATACCTATAATTTTATTACGTCGCATTTTTTTAACCGCCTTGTAAATATATTCATTTTTTATCAAATTTAAGGCACAATTCTAGTGATTATTTTAGCGTATTCTTATATCTCTGTCTCTTTTTCTTTCTTCCTCTCTCTCTAACTTGTATTATAATTTTTCCACATGTTTTTAAACTTTTTTATTTGTTTTATTAATTGGACCACTTTCTAGAAGTGTTACTGTAATTCACCCCATATTACAACCACTCTCAATATGTTTCTGTGTACTTGTCTCCCAATGTAAATTATTTGTCTATCAATTTCTGAAACATCCTGTACAACTATAATTCAACTCCACATGATGTTGCAGCCGCCCTGTATAAGTATTAATCTTATTGACTGTTTCTATTTTTTTATTGTTACAACATTTTTTGAACCACTCTGTATAACTTTGATTCTATTCTGTCTTATATTTCAACTCTCCTATATATGCAACTGATTATGTACCACCCAATATCACATTTATTGGTAACATTTTTATGAACCTAGTAAAAGTAACGGTAAAGTAAAATAAAGTTATACAAACTGTAATTTTACTTGTAAAACTGTAATTTTACTTCGCCCTATATTTCAAGGCTTGAAGCTTAAATTTCGATGCACGCACACACACACACACACACACACCTACCATCATATATCGTATAGAAAAGATCGCTCACATAACAAATTTTCTTTTCGATACACGAATTCAATATTTTGTGCCATTTCAGTAGACTGTAAACCCCGGTAAGTGATAACCGTTACAAACACCCTGTACGACATACTTTCATGGCATATTTTGAAATTTAAGCTAGATATTTATGATGAAAATTTGACATTTATAGTGATATTTACCGTTTTTGGCACATATTTTTCCGATTTTCAGAAAAAAAGGTATGTTTTACGTTATAGAAAATTATATATGGAATCAAGCTGGAAAATCTCTTTGTAGAATTCAATTTAAAATATTTAAATTGATTAAGTCGTTTTAAAGAAAACAGTGTAGATTCCTTGAAATTCACTGAAGTGTAGTCCCTTAATTACTCTGATTTTCTGGAAAACCGTAAATCTCACGTTACAGAAAATTATAAAGTACCTTTCTGTAATATTCCTTAATCAAGCAACAATCAAGTTTGATGAGGTAGTAGATAAGTACGCAATAAAGGATTTTAGATTTGCTTGGCACCGACTTCAAAAATATACTAGATTGGTAGGTAATTAATTTGTACAGAATGAGAACCTTTTAATGTTTACATTTTTTACTTCCTGGGTAGGTACCTAACAATATTGAATGTGTTATTTATTTGCTAGAGTTGTATTTTGTTATAATTATTTTTAGCTTTTTAGTTATAGGCGGAAGTCGGTTATATATATTTTTTAAATGTTTTTATTGTATCTCGGCTGCTTGACAAGTTAAAATTTTTATATACATAAATGTCAGTAAAATAAATGACTGCCATGAAATTTTGCACATTTACCGTGTTCGGTTAAAACGACTTTCCCACAAACTACAATCGCAACATCTATTAAATCCTCCCTACGGGATGACAAGAAGAAACGTTTTAATTCTCACGACTTGTTGCATAAATACTTTAGTTTTTGTATTATCAAACAATGTGGGGGACGAGATTTCCCAATCCCCTTTTTGGCGGGAAGTAGCACCCCACACTTTATCCCACACACGAGTCCAGGTGCGTAAATCAATTCGACTTGTTCGGTAGTCTTGTATTCCGCCTCTCTCACACGAATCTTATTGTAATTATTACGTTGGTAGATTTTTTTCGACGATAACTTTACATCAGGCTTCGTCTCGGTTACAGTATTAAAAATAATGTCATTTTCTAATCGACGGACTAAGCAGTAGATTGTTTTATGTTAATAATAGTTTAGTTTCAACAACGACGATAGTTACAAAATAATTCCACTAATAGTTGTCTGTTTTAGTTGTTTACGGTTTTCTTGTGCCATCACATCATACTGAGGAAAAAACCTGTATATTAAAAAATCCAAACGTTTCAAAATCTTATACGCTAGTAAAGTATCGTTGACACGAGACCTCTGGGCCATCTCGTGTTTTAGTTTTTGAACTCTAGTTTTGTCAAAGCCTAATTTATGTTTGTCGTATAGAATAGAATAAAGTTATTCCATAACATTGAAAGAAAAACATCAAACCGAAAGTGCTGTGTAGTTCATTGTAAAAACACACAAGAAAACATCCAGATATTACCATTTTACCGATCTTCTGAATTTCCATATCAAATAGAGATGTAGAAAAATTGGATTGTATCAATTCGAACTCATGGGTAAATAAATTTCATTTCCACGTTTTTAGTCATTATTAATACATACAATTTATTTTAATTGGTGTTCTATTAACAAAAATTAAGTTTATATATATCAACCAACTTTTTAATTATAGAAGTGATGCAAGCCATTTCAACTAGTAACAAATTCAGTGATTTGTTGTGGTCAATTTGATAGGGAGAAATATTTAACAATGCACATAACATAAAACATTTAAAAGTATATATAACCGACTTCCACCTATAACTAAAAAGCTGAAAATAATTATAACAAAATAAAACTCTAGCAAATAGATAACTCATTCAATGTTGATAGATACCTACCCAGCAAGTAAAAAATGTAAACATTAAAAGGTGCTCATTCTGTACAAATTAATTACCTACCCATCTAGTATATTTTTAAAGTCGGTGCCACGCAAATCTAAAATCCTACATTGTGTACTTATCTACTACTTCATCAAACTTGATTCTTGCTTGGCTCAGACTTCAAAAATGTACTAGACTGGTAGGTAATTAATTTGTACAGAATGAGCACCTTTCAATATTTTCATTTTTTACTTTCTGAGTGGGTACCTAACAATATTGAATGTGTTATTTATTTGCTAGAGTTGTATTTTGTTATAATTATTTTCAGGTTTTTAGTTATAGGTAGAAGTCGGTTATATATTTTTTAAAAATGTTTTATTTTCAACTTTTTAGTATTTTTGAAATCAGGTACTTTTCATTCTTTACTTTTCATTTTGTATGTATAACCTTAATAGACAGGACCAGGTAACATCGAAAGCCTCAACATTACACAATGATACATTGACATGACATGACATTGATACACTGAAAGGTAAATGTTTACGAACAAAATGTACTAGAACCGGTTACTTAATAAGCCCAAAATATATTTATGCCTTATGGACCACGCCATGTAACCTTTTTTCAACTTTTTTTGACAATTCTGCATAAATATAGATAATTCTACTTCACCTTATGTACCAACCATCGTATACATACGACTGCTCAAGCACAAGCATAAATTTGTTAGCTGCTTTTTGTAAATTATAGGACGGAGTAGAATCCATTCCATATTTACGGAGTCAAATCAGTTCTATATTTCAACCATGGTAGGTATATAACTTCTTGTGGGCTACCCCATAAATTATTTCATTTTTAACATTTTATATTATCGTCCTGTGTAACATTAATTCCTCTCCACACTTTATGCAAATTCTTATGGGCTATAAAATAAATATTTCTTTAATCACAATGTATAAATATAATTCAACTCCAGCATATATTTCAACCATCCTGTATATGATTTGTTTACGTCCACATCATATAACAGTTTTTTAATCACTCTATATAATTTTATTTCCACATTTTTCAAACATTTTTATACCACCAAATGTCCACTTCACCCTATATTCTAACCATCCTGTATATACGGCTGCCTATGGACCACTATCATTCTTTTCTGTCCTATATTCAATCATCATATAAATGCAACTCCTTCTATCACTTGACTTTGTGACTTTGTTTGCTACAACTAAACATCTTGTGTATTAACGCACCAAACAGCAGTTTTGAGTTTGACATGTGTTACCACTGAATTTTCTATTAAGCCGGGAGAATGTGACAACCAAAAGCACCGTCTTCGCAAATAATTTTCATTTAAATAGGTGTTTGCCTGGTATACAAACAAAACGAGCTTGGTACTCATTGATTAAAGGAGCCGAAAACACTATGATTTACTACCTATATGCTTGAGACGTACATAGAAAATTTTCAAATTTGCAATTAAAACTTCTAGTGCCTACAATTCCCGCACTATTACGTTGGAATTAATATATTTATGAGGAAATGTCCGTTATGTCACATCGATGAAATTTTTGATAAGAATATTGGAATTTTCCGCGATTTTCTGCAAAACTGCAAATTGCACGTCACAGAAAATTATGTAAGATCACCTAGCGATCTTCCTTAATAGATTAAACGTGAAAAAACTATACACATCCATAAGGAGTTTTCGAAAAATGTTTACCAATAGAATTCTTTTCCCAAATTTGAAATTTCACCAATCCTGTGATATATATTCTATTGAACAATACCATATTCATTCAAAACGGTTCACCACAGGAGAAGAAATCAGGTAACATACATACAAAAAAATACCCGACGAATTGATAACCTCATCCTTTTTGGAAGTCGGTTAAAAAGTTACAATCCAACTCAACTATATTTCTTCCAATACACCAATATTATTGAATCTTATTCCATGGATTACTGAATCTTATTTTTGTTAACAGAACAACAGTTATGATAAATTTTATGCCTTTAGTAATTACTATAAATGTAGAAATTAAATTTAATTAACCTTGACGACAAACTACTGCAATCCATTTTTTTTCTCACCTATTCCTATGGATTACTGGTTAAGATGGCTTGCATAATTTCTGCTATTAAAAAGTTAGTTGATTAATATTAAATCTAATTTTTGTTTATAGGAGTTGTCCTATAATTAACTGTTGAATTAAGATACATTTTAAGTATTGTATAATGACTAAAAACGGTGGAAATGAAATTTCTCTCGAACTCCTGCAATCCATTTTTTCTCCATCTCTATTTGATATGCAAATCCAGAAAAAAGTAAAATTGTTTTGTTAAATTTTTCCCTGTTATGTGTTCACTATCAATTACACATCACTTTCGATTCGATGTTTTTATTTCCATTTTATAAATTCTTTATTTTAATAAACGGCCAATATAAATTGCGGCTTTGATAGAACCGGAGTTTCAAAACTAAAACACGAGATGGCACAAAGGTCTGGTGTCATTCTGGCTTCTTTGTCAATGGTATTAAAAGCTGAAATTAAAACTATCATTTTGACAATTTGGCATGACATAATTAAATTTGTTATTTTTTTAGATATATATGGTTGGCCAATAGTACGTGGACTGTGGCTATATTGATGTATATTATAAAAATCTGCCTCCAATATTTTAAATGGATAATCCTGTACATTATTAGAGATTTGGATTTCATCTGTCAATTTTACTTTATTTATCATACATGTTATCCAACATGCCCCTTTTGGGGGATAATCGATATTTTGTCAAAATACTGATATTTAGAAACAAGTTAATGTCTGGTTTCAGAAGAGGCTTTAATAGCGGGAAACTATTAACCACCCTCAATACTTCCCAGAGCCATAATAACAATAATGGACTCTTTTTATTCACTTCACTTCAATTTTGAAAAGTTTGATCATCGATAACTTGAATGTTTTAAATGGAACCCTCATTTGTTTTTCAAGTTATCGGATAACAAATCTAATTTCCTTTCAGCCGATATTTGGGTACGTGTATTTGTTTTTTCAGAAACCAAGAAATCAAAATGATTCATGCCTTTTGTGTGTGATTTCTTATTTTGCATAAAATATTTTAGAAGGTCGTGGAGTTTATTTTCCATGCCATCTAATGGAGGATTAAAAGAAATGTTTTAGAAATAGATATAGAAAATCTATTATAAAGTTGGAAAGGTAATGAAATTTCACATTAGTTGACATGAAACTTAAACTCTACGGCTTTTTTAGATCAAAATTATTTTATGAAAGGCATAAATCATTTTAATTTCTTGGTTTCTGAAGAAACAGATTCACATAACCTTATATCGGACGAAAGGAAATTAGATAAGATATCAGAAATGTGAAAAATTGGAGTTCTATCTAAAAACAAAATAAGTTATCACAGATATCTCGAAATTTTAGAAAATGATTTACAGCCATTAGATTTAACTTAGAATCAGCTGTGGTATCACTATGACCTCTTAATATTGCACCTGTGAATAACTTTTTAGGCAAATATTTTGAAGATAGTTGAATAGAGAACAATGGACCTCGTCGACGGCCCCTCGTTCTCCCGATATCACTCCATTTGGTAACAACAAAAGTATATTGCCAGGAAAGAGGAATGCATTATGATCACGTTCTTCACCAGAAATCCAGAGTGACACACATGCCGAATTTTCAAGAAGAAGTTTTAGATGTTTGGACGTCAAAGGTAACAACCAGTTCGAAAATTTACTTTAGTTTGTTCAATTTCGTGTTTGTTCCCGTGTTTGTGTTTTACAACTGTGGATGCTCCGCGTCCATTATCTACGACAGATTAATTTTGTTTTGCTTTTTAAGATGAAATTTGTGTTTTACAGTTGGGCATGATCTGCGTCATGATGTCACGAGTATGCTTTGGTCTATCCGGATATCGCGTAGGAAAGATTTCACTGTTTATAACCATCTCATATTCTACATTAATGATTAAGAAATTAAAGTAATGTACATATGTTTCTCGTCAGTTCCTTCAAAAAAGCCTAGTAACATTCACATATCTCTAATAACCACACGGAAATTTTAATTTTTCCAAGAAGATTATATGAAAACTGTTTAATTTAGTCTGGTAAGCATAAACTTCTACATTTTAGTGTAGAGTCCAGAGGTGTTGAGAAAAAATGAGGTTGCCATTTGATAAAATGAGTTTTACGATTTTCGAATTCAGTAGCAATTTCTGAGTACTCCCTATAATTTTGTTGAACAGTTTTCAAAGATTTAGGAAGCGTCAAGTTTTATTCAGGCAAATTCTGGCAATTTTTTACTGGACTTTTCAAAATTTTCAGAAAATTGAAATAACTTTGAAATGGAGCCCTTCAGACATATGATGTTTCCAATAAAATTATATTGAAATTTATCGTAGATTCTAAAAATGTTATAAAAAAACAGAATGTTCTATAAAATAATTTGGTCAAGTGCGAGTTGGACTCGCATACTTAGGGTTCCGTACCACCTTTAAGATTCTAATATTCCAGTTTCAGACAAGCAGGGAATGAGTGCATTTTCTTATATTTATCCTAATATCTTTTAAAGAAAGCGTTTTAAATATATAGAAAATATACACTTTTATTTTCCTCACATAGAATTTTTATTTTATCTGCTTCATGATTCGCTAGATTTTCCTAAAAATATGTATTTCATTTTCTAATTAACATTAGAGTTTTATTTTACTAATACACTTTCAGCTCAGCCTTTTATAATCTACTGTCTGAATTTTAGGCTCTGTAGATTGAAAGATAAAGGGGTAAGTAGGTCAAGTTTTAAATTATAAATTATTAAATCTTTTAGACAAATTATTTAAAAATGCAATTAAAATATATTTCTAGATAGTGTATAGGTTCTAAAGTGGGAATTAAGTCGATGTTTAATATTTTTGTAAATATCTATTAAATAAATGATTTAAAAATATGATACATTTGTAATTCACATAATGAGCCTTTGATTTGATATATTACATGATGCGTTTGAAAGTTTAATTTTTATATTCCATTTAATTCTATAATTTATCCCCAAAATTCATCTTGAGGTTTTCTAGTATTTTTTTATAAATTTCTAGTAGGGATGTTATGGAGCTCCGCAACCGTAACCGAAACTATCGGATATCCGAAATAAAAATTTATCCGAAACCGTAACCGAACCTGATATAAAAGTTTCGAAGAATTTCGGATAAAGTCACATTTTTATCGAAATGAGACACTTTACAAGACTGTTCGAAATTCGAACCTGACAAACGATTGACAAACCATTCTGGAAGTGAGCGCTGACGAATTCCCGTTTACAATAAAGGGTTGTGCCCGGTTGTTCATCAGTTATTTATCCCATTAAAACAAACTTTATTTATGCCTGGTTTTGGTCCAGCCGAGCAGGTATAGTAGCTGCGTCCCTTGCATTGTTGGAAGTTTTAATATTTCTATTGCATCCGTAATCCATATTAGTGAGTGGTCCATTCTTGTGATATTCTAATTCCTTGAGAAATCGACTTTCCGGTGATAAAGCTGCAAAGTTGCTTTTTGTTAACTATAACTTACCGTTGCTCAGTTTTGACTATTTTAAATTTAAAAAATTTACAAAATTTGACCTCGTAAATATTATAAAACCGTTTCTTTTCTAACAATCACTAATTAATTAATTCCAATGTAATTTACTTTTTGTATCTACTATTTAATACAGAGTAACGCTCTTACAATACAGATTAATAGGATGCTTTGTTAAAATGTTGACTTTCGTTTTTCCTGTAAGCAAAAACTTTTAGGTCTTATAGTTTGGGGAATAAAGGGGGAATAGGTAATTTTTTTAACATTTTGTTAATATATTTCAAAATATATTTATTTTAAAAACATGAAAAAAAAAGTTTGTATTCCTCATAATGAGCCTTTTAATTTGATGTATTACTTGATCCGTTAGAAACAACTTTAATTTTTTATTTTCCATTTAATTCTATAATTTGCCCCCCAAAATCAATATTAGGAGTTTCTCCTTATTTTTCCAGTAAAGTTCAGGTGAGGGGCTATACTTTTTTTCAAAATTTTGCAGCTTATGGTTTCGGAGATAAGGGAGGGAATGGGTATTTTTTAAAAATTTTTGTTAATATCTTTTAAATAATTTATTTTAAAAATTTGAAAAATTATATTTTTTTTTCGTCATAATGAGCCCTTTCATTTGATATATAACATGCGTTAGAAACAATTTTAATTTTATATTTTCCATTTAATTCTGTAATTTGCCCCCCAAAATTAAAAGTAGAGGTTTCTCCTTATTTTTCCAGTAATCTTCAGGTCAGACCCCATACCTCTAATTTTTTTCAAAACTTTACGTTTTATAGTTTCGGAGATAAGGGGGAAATAGGTAAATTTTGGTATATTTTCGTTAATATCTTTTTAGTTCTTTTTTTTAATATATAAAATATATTTGTGTTCCTCAGAATGGGACCTTTCATTTGATGTATTCCATGATTCGTTTGAAAAATTTTTTATTTATAAATTTTCATTTAATTCTGTAATTTACCCCCCAAAATTAATACTAATGGTTTCTCCTTATTTTTCCTGTAAAGTTCGGGCAACGTTCTATATTTCCTATTTTGATCAAAATTTTAGGCTCAGTAGTTTCGGAGATCAAGGAGGGAACGGTCAATTTTTTTAGTTTTTCGCCCCAGAACTACCCCTAAAATCAAAATTTCTTCATTTACGATATGTACTCCTGACCGGGTCACAAAACTATACATTGATACCAAATTTCAACTTCTTCCGTCCAGTAGTTTAGGAGAAAATTGCAGTGATGTGACAGAGGCAGAAATTCGGAGTGATATTATAAGGGTATCCGTATATTGTATATACGCAACCCTAAAAACAAAGTTTGGGTCCACTTCCGGTAAAACCGGAAGTCGAAGACAACTGAAAATATTTTAATTGAAACCAGCTCCTCGAAAACCCCCTGGATATTAATTTTCAGACTAATACTCCCAGTAGTTTCTCACATACATATCGACTCAGCTCATCGTGGTAACCGTGACCATAAATATATAATTAACTTGAAAACAATTAGTCCTCAGACTTTGCAGCCCGGAAGACATTTGTTAATTTCGTTGAGTTCTACAAAATATAAAAATCTCAGCCAAATCCACGTGTAGCCACTTTCCATACGGAATGTGCAGAATCCTTTTCAAATTGCCACCCAGTATATAGAGTCTCTAGAGTAACTCCAGTTTCGACAGTCGCCTTTATATTAACTGAGCTAATACGTACGACCACTTTCAAACCAACACCTCTGAGACTACTACCTGAAATGTCTTCACTTTCACCGTTCCATCGAGTTAACGGCGAATGCAATCGAGCCATGAGACTGTCGAACAGCCACACCAGAAATATGTCTTTGTTTTGATAAACAAATGAATTTCCTTTTTGAGATAATTGCAAGCGGCAGTCACGTAAGTCCGATAGCCGTGAAATATAATTTTGATATTTAAATTCCCCACATAATTGTCTGTTGAACACTACAGATTGAAATTCTAATTCAATTATTTGTTCTCGGTACGTTATTTACAACGCCGAACCGAATGCAAAGCGAAGGCGCTCAATCAAAATTTAATTGCGACTAAATTAAAACGGAATGATGTTAATTGTGACGTCAATGATCTTTGTGTTATTGATGATAAATTGTTTATTGACTGTCGCGACCACCGTTACACATTTTTAATGCACTTACTTCACTTTAACGTCTTGTTGTTCTCAAAATTTTTGAAGAAAAATTCAAAAACGTAATATTGACAGAGCAATCTTTCAACATTTCTTAGAATTCTGACTGCTTAGTTATTTGTTGTTTTGTGTAAATGGCCCTGGGTTCAGTTTCATCATAGATTTGGTAAACTTTTGGAGAATTTCATAAAAACAATATCACGATATTTTTCATAATTTAATGAAAATATCTAAAATTATTAAATGTTGGTGCGCTTTTCAGGAGTTAGGCGACCTCTGGTGAGAAAGCTTATTAGTTACAACATCAGCACACCTATTCTAAAGATATGTAGCATAATAACATTTTCATATTGGCTATTGTTGAAATATTTTAAGTGACACTTTTTTCTTTAAAAAATATTAACCGACTTTAAAAGGGAACTTAAAAATCGTAAATAATTAACAAAACATAACACTATACAATTAATATCACATTCACTGTTGTTAGAGAGACCGTAGACGAAATGCATGTCAGCCATTTCTTCCTTTGAATAAACCGCCATATTGGTGAACAATAGTCACGCACAACTATCACTGTGTGTCAGTAAAAATCAAAGAGAGTAAATTAACAATTATTAAGTTTTAGTTGTCAATAAGAGGAAATAATATGAGACCTGCATACTAGAAAAAAAAAATAACAGAAGGATTGTTTGTTTCTACTTACACATGAAATTGATATTTTTTTACAAAAATAACAGTGGCAGATACAAAAAAAACACCGGAAATAAAAAGGATTGTAAATTCATAGGAGATTGATCTACAATTTTTGTCAATTGCCAGGAGTGTACTGAAAAAAGTAGTAGGAACAGAAAGAACACGTGTCCCCAGCAAAAGTATCCACCCTGTAGATTTTTATGACCGTTTCTGTAATCTTATTATGAATACTTCATAGAGGCATTATTGCTCCAAAATTGAACTAAGTAACTCGAAAACTTTAGTACTCAGAAGAAAAAAAGCGTTTGCGTACATATGTTCATAGAAACTTTTCGTCATAAAATGACTCGGGGAAACATATCTTGAAATATTTCGCACATACTCATTTACACCCTGTATACACGGTAGTACGAAAAAATCAAAAAATCATACAAAATAATAAAGCACCTTTCAAATTGGAAGAATTTGAAACCTTCATTTTGAAAATGTCAAATGCGCACAAAGATCTGTCAAGCTGGAATATCTATTTCGTATGGCCGACATCTAACTTGTACCATACTTTTTTGCTAATTTAATACGCTGCTAGAAAATTAATTGCTCCCCCCCTTCCGAGAAAAGGTGGCTATTCCAGCTTGACCGTCAAGCTAGCATAGCCAGCCCTCTATCTCGGAAACAAAGGGGGCTACGGGGGTGCTCCTTGCGCCAAAATTAGTTGCTAATTAGTTACTGAAACTTAGGATATGAGAGACTACCCCACCATCACCCCCTCCCCCGCACCAACCCTTATATCGAATTAAACCAAATTCCGTTAATAATCATATACGAGACAAAAAGGGCATGGTGAATTTAATTCCTATTTTTTGCGGGCATTTGGTGCAAAATACGATTTTAATGCTCCGCACCAGTCCGAGAAAATGTGGTTATTCCAAGCTTTACCGTCAAGTTAGCATAGTATGCCCGATATCTGAAAAACCAAGGAGGCTAATAGTTTCCCAAAATTTTTTAAAATGATCCCAAAAATTGGCCTTTTTTTTAAATCACATATATTGATTTTCAAAAATTTGCCTTTCCAATATAATTCACTTTTGCTCAATGTTTTTTAACTCGAAAAAACTTTGGAAGTAGTAATTTTGTAATAATACTGAAAATACGGTCTGCCATAGCCTATGTTTCAGCAATTAATTTTGGCGCAAGGAGCACCCCCCGTAGCCCCCTTGGTTTCCGAGATATTGGGCTGGCTATGCTAGCTTGACTGTCAAACTGGAATAGCGACTTTCTCTCAGAGGAGTGGGGAGCAATAAAATCATATTTTGCACCAAATGCCAACAATAAATAAGCAATTAAATCCACCATGCCCGATTTGTCTCGTATAGGGTTATTAACGGAATTTGTATTAATTCGATATAGGGGTTGGTGCGGTGGCGCGAGGGGGATGATGGCGGGGTAGCTTGACGGTCAAGCTGGAATAGCCACCTTCTCTCGAAAGGGGGGGGGAGCAATTCATTTTCTTAGCAGCGTAATAAATTAGCAAAAAATGGCAATAAATTATGGTACAGGTTAGATTTCGGACATAAGAAATTGATATTCCAGCTTGACAGACTTTAATATTTGTGGAATTTTCGTACAATTGACAATACCAATTTCTCTAAAGCTGATAAGGAACATAACATTAAGAATCATAAGGTAGCGAAATAATTTGGATAGAGTTATGATATTCTGTCACGTACCAACTCCTAACTGTCGTTATTCTAAATCATTCATCTTACATCATCATTATCGGGAATTCAAATGAATGCTGCATATATGAACACGTGTTGGAAGGACTATTTGTAATTCAATGAGTGAACAATGCCGATGTATCTCATTGAAAATGCAATTGCAAATATCAAACTAGACCTTCATGTCAATTTGGTGTATAAATACATGAGCCGTCTGCATTCGTAAGTTATTCACTGTCCAAATCTTTTAATATTTTAACAATTCGTTAAAGATTTCGACTTGCAGCATTTTTTATAGATGAAAATTAGGAGTCGCTAAGGATCCGTAATGTGATTGGTTAGGGTCAGTAACGAGTCAAATTTATCGTTGAAACTGTTTCCTTTTCAATGACGAGGAAGTTGAGTATTTTGGATAATGAGCAAAGTAGCCAGCAGCACTGAAATTTTAGTAAACTTATTGGAGATCATGACTTCTATTTAATGTGCTACTTTAAATTAAATAAAAGAAAAATGAACTTGTTGTTTTAGTTTTCAGAATTGTAGATACAGTTCCCAGAGCCGTTATATGTGACGAAGAAAAAAATAGTTGGAGTGGACACGGAACAGGAGTGGAAAGTGTCAATAAAAAATTTCCTAATAAAGGAAGCTACTAAGAAAGAGGTAGTTTCTTAGCCATTGACAACGGGGTCTGATCTAGACCCCGAAACGTTTGAAATATACAGCAATTTCCTTTAAAGTGTGGTGTTATTTCCCAATAAACACTTAGACAGGTAGAGGATTGTTTTAAGCGTTTAGAGCACAACAAGAGTGTCAGAGAATATTACCTAATAGCTAATATGCAAAGTATGGAAACAAATAGAAATAATCTAGTAAGACGAAACGATGCCGGATAAATACCCGTACCCGTACAACTCAGTTCTCTGTGTAAAGAACGGATACTAGGTAAAATATTAAGAGTCTCTTCTTTTATAGAAAATCAATTAAGGATAGGAAATAAAAACATATAACCACCAATTAATGTACAATACCTTAACCAAATTTGCTTTTCGTTCTAATAAATATTCCAATTCTCTCTTTACGATATATTAAATAAAACCTTTTTTTTAGATTTAACCGACTTCTACCTATAACTAAAAAGCGAAAAATAATTATAACAAAATACAACTCTAGCAAATAAATAACACATTCAATGTTGTTAGGTACCTCCCAGGAAGTAAAAAATGTGAACATTAAAATGCGCTCATTCTGTACAAATTAATTACATACCAATCTAGTATATTTTTGAAGTCGGTGCCAAGTAAATCTAAAATCCTTCATTGCGTACTTATCTACTACTTTATCAAACTTGATTGTTGGTTGGCACCGACTTCAAAGATATACTAGATTGTTAGGTAATTAATTTGTACAGAATGAGCACCTTTTAATGTTAGCATTTTTTACTACCTGGGAAGGTCTCTAACAACATTGAATGTGTCATTTATTTGCTAGAGTTGTATTTTGATATACTTATTTTTAGCTTTTTAGTTATCGATGGAAGTCGGTTATTTTTTTTTAAAATGTTTTATTTTCAACTTTTTAGTTTTTTTGAACTCAGGTAGTTTTCATTCTTTATTTTTTATTTTGTATGTATAACCTTAATAAACAGGACCAGGTAACATCGAAAGCTTCAACATTACACAATGACACATTTTCATTTAAATTGATAGGTAAATGTTTACGAAAAAAATGTACGAGTACACGTTGACTTAATAAGCCGAAAATATATTTATGACTTATGGACCACGCCATGTAACTTTTTTCAACTTTTTTTGACAACTCTGTATAACTATAGATAAATTCCAGTCCACCAATCATCCTGTGCATACGACTGCCCACGGACAAGCACAAATCTGTTAGCTGCCTTCTGTAAACTATAGGACGGAGTAGAATCCATCCCGTATTTACGGAGTCAAATCCGTCCTATATTTCAATCATAGTATATAACTCCTTATGGGCTACCCCATAAATTATTTCATTTTTCACATTTTTATATTATCGCCCTGTGTAACATTAATTCCTCTCCAGACTTTATGCAACTTCTTATGGGCTATAAAATAAATATTTTTTTAATCACACTGTATAAATATAATTCAACTTCAGCATATATTTCAACCATCTTGTATATGAGTTGTTTACGTCCATATAATATAACAGTTCTTTAAACACCCTATATAATTTTAATTTCACATTTTTTCCAACATTTTTATACCACCAAACGTCCACTCCACCCTATATTCCAACCATCCTGTATATACGACTAAACGGCTTAACCTATATCTCAATAATCATATAGATGCAACTCCTGCTGTCACTTTACTTTGTGATTTTGTTTGCTATAACTAAACATCCTGTGTAGAAACGCACCAAATAGCAGTTTAGGGTTTAACATGTGTTGTCACTGAATTTTCTATTAGGCCGGGAGAATGTGACAACCAAAAGCACCGTCTTCGCAAAATGGAAAAATTTTCATTTAAATAGGTATTTGCCTGGTATACAAACAAAACGAGCTTGGTACTCATTGATTTAAGAGCCGAAAATACTATGCTTTAGTACCTATATGCTTGAGATGTACATAGAAAATTTTCAAATTCGCAATTAAAACTTCCAGTGCCTAAAATTCCCGCACTATTATGTTGGAATTAAAATATTTATGAGGAAATATCCGTTATGTCATTTCGATGAAATTTTTGATAAGAATTTTGGAATTTTCGGCGATTTTCGTCGCAGAAAACTATATGAGATCACTTAGGGATTTTCCTTAACAGATTAAACGTTGAAAAACTATACAAGTCCATAAGGAATTTTCGAAAAGTCGACCAATATGTTAGGGATATTGGTCGATTTCCATGTTCATTCACAAATTTCATCACTTTACCAATAGAATTCTTTTCCCAAATTTGAAGTTTCACCAATCCGGATATATACTCTATTAAACAAGACCATATTCATACAAAACGGTTCACCACAGGAGAAGAAAGCAGGTACATACAAAAAAAAACAAAAAACTACGCGACGAATTGATAACCTTCTCCTTATTGGAAGTCGGTTAATTAGAGACTTCATATACAACAGAAGTCAGGAAAGACACCACAAAAAGGGCAACAAAACAAATACTATGCAAAAAAGAAACAAAATGCTAGATGGTTAGGACCCATAGCTAGAATATCCGACAAAAGATGATTAAACAGAAATCTGTTGGGTGATAATGGAGTAATAATAAGATAAGGAAGACTATGAAAACATGGCTGGAGGAAGTGAGACTCAGGGAATGGAAGAAGCAGACATTGGATTGAAAAAAGTGGAAAAGAAGAGTGTCACTAGGGTTGTAGAATGTTACCTCATTAGGTTTAATATATAAACCATTTCTCTAAAACATGTACTATGTAAAATATCTCGGTAAGACATGAACGAATAAATAAATGTAACAACAATAAAAACCACAAATAAACGAACAAATTTGTTGATACACAGTGAAATATAGTAAAAACTTTTTAATTTTTATATTCAGTTTTAAGTAGTGTCCGACCAAAGCTTCATTTTCGGTAAAGTACGCCTAAAAATCAGGATTCGATCATATTTCATAAATTAGACGGTCAAGTCGAAAATCAGTCTTCCGACTTTTTTGCATAATCACATTCGTAAGGTGCCCCAGAGTAAGAATAAAGATGTTGCTAACCTGCATCATGGTCATAATTTGTTTAAACAAGTTTTTTAAACAACTTGCAAAAACTTTTTTTACGCAAAAATATTTTTTTTACAAACTTTGTTTCAACTTGTACAAAAAATGTCATCAGTAATTATTCTCCGATGTTGATTGACGGTTTTCGAATTATAAATTATTAAAATTAAAAAAACCCAATAACAGCTATTTTCAAAGTTTACAAATAATACTAATTAATAAAATTTTTCATGTTACTAATTTTCAGGAAAAATCTTTAGACACTCAAAATATTGCTCACCTCCAACCTGGTTATAATTTATTTAAACAGTTTTTTATATAAGTTCTTTGGGAATAATTCCATATAAACTTGAATGTATGTATATTTCAAAAGTCCAAACGTTTCAAGGTCTAATCAGACTCCATTTTCAATGGTATTAACACAAAATGAAAGAAATTTAAAAAATAAAAAAAAATTAAAAGGATTCTCAATAACAAATATCGTAATCACAATTTGAAACTTTTGGAGTTTTGAAATATACAGACTTTCAAGTTTATGTGGTGTTATTGCAAAAGAGATGCCACAATTATCATTCAGAAAACAACTTGCGAAAACTATTTTTTACGCTCTTAGAGTCCTTGTCTCTTTGTCTACAAAAAATATTTAATGTTGAAAAAAACGCAAAAACTGTCATTTTCAAAGCCTATAAAAAAATAAAGAAATTTTACCTATTACCAAAATTTTGATAGAGTCTTTAGACACTCCGTAACAAAATTCTGATGAATATTATCATTTTTCAGGGGGGGGACGATCCTGTACTAAATTTACAAAAAATATAATTTTAACCCCAGATTTCTTGGGCTATTACATTAAAATTAGTGGTTATGTGGTTTAAATTCATAGAAGCGACCTTCTTTTAGGCTTTTGATAATATTACCTCGTTTTAATATTACGTTTACTAACTTTGAGGCTCTCTGTAGGGGCAATCTCTCCCATCCCCTCTGCGCTTGGATCCGTCCATGATATAGGTATTGTTTTTGATTGGGAAATATACTTCAGCACGTCTATAATATCACTGCATTGTATTTTTAACCTGATTCCAAAAAGGAGATACAAAATAAATAGTAAACAATAAAAAAGGTGAAAATAAAATATGTTATTAACCGACTTCCAAAAAGGAGGAGGTTATCAATTCGTCCCGTATTTTTTTTTTGTATGTATGTTACCTGATTTCTTTTCCTGTGGTGAAACTTCAAATTTGGGAAAAGAATTCTATTGGTAAAGTGATGAAATTTGTGAATGAACACATGCGTGCATGGAAATCGACCAATATCCCTAACATATTGGTAGGTTTTTCGAATACTCTTTATGGATGTGTATAGTTTTTTAACGTTTAATCTATTAAAGATCCCTAGGTGATCTCATATACTCTTCTGCGATGTGCAACTTGCAGTTTTGCAGAAATTCGCCGAAAATTCCAAAATTTTTATCAGAAATTTCATCGAAATGACATAACGGATATTTCCTCATAAATATTTTAATTCCAATGTAATAGTGCGGGAATTTTAGGCACTAGAAGTTTTAATTGCGATTTGAAAATTTTCTATGTACATCTCAAGCATATAGGTAGTAAAGCATAGTATTTTCGGCTCCTTAAATCTATGAGTACCAAGCTCGTTTTGTTTGTATACCAGGCAAATACCTATTTAAATGAAAATTTTTCCAGTTTGCGTAGACGGTGATTTTGGTTGTCACATTCTCCCGGGCTAATAGAAAATCACAAAGTAAAGTGATAGAAGGAGTTGCATTTACAGTTTGATTGAAATATAGGTTAGGCCGTTTAGCTATATAAACAGAATGGTTGGAATATATGCTGGAGTTGAATTATATTTATACAGTGTGATTAAAAAATTCTTTATTTTATAGCCAAAAGAAGTTGCATAAAGTGTGGAGAGGAATTAATGTTACACAGGACGATAATATAAATGGTTAAAAATTAAATAATTTATGGGGTAGCTCACAAGGAGTTATATACTATGGTAGAAATATGCGACGGATTTGACTCCGGGAATTTGTGATGGATTCAGTTGTCAAAAAAGTTGAAAAAAGGTTACATAGCGTAATCCATAACGCATAAATATATTTTGGGCTTATTAAGTCAACGCGTACTAGTACATTTTTTACCTGTCAATTTAAATTAAAATGTATCATTGTTTAATGTTGAGGCGTTCGATGTTACCTGGTCCTGTCTATTAAGGTTATATATACAAAATAAAAAATAAAGAATGAAAACTACCTGAGTTCAAAAATCTCAAAAGTTGAAAATAAAACATAAAAAATATATAACCGACTTCCACTTTTAACTAAAATGTTAAAAATAATGATGACAAAATACAACTCAAATAAATAACACATTCAATGTTGTTAGGTACTTACCCAGGAAGTAAAAAATGTAAACATTGAAAGGTGCTCATTCTGTACAAATTAATTACCTACCAATCTAGTATATTTTTGAAGTCGGTGCCAAGCAACAATCAAGTTTGATGAAGTAGTAGATAGTAGTATGTAATGAAGGATTTTAGATTTGCTTCGCACTGACTTCAAAAATATACTAGATTGGTAGGTAATTAATTTGAACAAAATGAACACCTTTTAATGTTTACATTCTTTACTTCCTGATTAGGTACCTAACAACATTGAATGTGTTATTTATTTGCTAGAGTTGTATTTTGTTATGATTATTTTTAACTTTTTAGTTAAAGGTGGAAGTCGGTAATATATTTTTTTAATGTTTTATAAAAAATATATTAACCGACTTCCAAGTACAACTAAAAGTTGAAAATACTTAATATAACACTAGACAATAAACAACACATTTACTGTTGTTACGTACCTACACACAGTAAAATAATTTGTCGAGTCCATACAAATTAATTACCTGGATATCTAGTATATTTTTGAAGTCGGTGCCAAGCAATAATCACGTTTGATGAAGTAGTAGGTAAGTAAGCAATGGTGGATATTACTTTATTAATATACTAGATTTGTCGGTAATAAATTTATACAGAATTAACACATTATTTGACTTTGTATTTAGGTAACTAACAACAGTGAATGTGCTATATACTATCTAGTGTTATGTTTTGTTAATTATTTTCAACTTTTTAGTTCTGCTGGAAGTCGGTTAATAAATTTTTAATGATTTACGTATCATATAAATATTAGCAATACATCTAAAAGTACATCAAAATTTGTATCTTCTAATTGAAATTTCGTGGTTATGGTTTCTTAAACCTGCATTTGTTCCTTCTCTCTCTAGGTGTAAACAAAATAGGCAAGGTTTCGGTGAACAGGGGAAATGTCAATATTTTGGGTTTCGTTTTGGTCGAAAATAAAACTAAAGCTGAATGTTCTGTTTCGTTTACCTGAAAATCCATTGCAGGTCGGACACTAGTATTAAGTTAGCTGTTTAGTTGTAGACCAGTTCTACGCAACAGGTAACCAGCTTGTCTCTGTAGACACTTTACACGTAAAATTCATTTCCCTGTATTTTTTCTTGTGATAAATAAGATTTTATTGCGCAATCGATTATTTTGGATGTTCATTTGGTAAGTTAAGTAATTGAAAATCAAGGTGTAGTAACTAAGAGCAGTTTGTGCAAACTGCCAGAAACAGTAGTTGATTTCTTATAGAAAAAACTCTATGGCAGGATTAACAGTGAGAAAATACTTCCACGGATTTGTCAACTAGTTTTCCTCTATAATATGCTTGGATATATTTTGTATGATACTTATCTGAGTGATGTGAAATTTCAATTCCTTGTCAGGAATCATTCATTCTCTCTGCATATCAGTTGATTGATTAATTGATATTGAAGTTTCCTTTATGATATTCATTTGACAGGAGCTGTTGCCATGATGCCGTTACCTCTATAGAGAGTATCCGAATTTCTTCATTATTTAAGAACATGCAGACACTTTCTTTGATTTTCTTTTATTTGGTGTGATCTTCTATAAGTAGTACATTTTGTATATACCATTATCTGGAAGTACATGGTTTGTCAATCTTGATCTATCTATATGTCATCTTCAGATGTTCTATTGGTGTTTTTACTTTTTCTAATTTGGAAATTTCTTGATGTATCACCGGTAGGTGTTTTTTCGCAACTTGTACTCTGTACACACAATTTTTGGAACTTTAACTAGCGATTTACGGTTTTGTTCTTTTCAAATTTGACCTTAGCTTTTGACTTGTTTTAAAAATCCTGTTCACTTGGTATTTATCTCTAGTACGTTTAATTTATTTGGATAGAACAGAAACATAGGCTATAGCGTTTATAACTGCAGAGTTAATATCAGTTTGTGCGTTGTTATTTAAATTAAAAGTACTGCTTGTTTGTGTAGTTTATTGGTTTCTTTGTTTTTTCTCGATTTGGTAAACTGTTTGATTAATGAAATTTCATTTGTATTCGTTTTGTTCTAAAACTTCCTTTATTGAACATAATTTTTTTAATAAACTTTCTTCTGTTCATGAAACTGCTTTTGTCCTGTCATATGAGGATTTAACGACTGGTTTTTTTACTTTCAAGGAGTGATTTGAATATGTTCTCTACAATTTATTATGAATATATCAAATAATTCTGTTTGCTTACGAATATTAACCAATCAGTTATAAGCAAAACAATATGTACGTACATACTGTAAAGCATAAAATGGAAAAGTTTTTCCTTTACCACAAATTATTTATAATTTTTGATTATTTTCACAATTGCAACATTTAAAATATTTCGCTATCAATAAACGATAAATTTGTTGCTATATATAGTGGGTGTTGTTGATTTATTTCCATTAATTACAAACAATGAGTGATTAAGTCGTTAACGTCAATAAAGACGTCACAGGATGACCTAGGCCTAGATAAATAATGTCACTATACGCCTCGCATTCGTTTTATCAAAGTAGAATTTATTAATGATATTGCGTTATAAAGTGATAATTTAGTTATTGCAAAAATGAATGTGCGTTTTTGAGATTGCTGACGGTCAGCAAAATGTTTCAGAGTACTAAAATTAAAAGAACATGGTTTTTGAATTCTAACTTCATAATTACTATATAATAATCAATAATAATTTATTTCGGGCCTGATCCATTACGCCATTAAAAAAAATTGCACTTACATCACAAATATAAAACCAACAAACTAAAATATTAATTACACTAAACATTTGAAATATCAACTAACAAACTTAAAACATAAAGGCTCAACTATATACTTTGAAATTTTTTGTGCTAAATAATCTTTAGAAGAATTTTAGAATTGCAGCCATTAATTTTTTTCGTTAATTTCGAGGCAATAAAGTACGGAGAATTCTTATACAAGAAAGTACTATGTCTTTCCACCTATGTTCATCAACATACCTAGGATGACATTGATAGACCCTGCAGTTTCTTTTAAACATGTTAGTGTTGTTGTAACTAAAGATAAATGGAACGGAAAAAATGGAAGATTATGAAAATGTCGTCCTGCATCTGTAGATAAAATTAATTATTAGCCTTTTTTATGCGAAAAAAACCCAGGTTGTAAATAGACCGTCAGCTGGCGACATAGTTGAGTCCACCATTTACTCGTTTTTGGTCTGAAGAGTGTTGAAATATGTGTTATTCTTGAATGCAATGAAATGAACTTAGTGAAAGAACCGCGCGGGTAACATAGGAAAAACTTGTTTTCCATTTTCAAAAAAAAAAAAGATGTTTTTAACCAATTTTCTCGGTTCTGCCATGTTGATTAAATTAAATCTATGATACAACCAAGCATTAAATTCCTATAGGTATAAGCGTCACATGTGGCCAAAGAGTTTGAGATGAGGACCACATCTTGTAAGGAAACGTAAGATTTCTCGTTTCTGCCAAGCCAAGCAATGAAAGCTGATATCAAGAGTAGCCCACAAAAAAAATGGGAAAAGGTTTGGAAATGCCCAAGTAAGGTTAACGACAGGAATCATTCAAGTTTCCACAATATTTTCAGTTCCTTAGTCTTACTTGACCATACCCATACCATATGGCATTTTTTTGTAGACAATTGTCGTTATCAATTTGGACAACTTGGCTGAAGCGAAAAAATCGGCCGAAAACATCTTTTTTCTGAAAATGCTTTTTCCTATATTACTTAAGCGGTTCTCTCGCAATTTGACCTCATTGTATTCAACAACAAAACACTTTCCAACCCACTTCGAGACAGAAACGACAAAATGGTGGACCAAAATCTGTCACCAGCTGGTGAACGAATAAGCAGAACTACATCGGAGCATGATATTGTGACAATATGTTAATATATAATAACTGTCTGGATACGTGTAATCAGTAGCCAGCTACCTGCACTCTGGCCTTAGTAAAATGGTTTCACGGATTTAATAGACCATGTTGATCTATTCATCGAAATTCATTGTTCTGCTCAGTGATTGCCTGGTTCATTTTGGCGGAGTCTTTCATTAATTACTTGACAATTTTTATGGAAACCAATGGATTGAAACATATGGTCCAGTTCAAAGACCTTCAAAATCCTCAATGTTAAACCTTTATAATTATTTTATCTAGGGTGGCTTAAAGTTTTTAGTTTATGCTGTCACAATAGAAACACGTAATTAGCTGAGGAAACCGATGAACGTGCTCATAATCAAATTAGGACAAATCCTGACATTTTTGCAAGTATTAGACAACCTTTACAGAAACTAATAAATTTATGCACTGAAGTAAATGGTCGTCACAGTTTGACAACAAGATAATTTGACATTCAAACTTGTTTGACTTTATTAATTTATCAAAGTCAACTTGGTTCTGTAAACATAAAAAAAGAATGAAATAGTTTTTTTGAGAACGATATCGTACAGCAATTCTAAACATGAGCACATTTGCTGAAAAACGTCTTAAAGTTTTCAACCTTGACATAAAATACAAATTTTTGAACAATTTTTCCAATGGTAACATTTGACTGACAATTTTCTCTTCCATATTCTACACGAAATTTTCTTCCAACTTCTGCACAACTTTCACCAAATTTTAAAATATTTTTTAATAATAAACACTCGTTGCTCAATCGTATATCTCTCCATTTTTAATAACCGCAATATTCCTACTTGTAATCTCTCAAATAACATATGATATTCTAGTACAAAAAATATAAATGGCGGCAAATTTAAAAATTAACCTCAAATTGGAACACCCTTTATAATAATACTGCTTTATGTTTTTCTTTATTTATGTACAACGAGAGTTCGTTCCGTTCTTGTGAACCTTGTTAGCCCCCACAATAACTTATTATTTGGAATACACATGCACTCCTAAAATCTCCTTCATACACTCTTACTTATAGCTTTTAGGCTATAAGTCGTCCCAATTGTGTTTGGTTATAACAATAATTACTTAGTTCAACCAAAGATTCAATACTTGGTTGACACCAGCACTTAACAATCACAAGCGCAGGGATTGTCGCCTATTACAGACTACAGAAGAAGAACGCAAATTCCCCTGTAATTTATGAGGAGAAAGGTTCGGAACCTTCATTGGGATGAGACTGCATATATCTAAGTCTCATGCCATTAAATACATTCGCGAATTGGAAGAAGAAGCACCCAGATGGCCTGCTCAAGAAATCTTAGACTTGGTTTGAGCTGAATTGTGATACACTGGACGGGCGGCCAACAAACACCTGGCAGAATTATACCCGCAAAGAACTTTAGTGGTCATCAAGCACAAAAGAAGGAGAAAGTTTTACCAAGACCTCCTAGTCGTATCAAAGTCGACGTCGAAGAGGCAGGTGGCTCAACTTCACAAGTACCGCCCGCTCGCTCACCCCTTTCTTTGTGTGCCGGTTTGCACCACTGTCATCGTTGCCGTCGAGGCTTAGCGGTCAGAGGTACCATAAGATAGGGTCGATAATGCTGCAATCCAAAAGACCTATACGGCGGTAAACCGTTCTGGCACTTACAAGATGGCCTTATTCTCCTAACCATTCATTAGCCAAATTTGGAGTTGTCTCTAAAGGCCATAATAAGTTTTATACGTCGATCTTGAACTTCATTTGTGTTCCTTCGACTTCCGGTGCCTATTTCTCCGGTTTTGGGTATTATGAAACCACGCTTGACAACATCTCATAACAGTAACTTAACTTCTGTTCGTGAGGTTAGCGATTTCTCGAAATGAAAAACCCACCTTCCGTAAACTAATAATTGGACCTTTTTCAAATTCACGTTGTTGGCGACACATTCGGCGTACACGTACTCTAGGCATTTTAACATTTCTACACATCGATTTTGGATTCCATCAAACAGTTTGTTTTTTAGTAAATTTAAAAAAATGCAAAAATAACTACAATACTAAATTTTAAGCACATTTTTGGGAAATGACACCACAATTCACGAAATTGACCTTGACCCCAAAACGATCAGAAATATACTCTAATCGTTTTGGGGTCAAAGTCAGACCCCGTTGTCAATGGCAAAGAAATGGAAAAAAAGGCACAATTGTAAAATATAAAATAAAAAAAATTGACAAGCCATGCCACAACTATCCTTCAAGAAACAACTACAACATTTATTGCCAAAAAAATTTTTACATGAAAAGAATGAATAATATTCACCAAACTATACAAAATTCGATTTCTTTGTCAGTGAGTAAAAACTAAAATCAACCTCTCCTATCTGAAAAATGAACTTGTTTAAAGAACCATTTTTTTTACAAAAATAATGATTTGTTTTATTTTTTTAAGTACTTAATCGACTTCTGCAGTGCTTTGTTACATAACTTAAAAAATAACTAAAAAAAATTACGTAGTTAACAGCTTTTTTGTCATTGTCGTAATATTGTATTACAAAAATATATAAAAAACAATAAAAATATAAAAGAAAATAAGCAAACTGCTAACTTAAACCGAACCAAACTTCTATTTTTATTTCTCGAGAAATCTAAAATGAAATAACATACAGATAAAAGCGAATTTGCAGTTCAGGTAAATAAAAACTAATGGTCAATTTGAAACATGTTGTATAATAACTAAAAGTGTAAGCTGCATACTTAATCAGAGTTATTCCCACCAAGTGATATTTTCCTATTCAAATTACTTTCAAAGTTATTGGTACATCTTCCAGTAGGTACACTTAAAACCTCAGGCAATAAATTCTTGGACTTAAATTGTATGTTACTAATTATTAACAATGCATTTTATAATTGATAAGCGGGTGTCCGGATTGGTTAATTCGGGTGATTTAAATGTCAATCAAGAACTGATTATAGGAATTAGTTCTGGACCTGCTCACGTTGGAACTAAAAGCATTTCATTCCACGGATGTTAAGACTTAATCGTTTTTGTAGATGGCTAACGTTTTATTATCGATATAATTGTGTTAGAATTTTTCAGGCGTGGGATTCGCTTTGCCCCAAACTACAATTATGACTCTTTCGTATACTAGACGGACTGGACATTCCTGGGGAACCATTAAAATTGTTGATTCGATTTTTAAAATATGTAAATTTTATATGACGTACCTTAAACTTGTACATATTCATCAGTTTATATTTGGGAATTGACGAATCATGCGAAAATAATTCAGAATATTTCGCGTTGATAAAAAAAGAGATATTTCTTGGAAGTCTAATTTCTTGTGTTTAAAATATTGTAATATAGTCCGTGGGTTCAATTTAAAAATTATAAAACTAATATTCACTGTCACTTTTCTAGAACTTTATTTACATTCAAACAGCTGATTCAAAAATACAATAACAATCCCATATAAGCTAGTCGTCGCGGTATCACTGCCTGGCGAACGTGGCGTTCTTCTTTTATATCATCAGCGTAGAATTCTCCAGTAGAAATCATCATCGCTCCTTCCGCTGTCGAGTCTTTTCGAGAATCGTATTTTCTTATCTTAAAGCGTTTGTTGTCGTGCTGAAATGACACAGGGTCGGCTTTGGGTAAATTTCGTAACAATATTTTAACAGGCTTTCATTGGTTTAACCTGTACGTTTGCTTCTATCTAGTAACGGAATGTTTCATCGTAATTTTCATCGACTTCATGACATCTAATTAATTTTACTATTTTATTAATTAATTAATATTAAAGACCGATGACTTAATAGCATAGGCTTACCCAGGCTAGTTTTTAAGTAGGATTAACATTGCTTTTCTTCATCATGATCATTTAGAAATTACTGTAACCGCAAAAATGTAGTGAAAAATGTTTGGCTTTATTTTGGGGGGGGGGGTCACCCTCCAATTCCCCCCCATGCACGCCTATGAATAATAACTTGAATACTTTGAAGACAATGAAAAGGAATCTTTTAGTGCAATTTCATCGACTTCAAGGCTTCTGATTATTTGCAGGTTAAACAAATAACATCCATAAAGTAACATTAAATGGTGTCCTTTATAGATATGAAAAACTATGGTTTAAAAAATCACATGTCTCTATGTCTCTTGTTATCCCCCTGACTCTATTTTTCTTTCTTTGAGTCATTCTTAGTAATGGACTTAAATTTCAGTACAATTAAAATAATTATCACTATTTTGTTACGATTCAAGTATTAATCCAAATGTGTAATTTAGTTCTTAATTTAAACATAACTGCAAAGGACCATAAGACGTGTAAGTCATATTTTACTAAAAATATAAAATTTGGTGAATTATAATAATTTAAATCTAATCCACCGATTAAATATTCTGGGAATAAATAAAGAGGTCATTTTATTATAAGAGATTAAATTATAGGCACATTATTTAAGTAGATATTTTTTAAATCAAAGCACCTTTAAATTATTCTTCAAAATAGCTGCTGTAATATAGTATAATCCAAACATATTGGAACAATTAATCATCTTATAAAAAACTTGAATAATTAAAAGAACCTGGGCGACCAAGTGTCGCTCTGAACCTCAAAGTTTGCTTGGATTTCCATCGTCTTGAAGTGGTTGATCTCACAACGTTTCAATAGCTGTGTATCTGCTATCGTCATCAGCTGAATGATAGGAAATTCAGATTATCCCTCGTATTTATATTATACCCTTAACCGGTCATGCGTCACCGGTCATAGTCATTAGGTCTTATCTGGTCCAATAACCTCGTACCTGGAGGTTGGTTGCCGGTGATGCGTAGCTGTATATATGCTGACTCTATGAACTTTGTTTTGTACCAGTGCTCTTCCTTGTGAATTGCTGTGGCCTTGTCCCAGTTGCTATTATGGTGTTCGGTCCAAGCGTGATTAGCTAGCCTAGACTTCGTTACCTCCGCCCTTTGAGTAGCTGTGCCGTGCTCTTTAATCCTGGTGTCCAGCGGTCGCTTTGTCTCTCCAATGTAAAGATTCTCACATTCACACGGTATGCGATATATTCGGTATGCGGTATTATGTATCCGGTACAGTTCTTTGGTATTGCTGGTGCCTCGGGCCTCGTTCTTGTTATCATGCTCCTCAAGGTGTTGTTGCTTTTGAAGATCATTCTGATTCCATAGCTGTGGCAATTCTTCTAAGTTACTCAGACAAGCCTTTAGTATACGGTAATATTAGAGTTGCTACCGTGATCTCCTCTTCCTGCCTAGGTGGTTTGTTCAGCTCTTCAAACGCCTTGGTAATGATCGTTTCCAGATACCCATTCGCCAAAAGGTCTTCCCTAAGTTTCACTTGTTCTTCTTTGAGGGCTTCTGGTGTGCTGCAGATATTTTTGGCTCTATGGATTAGTGTTTTGATGATGCCAGTTTTCGTTGCCGTTGGGTGGTTGGAATTGTAGTGAAGGTATAATCCTGTATGCGTAGCCTTCCTGTAGACTGTTGTTTGGATTCCGGTCCTAGTCCTTTGACACTTTAAATCAAGGAATGGTAGGCACCCACTCTCTTCCATCTCCATGGTGAATCTAATAGATGGTTGGGATTGGTTCAGATGCCCCAGGAATGCCTGTAGTCCTGCCTCTCCATGTTGTCAAATAATAAAGGTCTCATCGACATACCATAACTTAGGCTGCTTCTCGTAACTTTCTCACTGCATGTTCTTCGAACCATTCCATGTAGATGTTGGCGATGTTTGGTGATAACGGGGAACCCATAGGCAATTCATCTTCTTGCATGAAGAACCGGTCCTTCTCCTGAAAGTAGCAGTTCTTGAGGCAACATTCAAGCAAGTCCATGATTAAGCCAATTGACAACTCCGTCCTCTCCATCAGGGTTTCGTCTTCAGTAAGTTTTTTTCTCACTATGTTGGTAGATTCGTCCAGTGGTACGTTCGTGAAAAGGTTTTCAACGTCGAAACTTACTAAGCGATGTTCCGGCCCAAGTTCCATAGATCCGATGATTTCGACAAAGTGCTTTGAGTCCTTGACGTGCGATGATGTTTTGCCCTCCAAAGGTTGGATGATTGGTAGAAGGAATTTCGATAGGGCTGCCGTTGGCGAGTTGCGCGAACTTGTAATCGGTCTGAGAGGTACTCCAGCCTTGTGTATCTTGGGTAGTCCATAAAGATGTGGTGGTTTGCTGTGATGTGGTGTCAATTTTCTCTTTGTCTCGGGTAGAATGTATTCAGCATGATTTCTGAGAGTGTTGTAAGTTTTCCGTTCTATTTTGGATGTTGGATCAGTAGGCAGGGGCTTGTATTTTCCTTTCGATGGTACTTCGTCGATTTTCTTGTTGTATTTCGTTCTGTCCATCAGGATGGTGGCATTTCCTTTGTCAGCTGGTAGAATGATAATAGATTTGTCGTCCTTAAGTGTTTTTATGATTCTGCTTTCGGATTCGTTGATGTTTTGTTTGATGTGTTGTGTTTTCTCAATTGCGATTCTGACTTTCTATCGGAATTCCTCAAGTTGCGGTGTCTCTTTGCTGCCTATTGCTGACTCCACGGAACTGATGATATCTAGTACTGGCATCTTTTTTGGAGCTACAGAGTAGTTTAGCCCCTTAGAAAGCAATGTTTCCTCGACTGCTGTGAGAACTCTGGATGACAAGTTAACCACTGTTTTCCTGTTCGTCGTATCTTTCGGCAACTGATTCCTGGTAAGTTTGTTAAGTTTCTCAGTGTGCACCTTTAGGCCCATTCGTCTGATGTTGTCACAGTGTTTTTGAATCGAAGCAAAAAAAATCCTCCTCGTGTGTGCATCTTCTGATTTCTTGAAACCTTTTTTCTGCGTTCTGCAGGAGTTGGGATTTCTTCCAACGATGATGGCTGATTTCTGACCTCACTAAAGCATGGCTGGCCTTGTCAAGTATCTTCTGTGGTCGTTTCCCTGGGATTGGCGCCTTCAGTTTGAAACCAGTTGGCATGATCTTTAGGTCTCTTCAGACTAACATGTCGCTCTGACATTTCAAATTTACCAAATAAACTGTACGTAAACCTAATTTGAGATGTTTACTTTTAAAACCCCCTTTTCACTTACCTAGCAGAAAATCATTTAAATTAGATGAAATATTTATTATACGTATGGTAATTAGTGTACAAATTCACAAGTTAATCAAAATATTATTTCATAAATAATAAATGTGACACACAAACAGACACAAACCTGCAAAGATACGAACTTTTCGCTTGGTTTCAAATTCAAAGTATCTTTTAACCATACCGAAAATCACAAAATGGTAAACTTTTGTTTAAGCTCTTAAACTCATATACTCTAATGTTCGTTATTAATACTCTCTTCGAGGTGTCATTCCTTTGTACGCAAGACAATATATATTATATATAAATACAATATATATTGTTTCTGGTCGGGAATCTTCATCAGTTGCGATCCCACAATTGAATGTCCTCTCGAACACTTCTTTATGCATTTGATGCATTTCGTTAAATTTGAAGACGCGAGATGTAAGACCGACATCTAGGATTTTCAAGAGAATCAGAACACAGAGGTTCGGAATCTGGAGCCGTTTCGTATAATTACTAATTAATTAAGGGAGAACGGTAATTACACGGAACGGCTCCAGATTCGGAACCTCTGTGTACTGATTCTCTTGAAAATCCTAGATGTCAGTCTTACATCTCGCGTCTTCAAATTTAATGATATGCATCAAATGCATAAAGAAGTTTTCGAGAGGACATTCAATTGTGGGAAGCGCAACTGATGAAGGTTCCCGACCAGAAACAATATATATTATATTTATATATAATATATATTTTCTTGCGTACAAAGGAATGACACCTCGAAGAGAGTATTCAATATCTCTGACAGGTGAAGTGACCTGAAAATTTTATCGTGATATTCTGTCCTAGGAGTTAAGGGAGAACAGTAATTACATGGAACGGCTCCAGATTCGGAACTTCTGTGTACTGATTCTCTTGAAAATCCTACATGTCGGTCTTACATCTGGCGTCTTCAAATTCGTTATTAATGTTGTGTATACAGTGTAGGCCCGAAGATCAGATTTTGGCCGAAGCCCAAGGTTTAAGTTAAATAAGAAATTCAATTCAATACTTGTTAAAAATCATAATAATCTTTTAAATAGCTTATATCTTTCTTTGAATAATGAAATAAGGTAACACAGGAACTACATATTATATGTAAGAAATGCAATTTAGATTTATCAATTTATGATAGTTTGTTTCTACACTTTTCCTCAATTAATCTGTCTTTCATTATGTTTCCAATTTCATTGTACAACTAAAATTTTTAAATACTATTCCTGTCTATCATATGTCTATCATATGTGCTTCATGATAGATACATCACAAGCTGTTCTTAACAAATAAATTTCAATTGTGTCTGCCCCACACGTTAAATTTGCTTCATATATTTGTAACGTTCGTGTTTAATCTCACGCTTTTGGCCATAATAAGGAGTTCAAAGCTTAAGTCATTTTTTAACCGACTTCCAAAAAGGAGGAGGTTATCAATTCGTCGCGTTTTTTTTGTATGTATGTTACCTGATTTATTCTCCTGTGGTTGTTCCACCTATTTCGCATATAAATTGTTACGTTCATACTTGACGTGCGTGCTCATTGATTTGCAGTTTAGTTTTTTTATTTATTTGTGTGAAATTTGGTGCGTACCATGCATCCGGAAAAAAAAGTGTGTCTTCGTAGATAACTGACTTTCCTGGAACATTTACATACGACGGAAATGTTTTATACTGTCGTGTTTGCGAGAAATATATTTCGTGCAAAAAAAATTTCAAATAGACCAACATATCAAAACAAGTCTTCACATCGCAGGATTGCAAAAGAAAGGTCCACGACAACAACTTATAACCGAGTCTACATTTAGCTTTAAATGCAAACAAAACAACCAATTTAGCATGGATTTATGTGAAGCATTGCTTGCAAGTAATATTTCTCTGCATAAAATTAACAATCCTACCCTCAAACAATTTTTGAATAAGTATTGCTCAAATCAAAATGTACCGGACGAATCTACTTTGGGTAAAAATTCTATGCCAACAATTTGTCAACATATTACGGAAGAAATGCGAAATGAACTCAAAGACAACTTTATTTGAATTTCAGCTGACGAAACTACAGACAGTTGTGGCCGTTATATAGCGAATCTAATTGTCGGTACATTACAACTGGAGCCGTCTTCTTCCTACTTGGTGGCCTGTAAAGAATTGGAAAAGACAAATCATTCTACGATAGCCAGATTTGTAAATGAGGGTATTAGAAAAATATTTCCTGAATCAGCTGTAGAAGAAAGAGTATTGATATTTCTGTCAGATGCTGCTTCCTATATGATCAAGGCAGCCAAGGCCCTACAAGTATTTTATCCCAATTTGATTCATGTTACGTGCTTTGCTCATGGAGTACATCGACTTGCTGAAGAAGTACGATCCACATTTGGAAATGTAAATGAACTGATTTCGTCTACAAAAAAGTTTTTCTTAAGGCACCTGCTCGTATCAAAATTTATAAAGAAAAATTACCGAATTTGCGACTACCTCCTGAACCAGTTATAACTCGATGGGGAACGTGGATCGAAGCAGTGTTGTTTTACAATGAACATTTTGAGACTATTAAAGGTGTAGTAAATGACTTTGACAGTGCCGAATCAATAGCAGTTTATCAGTCTAGGGAAGCATTTAAGGATCCTAAAATACCAAAAAACACAGCCCTGATTTGCACTCATTTTTCCTACATACCTGAAAGTATTAAAAAGCTTGAAACTCGTGGTCTGGCATTGACTGACTCTGTCCAAACAATGAATAAAATACGCCAAATGAATTCCGCGTTGCCAAAGGGATTGCCACATAAACTTAAAGAAAAGTTTGAAAACATATTGAAGAATAACCCAGGTTTTCAAAGTTTGTGTGAAATTTATAGTTTCATTAATGGGACGGCACAATTTTTGCAGGAAACTATCAGTGCTAATATAGCACCTAAGTTCAAATTCTGCCCAGTTACCTCAGTGGATGTGGAGCGAACCTTTTCCACTTACAAAGAAAATATTCTAAATGATCGTAGACACAATCTTACCACTGAAAATTTAGAAAAATATTTCATTGCTTACGTTTACAAAAATTTTAAATAATTTTAATTTCATATAATGTTACTGTATGAATAATTACTTTTCTCTTTTTTTGGAGATTCCTAAAATTTATCATTTAATTTCCCATATATTCTGCCAATTTTCGTGCATATTTCAAGCATTTTTCATGCATATTTGCATACATATAACAAGCTTTTTATGTTGCATATAATCCGGTCTTTAGTGATGAAGATGGTCCTGGCTTCTAAAAATACTGGTGAAATATTGTTTATGTTTAAGGTATTCAGTTAACTGAAATTATGAATTGTAGAGGCACATTTAATACATTTACTAACAACGAAATTCATCAATTAAACATGAACCGTTGTTAAAACGGTTTTTATGGTAACCGGTTACTTTTTCATAGAACAAAAAAAGAAAACTAATGCTGTTGAATCAACCAGATGACTTGGCTAAATTTGCACCAATTAATTATATCGTTCAACAGTTTGAATTATCTTCATAAATCTTAAATATATAGAGATCGATCTCTTCAGTCTTTGCTGATGTGACCACTGGTGTATGAAGAATTATTTATTTAGATTTTACAAACGATAAAAAGAAAAAGCTTGTAATAAAGGTATACTTGCTATTATTACAGATTTAAAAGCAATATAAATACAGTTTATGAATTTTGCTATACAAGGTGTCAACGTAAAAGGACATTGGTAGATATTTAATCTAACACAACTCCAATAAGTTAAGATGCAGGGGAAATGTTTCTTTCATTCAATCCTTACGTATTTTTAAAAACGTTAAATTTAGATTCGCATTCCTTTGTTTTGCTTGCTATAATTAGGTGTTTCAAAACAACGTTATCGATTATTTAAATTTTTTACAGGTGCACATGACTGTGATCACTACAAGACTTTATTATGGTCGGGTTCATTCTAAAAAGATGTCTATACCATTCTAATGTATAAAAGCACATTAAAGCGATTTATTTTATAGTGATTCTAGATCCCTATTATAATGTATATTTTGTCAGCTACAAACAATGCAATATTGGTAAAGCTAAAGCTGTATTTCAGATAAGAAACAATTTACCAGAGACTCCAAATTGAGAATTTTGTTATACATAACCTGTCTCATAACATTTCTAGGCATAATAATTTGCAAAACATAAATTGGTTAATGATAGTCTGAATCTGGTAGACAATATCCCTGGTTCCTCGAAGTTTCCTTGGACTTGGAAATTCAGTGTATCAATGGTATTTATACCTTTAATCGGTCATTCGTCGCCGATCATGGTCATTGGGTCTCATCCGGTCCAATCAGCGTCGTCGTATCTGGCGGTTGGTTGTCGGTGATGCGTAGTCACAGTGGCCGAAGAAGGGGTTTCCAAATATTTTTAATTTGGACGCTGGGCTCGCTAATTATATAGTCGTTCGAGATTATATATGCTGTCTCTATAAATTTTCTGGCCTGGTCCCAGTTGATGTTGTGGTGTTCGGTCCACGCCCTTTGAGTAGCTAGCGGAGCTAACGAAGTCTGGGCTAGCTAACCACGCGTGGATCGAACACAACAAGATCAACTGGGACCAGGCCAGGGTAATTCACAAGGAGGAGCATTGGTATAAAAGAAAATTTATAGAGACAGCATATATAATCTCGAACGAGAATATAATTAGCGAGCCCAGTAGAAACATTTGGAAACCCCTTCTTCGGCCACTGTCGCTACGCATCACCGACAACCAACCGCCAGATACGACGACGTGGATTGGACCAGATGAGACCCAATGACCATGTCCTGCGATGCATGACCGATTAAAGGTATAAATACCACGGATAAACTGAATTTCCCATCATTCACCTGATGACGATAGCAGATACAAAGCTATTGAAACGTTGTGACATCAACCTTTTTAAGACGATGGAATTCCAAGGAAATTTCTAGGATAAATTGGTTAAGTTAATTAAATAACTAATTAAAGCACACGAGCATACAAAATTATAGACCTATTGCTATTACCAGTAGTATATCTAAAATTTTTGAACGAGTCATTTTCAACCGTATGATTGGATTTCTAAACATAAACAACACTATAACTGATGCTCAGCATGGTTTCCTTAAAACTAAATCCACTGAAAGTGCTACTTGTGATTTTTTCAGTTATGTGTACAAAAGCTTGAGCATAAGCTGCACCGATTAGGTTTTAGAGGCGATTTTTTATTATTCATTATGACATTCTTAAAAAATAGAGAAATTTGTGTCAAAATACATGATACAACTTCAGAAATGCATGAGCTAAATATGGGTGTTCCACAGGGGTCTGTGTTGGGTCCACTCTTATTTTTACTATATATAAATGATATGCCTCTCAATATGAACTTAAATGACGTAAAAATTGTGCTTTTTGCTGACGATACACTATAGCGGTCTCAGCAAAGAACCCTGAGCAATTACAAGCAAAAATGTGTCACATTGTCCAAGTTTTTAAAAACTGGTGTGGCAAAAACAACCTTGTTTTAAACATTGACAAGACTGTTGGCATAAATTTTATAATAGGAAATATACCCCATCATTTAGACTTAATATAGATAATATCGAAGTAGACACAAAATTGGAAACAAAATTTTTGGGTGTCTATGTAAACGACAACTTAAGATAGATCTCTCATATAAATCACGTTTGCAAACAACTAAACAATGCATACTTTGCAATAATCAGTCTAAGATATACTTTACCAACAAACTATCTTATAAACATTTATTATAGCCTCGCTTATTGCCATCTTTCATATAATATCATGCTTTGGGGTAGTTCTCCTTACGCTATCCGTTTACTTCTAGCACAAAAAAGACGGTTACGTCTAATCTTTAACTTAAACTACACTGACTCATGTAGGCCTTCATTTATAGAATACTGTATTTTGACAGTACCATCTATATTTATATTTAAATGTATTTTATTTGTAAAAAGCAATAGTAATAAGTTTGTTAGAAACTCCAGTGTCCATCATTACCCTACTAGGTATAATGATGAATACAGAGTAGAAAAACATAATACCACATTGTATGAGAATTCACCCTACTTTTTTGCCTTAAAATTGTTTAAACATTTACCTAATAAAATAAAAATACTCACTGGCAGGAAATTTAAAATTTACTTTAAAAAAATGTTGTTAGAAAAATGTTACAAAAAGACTGTTACGTCTAATCTTTAACTTAAACTACACTGACTCATGTAGGCCTTCATTTAAAAGAATACTATATTTTGACAGTACCATCTATATTTATATTTAAATGTATTTTATTTGTAAAAAGCAATATTAATAAGTTTGTTAGAAACTCCAGTGTCCATCATTACCCTACTAGGTATAATGATGAATACAGAGTAGAAATACATAACAGCACATTGTATGAGAATTCACCCTACTTTTTTGCCACAAAAATGTTTAAACATTTACCTAATAATTTAAAAATACTCACTGGCAGGAAATTTAAAATTTACTTTAAAAAAATGTTGTTAGAAAAATGTTACTATTCTGTTTCTGAGTATTTAGAAGATTCTATTATGTTCTAAATTTGTTTTTAAAAATTTGTTGTTAAAATTTGTTTTTAAAATTTGTTTTTAAATATGTATGTGTAACTTGTGTAATGCTTATTGGTATATATGTGTATATATATGTTTATATGTACATTACAATTGTAATTAATTTTCTATTTGTCATGACGTGTATTTCCATTTGTAATGGCTGAAATACAAAATAAATAAATAAATAAATAAATCCTGGGAACACTTTATTAGCCAGAAAATGATATACATAGTAGACAGCAAATAGCTGAAGGCCCTGAATAAACAAGAAAATGACAGAATCCATATAAATAATATGGAAGAAAATAGCTGTGTAAAATATTACCAGAAAAAAGATTTAGAAGAACTAAAGGCTTTTAAACTACAAAAAACAACAAAAGCTATAGTACTATCCATATTGAAAAAGGGCGATAAAAAAAGATACTAACAACTATAGAAGGATAAGCTTACTCGAAGCACCCTACAAAATGTATGCCAAAATTTTGAACAATAGATTGAAAATCATAACAGAACAAATAATCAGAGAAGAACAAATCTTAGATGTCCTAAAAAGACGAATCACGCTTCCGATTAGATTAGTCACCTGAGATGTTCAGTAACGTTAGAAGACATTTCTAAACCTGATTAGCATGTTGCCAAGACGTTCGCGGCGAGCATTTTGAACATTTTCTATATTGACATAATTGTTTTTTTTTATATTATTAAGAAATAATCAGTATTATTTATTAGGTTTCTAGTGTAACGTAGCGAATTTGTGAAATAACATAAATTTGTTAATGTTATTTTTTGTAAAAAACTGAAAAAACTTTATATTTCCAAGAGAGTTGAAGATAGGTGTAGGACATTGTACATGCATTATGTATAGAATTTTCTGAAGTATCCAACAATTAAATAATATACAGGGGCTTGCAATTAAAATAAGAAAGTTGGTATTGGCCACTGTCACATGACACACCCTATATAATTTTTTTTATTGAAATAATGAGCATTTACAAATACAAATCGACGTGTCCAAACGTTTTTCACAGCACGCCCTCTTTATTCGTTATCGTTTCACACTGTAACAAAGGTTTCTGAAATTGGGGACCCTAAAAAATTGTCACAGGAGTCTTGGAAGATTTACTACAGAACAGCACGAGGAAAGAAAGGCAACTTTTGCAAGCTACTGGTGTAGCAGTGCAGTGGAAACTTCGCAGTCGAGAATTGTTCGGTAGAAAACAGTTGTGGGTTCCACAGGAATCACCTCAAAATAAAACTGACAGGTGTAATTGGTGTTTGGAACATCAAAACTGGACAATTGGGGATTGGTGAATTGTGTTATTTTCAGATGATACCAGAATCAGCGTACACGAAATTAAGCCGAATCGTATTACGGTTTTGGGGGATTGTAGAGGTTCATGTTGTCGCACAGAACAACCGAAAGTCACTAGTATGCGAATCACAATCAGTTAGCAGGTTTACAATATTAACACTTACAATATAGGAATTTATTCTCCAGAATACTACAAAAACCTTTGTAGAACAAAGTACAAACTATTCTACGGGTGATGCACATTTAAATTCCTATAAAGACGTCCTTCGCTTTTACAAACAAATAAATTTTATAACTAATATTTAACAATAAATTTCAACAAAACCGTAACAATGTTCATGTTGATCTAAAAAATGTTAATTAATTATTGAAGTGTTGAAGGTGACGTCCATTGTATTTTAAACAATAGTTAAGTATAATTTTTATTTTATTATGAATAATAATTCGCTATAATAATTCAGTAATACCGCAAGTTAGGTCGTTTGGGTTAAAGTGCCCCATCGAAAAAAATCACGCATATTAAACAATTTACATCTAAACGAGGATCACAATTGGTTGCTATTTTATTGGGAAATATATAGTTTTCGCGGCCAAAGTCATAGCTGATTCTGCTTTTCCCGGATTTGGACCGCGTCATTTTTCGAATTAGTTTATTTATATACCTAAACCGGAATATAAACAAAGTTTTCCTACGTTTCGCCCACACTTATAAGGGACTTTTTCAAGGCTGAGACAAAAAACAAAACAAATGTTACTTACCTTGCGGCTACTCCATTCATTTCATCGTGAGAAAAAGAGTAACATCAAAATCCCATCTTAAACTTAACAAGTTCAAAACGTAGAAAATTCTAACTTTAAAAATTCTTAGTTAGAACATGGCTCCAAAGGTAGAACAAAACTCAAAAGAAACCACAGGAAACAGGTTCCACTGTAAAACGAATCCACCATAAAACAGGATTCAGAATGTGGAAAAATCCACTGTAACTCAAAATTCTCCATAAGTATTCTCCATAAGAATGTACCATAAGAATGCACCATAAGAATACACCGTAACAATGCAACGTAACAATGCACCCTAACAATACTCCGTAACAAGGCACCGTAACAATACTTCGTAAAACAAGGGTTTTACGGAGCATTAAACGGATTAAACCCTTGTTGAGAAAGGTCTCCCCGTTTGCGTTCTACGAATCCGAAAATCTCCCTACTCAAATGAACTAAATATTCGAAAATGTCTACAGCACAGGAGCGGCTTCAGACAAAATAATACTCAAAAGAGAAATTATATCTCCATTAACTAAATCAGAAGATTACTCAATAAGGCTTCAATTTTTTACCCGTTACAATGTAAGACCGATATCTAGGATTTTCGAGAGAATTAGCACACAGAGGTTCCGAATCTGGAGCCGTTCCTCTCTTTTTTGCCTATACGAGGAATATTTCACGGACATCAACCGCATGACTGCATGG
>CM067223.1:78465101-78751539 GCA_034190945.1 Octodonta nipae | reverse complement strand
ACAATTTCGTGAAGGTCGTCCAAAACAGTTGTTGTTCTCGGAACCATGTGTCTGTGGCGCGAATGATATTGCAGCAGATCGTCATGTTATCTATCGTGAGATTGAGTCAACCTTACACATTAGTGGGACCAGCATACATTTAATATTGCATAAACATTTGAATGTGAGAAAAAATTGTTCGCGTTGGATCCCACACAATTTGTCAATCGTTCAAAAAAGGCTCGTGTCCATAGGTCGAAAGAAAAGTTCAAAAAATACGATCGCGGTGCTTCAAAACACGTTTATGACATAGTGACATGTGATGAACCGTGGATTTACGCGTATGAGCCCAAAAGTAAATAGCAGTCGACTGTATGGGTGTTTCAAGATGAGCCGAATACAAAAAAAGTTGTTCGCGCATGAAGCACTTCCAAGCAAATGATCGCCTGTTTTTTCGGAAAAACTGGACATGTGGCAACCGTACCACTAGAATAACGCAGAACAGTCAATTCTGAGTGGTACACAACCATTTGTTTGCCAGTTGTCTTCTAAGAAATGAGGAAAACCAACCGCCGAAGCCGGATCACTCTTCACCACGACAATGCGAGCTCTTACACATCGCCTCAACAACTGCATTTTTGACAACTCAAAACATCGATTTGATGAGTCATCCGCCGAATAGTCCTGACTTGTCACCAAAGGACTTCTTTTTATTTCCGTACCTAAAAAACAAACTGAGGAGTCCACGTTTTTCGACACCTGAAGAAGCGGTTGCTGCGTTCAGAACGCATGTTTTGGAGATACCTCAATCAGAGTGGAAAAAGTGCTTCGACAATTGGTTCAAACGCATGCAAAAGTGTATAGATCTTCAGGGGAATATTTTGAAAAACAATAAAGCGATTTTCGATGATTAATATTTGTTTTAGTTCGCTAATTCCGAAATATAAAAGGCAGCCCTCGTACCAGTGGGACTAAATTTATCGCAAAAGTAACTTGTCCAAAAAGTCTGTCTATAAAATTTCATGAATTCAAACTTTATAAATAAAACAACTAAACCTATCATTTTCAATAAACAAAACAATCTCAGTGGTTGAATATTATTTCTCATATTGGTAATTTTTGAATACTTCAAAGTAACGTTGTTTAAATATTAAGGTGGTTTTCCTGTAAATTTAATTAATATATTGCAAATTTAATTAATTTAAAGGTATTGGACTACTATGTACTGATAGCGTCTATTTCATTATAGTTTAGTTCCACTTGACTAGATTGAAGTGTCCTTTTTCTTGAGAACTCAAAAAAAGATTGTGTTTTCATTTAATGTCAACTATCAGAAGTTATTATTCGCGGTTGGTGGTCATTATTTTATTTAATAGACTTGTTAGTTCAATATCATAATGTGGTTTCGAATTTTTTAAAAAACCCCTTTAATTACTTCACCACAGTAATAATAGTTTTTTTTTCATCAAATAAATTATGTCTATAGAGCTAGTAAGTGGATAGTAAATTTAATAATACGACTGGGGCAACGCGCAACAAAAATAACATATATTTAATATATGAAATTTATATATTTTTTTCAGATAGCATGCCTTCACTATATAGGGTGTAACATAATGCAGTGCTAACTGTTCAGTATAAATAAAAAAGTCATATTATGTTACGAAAAAAAAAAAAAAAAAAAAAAAATTCAAACCAACCAAAGTAAGCGCTTACTTGTGTATTTAACCATTTAACAAATTTATTAACTCAACAGTGCAAAATCCGCCACCATTTTTATCAAATGAAGGGATATTTAAAGCAAAAATAATTTATTTTTTTACCAGCGTTAATAAAACAAAATTCAAGGCAACAACGGGTTAATTTTACTTTCTTTCATTAAGTGTAGATCGTAATAAAAGATTTATTGCGGAAGGTTTGGGTTCACTATTGAAAAAACTAATCTAATATTTATTTATTTATTATAATATTTTAACGTTTTTGGTTTAGCTAAGAGAGTTAGTTTAATTTCAATATAAAGTTGATTAATATTCTGTGGCTGTTTGCAATTGTGAACTTTTTGTTTGGAATGAAATAAAAAACACCTGAATTATATGAAAGTTTTTTATGGCATTGCAAAATATTTTTAAAATTTCCCAATTATATGTTAGTAAGTAGTATGATACGTTTTAGGTACCTACACTTTGATATATTTATGGAAATGCCAATAGAGGATAAGTTATTATTATTAAATGCTTCTCAGACAAGGAAATGTAACAATATAATGCTTCAGTAAATCTAACTTGTCATATTGACATTAAGACTAGGGCTAAAACCCTTGAAATGGGAAAAAGTGAAAAAAATAATAGTAGGATAACACCCATTGGAAAAGGAAGAAAATACAAAAATAATTTACGAGTGATCTGAGGTAGGGGGGAGGAGGGGGTAGGTTTTTTAAAGGTATGAAACGGTTTATCTCGATTTGCGGCAAAACTACAAGTCATATGGAAAAAAGTTAAATGGCAAAGTTGT
Source organism: Octodonta nipae (assembly GCA_034190945.1). Taxonomy (NCBI): domain Eukaryota; kingdom Metazoa; phylum Arthropoda; class Insecta; order Coleoptera; family Chrysomelidae; genus Octodonta; species Octodonta nipae. Next base: position 78,749,049 of record CM067223.1, on the reverse strand, counting down.
AGGGTATAAAAATATCTACAACTTTTGGGTTTACATTTTTTTCTCAGTACATTTACCATAGTAATGTATATATGTTTTACACCATCAGAAAGTAGAGATTTCAACGAACAAAAAACCTACCGAGTTTTTGAAAAAGCAGATATTTTGACGTGAGAATTTTCGATTGAAAATGAAGGTGCTTTTTCGATATTAAGTCAATATAAGGTGCAAAATAAATATTTTAAATAAAAAACATACAGTGTGTTTGGGACATAAAAAACTTTTCACCAAATTTCGTAATTTTCTTGTAAAAGCAAAAAACTAATACTTTTTTTTTTATTTTGCACATAAATTTTGAGGTTATATGAAAAAATTTAAAGACAAAAGTTGTAAATAATTGTATTACCTACATTGCCATTGTCCTACCCGACTTCAGATCGGTTAAAATTATTTTTCCTCTATAGTTGTTGGATTCCCTTCCTTTTTCAATGGGTTGCATCCTACTATTATTTTTTTTGGCTTCAAAAATCATTAACTCTGATCTAGTTGTTTATTTCATTGAATGTCTTATTTTGAAAGAATTTTTTAAGAATCTATTGAAAAGCAGCAGTGATATAATGTCATAAATGAATACAAAAATACAAAAAACTACATAATGGAATTGATCCTTAACTATACAAGATAGATATGTCTTTGTTAAGAGTTTTTAGCTCAGTACTGTCAAAATGTTTGCGTTGCATAATGTTACATCTGGTATATTTTACAATAATTATATTAAACGCCAAGAATCTTGGACGCAACTGAATTTATTTCAGAATTCAAAGCTAATTTTAACAGCAAAATTATGCATTGATAGATACTTTTTACAACAATCTACAGTCAAACTGATCAAAAACTAAACTGGTTCCCTTGTCGGTATGCTACATCCCCGTTCACAAATGTCTGTCAACATCGATGTAAATGATGAAGTTTTTGCAGGCTGTACTAATTAATTTAACTCCGACGAATTTAATTACAAGTAAACTGTAACTAAATACACCCAACCAGAAGTTCTGTAATGAATTTGTTCCTGTACATTCAATTATTTATTTTCGTTAATCCAAAATAGGTAATATGCAACACAAGGGAGAGTACGTTTTCTATTGGACGATACCAACTAAGATTATTTTATTCCTTATTACCAGTGTCTGTTCGTATAAAAAAATAGGCGACTAGAAAAAAATATTGCCCATAACAATGCACAAAATATTTGTATTTTTTCTGATTTTTTTGGCAATAACACCACAATTGCTTGAAAGTCTGTATATTTCAAATGGTCCAAACGTTTCAAAGTCTAAGACCGCTATTATATTGTCCAATCTTTGATCAAAAATCTTTGATAAAACATCTTTGTCAAAGATATTTGATAGTGTAATATCTAATCTTTGTGAAAATATTTCTTTGACATAGGTATATCAGTCGAGGTAGAATTTTAGGTAGGCCAGTTTTTATCACTTTATCACACATTACAGCAATTTTCCCCTAAACTACTGGACGGAAAATGTTGAAATTTGGTCTCAGTGTATAGTTTGGTGAATCGATCAGGAGCACATGTCGTAACTGAAGAAATTTTGATTTTAGGGGTACTTTTGGAGGGGGGGGGAACTGAAAAAATCGACGAAAAAATAGAGATATAGGGCTTCACCTGAGTTTTACCGGAAAATTAAGCAGAAACCTCTGCTATTAATTTTGGGGGGGGGGATTAAAAAAAGAGCTCATTATAGTGAAAAGAAAGATATTTTTTTCACATCTTTGAAATAAATTGAAATAAATATAAGAAAATGCACCAATTCCTGCTTGTCTGATACTGGAATATTAGAATCTTGAAGGAGCTACGGAACCCTTAGTATGAGAGTCCAATTGGCATTTGATTAAATTATTTTATGAACCGAGAGAAGACGATTGCCTAGAGCATGGCCAGTCTTCTGTCAACGAGTAATGCCGGCTAAATAACCTACCAAGGTTAAGGCCATTAAAGGAAGGAAGAAGAAGAAGACGAGAGTTGAAAACTCTTTTGCGGTATCATAGGCTACCTCTTTCCATTAAATTTGTACGGGTAGTTTCACTCCTGGGGCTTGAAGGGGCAAGTGAATAATCTTATTCAAAAAGTGTAGTTTCATCTATAAATACTGACCTTTTCCGAGACTTTTCATTTACATTAACAATTAAGCAGAAAATGAATTTATTTAAGCATTTAGTGTATATGATTCTGTGTATTGTTTTACACTTTTTTGAGGATTTCTTGTAATAAAAGAACGATTTTCGTCCCAGCATTACTTTTATCTGTGACTTTTGCAGTTAATGGGAAAAACATTTCTCACTCAAATTGTAAGAAAGCAACGTTGCAATCCATTAAAGAGTATACACTAAAATATCTTTTATATTGGTATTTTATTGATGTTTTAGGTACTTATAATGTCAGCTCAGGCCAGCTATTCGCATATATCTTAGAATATGGGAAATCGGACGCCCATGGCTAACACCCATTTTCAAAATTGCTTATCTAATGAATTGCCTGAACTGACACTGGTCTGTGTAAATACCACAGCAAAGCGATTCCATTTGAGATGTAATCAGTAATTAATACTGGCTAAGCTTCCGATGCAGCATTCACACCTTGGTTTGCAGGGTTTTTGTTTTATTACTTTTTGGACCAGTTGCTTGCGAATGACATTTACATTAATGCAATCCTAGATTAGGTTACCGCAATCTACAGAAACAATTATTGCGTCGTTCTGTTGGTTTTCCAATACGGTAATGTAAATGCATTTACTTCGATTACGATTAGAGTTACAGAATAAATAAGGAATTTTTAACGTAATTTCCAAAGTTTTCTTTCAATGCAGGTACCTGCTATTCAATTATCATGAAGCACCTTAATTTGAATTTTGTACATGACTGTTTTTCGAAAACCATCATAAATTGTCAATAATGTTGTAATAAGCTCGCATTTTGCTGTTTTTCCTTCATAATTTTCAATATTGTCTAAAAAAATTAGGAATTAAATTAATTCAAATAAATATAATAACCGGGTTAACGCATGTTTTTTATTTGTGACGTAACGAACGTAGCTTTGAACTCGTGGAACATTTATTTAATTGCAATGTTCTGTGACAACTATGTCAGTATTGCCATTAATAATATATCTATTACTCTCTTCGAGATGTCATTCCTTTATACGCCAGACAATATATATTATACGAGGGCTGCCTTTTATATTTAGAGAACAAAAACAAATATTAATCATCGAAAATCGCTTTATTGTTTTTCAAAATACCCCCAATGAAGATCTATACAATTTTGAATGCGTTTGAACCAATTGTCGAAAAACTTTTCCACTCTGATTGAGGTATCTCCAAAACATGCATTCTGAACGCAGCAACCGCTTCTTTAGGTGTGAAAAAACATTGACCTCTCAGTCTGTTTTTTACGTACGGGAATAAACAGAAGTCATTTGGTGACAAGTCAGGACTATACGGCGGATGACTCATCAAATCGATGTTTTGAGTTGTCAAAAATGCAGTTGTTGAGGCGATGTGTCGTGGTGAAGAGTGATCCATCTTCGACGGTTGGTTTTCCTCATTTTTTGGAAGACAACTGGCAAACAAATGGTTGTGTACCACTCAGAATTGACTGTTCTGCGTTGTTCTAGTGGTACGGTTGCGACATGTCCAGTTTTTCCGAAAAAACAGGCGATCATTTGCTTGGAAGTGGAAGTGGAAGTGCGCGAACAACTTTTGTTGGATTCGGCTCACCTTGAAACACCCATACAGTCGACTGCTGTTTACTTTCGGGCTCATATGCGTAAATCCACGATTCATCACCTGTCACTATGTCATAAACGTGTTTTGAAGCACCGCGATCGTATTTTTTGAGCTTTTCTTTCGACCGATCGACACGAGCCTTTTTTTGAACAATTGACAAATTGTGTGGGATCCAACGCGAACAATTTTTTTTTGACATTAAAATGTTTATGCAATATTGAATGTATGCTGGTCCCACTAATATGTAAGGTTGACTCAATCTCAAGATAGGTCACATGACGATCTTGCAATATCAGTTCGCGCACGGCATCAATGGTTTCCGGAACAACAACTGTTTTTGGACGACCTTCACGAAATTCGTCTTGGAGTGAACTACGACCTCGATTGAATTCACCATAACATAGTTGTGAAGTAACCTGAAAATTTTATCGTGACATTCTGTCCTAGGAGTTAAGGAGAACAGCAATTACACGGAACGGCTCCAGATTCGGAACACTGTGTGCTAATTCTCTCGAAAATCCTAGAAGTCGGTCTTACATCTCGCGTCTTCAAATTTAACGAAATGTATCAAATACATAAAGAAGTGTTCGAGAGGACATTCAATTGTGGGAAGCGCAACTCATGAAGGTTCCCTGACCCGAAACAATGTATATTATATATAATATATATTGTCTTGCGTACAAAGGAATGACACCTCGAAGAAAGTATTCAATATCTCTGACAGGTGAAGTAACCTGAAAATTTTATCGTGACATTATAAGCAAAAGTTGTGCATCACCACAATGCAAAGTGTGGATCTCTCGATGGCAATAGATCCCGTACATGGCCACAGAACTTACTGTAGGTCATCTTTCTGTGGTCAGATTATGCAAATTCCGTTTTCTACGCCACGATATATTTCACTGCGTTTTTGCTCACGTGACTGCTATTTAAAATGTAATTTTTATAGCTTTTATTACAAAACTAATTGGTATTTCTTAGAAAAAATTACATATAATACCTAAAACAGTTTTAGGATATTACAGATTCAACAGATTTTTTATATTAATCTTGCAACTGGCGAAAAAGTAATTTACAACATTATGATTTAAGGCAGTGGAACAAATAAGGCAATAAATTAATCTGAATTGTTGCGGCTGATACTCGATGTAAATCCATAATGAGAACACAAAAACGAAAATTATATTTCGAGATTTACACTTTATTTTATAAACGACACGTGTTTCGGCATACAATGCCTTTATCAAGTTTCACAAAATACTAAAACTATTATTCTAACTACACCAATATATATACATATTACTTAACTAAACTAATTATACAGAGCCATTAAAAGATTTAAAAGTGGGGATGGATTAAGATCTAACTGGTTATTTAATAGTCTACCTGAATATTTATATCTGTTAATTTCTAGGGATTCTAATAGATTAATTTTACTGGGGTTATTTTCCAAATGTAATATATTTACAGTATCGTTAAAGTTGTGATTATCCTCTACTAAATGACGTGCATAATTAGATTTATTGTCTTGTGTGGAATAACTCTTTTTGTGCTCTCTAATACGAGTATTAAAATTTCTAAATGTCCTACCGATATATAGTTTGTCACAATTGCCGCAGTTGAGTTTGTATACCCCGGATTTACAATTACTATCTACTCTTGATTTATTATTCTTAATATATCTGGATAAATTATTTGAAGTTTTATAACTGATATTAATGTCTTGTTTTTCTAAAAATGATTTAACTTTACAGTTACTAACTTTAAAGTTAAATCATTTTTAGAAAAACAAGACATTAATATCAGTTATAAAACTTCAAATAATTTATCCAGATATATTAAGAATAATAAATCAAGAGTAGATAGTAATTGTAAATCCGGGGTATACAAACTCAACTGCGGCAATTGTGACAAACTATATATCGGTAGGACATTTAGAAATTTTAATACTCGTATTAGAGAGCACAAAAGAAGTTATTCCACACAAGACAATAAATCTAATTATGCACGTCATTTAGTAGAGGATAATCACAACTTTAACGATACTGTAAATATATTACATTTGGAAAATAACCCCAGTAAAATTAATCTATTAGAATCCCTAGAAATTAACAGATATAAATATTCAGGTAGACTATTAAATAACCAGTTAGATCTTAATCCATCCCCACTTTAAATCTTTTTAATGGCTCTGTATAATTAGTTTAGTTAAGTAATATGTATATATATTGGTGTAGTTAGAATAATAGTTTTAGTATTTTGTGAAACTTGATAAAGGCATTGTATGCCGAAACACGTGTCGTTTATAAAATAAAGTGTAAATCTCGAAATATAATTTTCGTTTTTGTGTTCTAATAAATTAATCAATCAAGGGCAGAGATATTGCAAAACATTTCAAGAATTTCAACACTAAATATTTTTTGTTTTTACTTCAAACCTTATTTATTCCCATGGCATCATTAGTTATAAATATTTTACAATTTATACAAATGTAAAGTGATTTTTGTTATTGCAAAATTCAATAAATAAACCCGATACCCCAGGCTACCTTACGTGGTAAATGAATTTTATATACAACATGTCTCAAAATCTACATAAATTTAAGTTTTAAATTTTCTGCAAAACTATCATTAAACATTTTACGTACAATGTGGTACCAGAATGACGGGTGCCTTGTTCATTATGCCCATTCTGTACATGTATACGCGAACCAAGAGTATGCAGATCTTTGGATGGGGCGCCTTGGTCCAATTTTATGACCACTAAGCTCTCCCGATTAAAACCCATTGTACTTTGATTACTGGGCTTGTATGAAAGATAAGATTTATTCGAAATCCATATTAACAATTGGTGAATAACGTCAAAAAATCTTGGGTTCGGCCGAATACATCAGTTCACGAAGCTGTGCACGAATAGCTTGTTTGTAAGACGATGTCGTGCATCTATTAATGCTGGTGGCAAACAGTTTGAACATTTTTCAGAATTTGTGTTAATAAATATAACAGGATATTTTTTTGTGATAAAACACACGGTTTGGTTTGCGATTTTACCTTATAAGTAGTTTTTCATTAATGTGCGTATATCTTAAAAAAAATGATCCGATTTTTAAATTACTTTTCCCTAGTAGTTATAAATTGGTCCACTCCTGGGTTTCGGATTGACGTTGAATTTTAAGACACGTTGTGAATGCAAGTAGTAACAGTAATGATAATGAGAATTGTTTATTTTGAGATTTACGAGGGCTGCCTTTTATATTTCGGGATTATAGAACAAAAACAAATATTAATCATCGAAAATCGCTTTATTGTTGTTCAAAATATTCCCCATGAAAATCTATACACTTTTGCATGAGTTGGAACCAATTGTCGAAGCACTTTTTCCCTGATTGAGGTTTCTCCAAAACATACATTCTAAACGCAGCAACCGCTTCTTCAGGTGTCGAAAAACGTTGACCTCTCAGTTTGTTTTTTACGTACGTGAATAAAAGAAGTCATTTGGTGACAAGTCAGGACTATATGGCGGATGACTTATCAAATCGATGTTTTGAGTGGTCAAAAATGCAGTTGTTTGAGCCGATGTGTGAGAGCTCGCATTGTCGTGGTGAAGAGTGATCCGTCTTCGGCGGTTGGTTTTCCTCATTTCTTGGAAGACAACTGGCAAACAAATGGTTGTGTACCACTCAGAATTGACTGTTCTGTGTTGTTCTAGTGGTACGGTTGCGATATGTCCAGTTTTTCCGAAAAACAGGCGATCATTTGCTTGGAAGTGCTTCGTGTGTGAACAACTTTTGTTGGATTCGGCTCATCTTGAAACACCCATACAGTAGACTGCTGTTTACTTTCAGGCTCATACGCGTAAATCCACGATTCATCACCTGTCACTATCTCATAAACGTGTTTTGAAGCACCGCGATCGTATTTTTTGAACTTTTTCTTTCGACCAATCGACACGAGCCTTTTTTTGAACGATTGACAAATTGTGTGGGATCCAACGCGAACAAATTTTTTTGACATTCAAATGTTTATGCCATATTTAATGTATGCTGGTCTCACTAATGTGTAAGGTTGACTCAATCTCACAATAGGTCACAGACGATCTTGCAATATCGGTTTGCGCACAGCAGAAATGGTTTCCGGAACAACAACTGTTTTGGACGACCTTCACGAAATTCGTCTTGGAGTGAACTACGACCTCAATTGAATTCACCATACCATCGATAAACAGTGGTCCTTGATGGAGTTTTATCGCCAAAAATTAAATTAACTTTATCCATACACTCTTGCTGACTTAATCCACGTCGAAAGATGTAAAAAATAATCGCATGAAAATGTTCTCGATTTAATTCCATTTTTTGGCCGAGATGAATCCTTTAACTTACTGTAAACAACACATAGCGCTCGTATGTCAAAACGTTCTGAGTACGTATAACCTCAAAAATGACAAACTTTACGATAGAGCAGTCAGTTGTCAGATTGCAACACTAGGGTTGTCCAATCCCGAAATATAAAAGGCAGCCCTCGTAAAAGCGATGAATATTGAAATCTAATTTCTCCAGTCTTCAATTATGTTTAATATTACGTTCAGAATTGATTACTTGTTGTTATATGTGGATCTACATAGTTGCAATAAATTATCATCACCAGCAATTGCTTAAGATCTATTTTTTGTACGCGAAATTCGTATTCTAACATGTGCTGTGTTTTTTGTGCCAATTCACTTAGGTACCAGTTGGCTTAACAGGAAGTTGTGTTATATGCCATCTGAAATTCCATTGATATGGTGGGAAAACTGGAGAAACAGTCATGGACCATAACAAGTTAGACCATTAAATATAATAACACCTCTTCAGTTATCTAGCCAGTTCTTTACAGAGACGAGTTTCTAATCCCAGATCTACGACAAAACTGGAGTGGATAGTGGATTTACGTCAAGTCCAGAAAAAGGCGATATAGAAGATCCAGATATTGGTAAGACGTCTGCAGAAGCTCGTAGGATTAGTCTGAACTCTTTCATCTAGTTCCTGGGGCTCGGTTCTTAAAACTATGATAATGGTCTATCACTTTGAATATGACAGTTGAATGTAAGCTGACAAAAATGAGATTTAATCCATATTCTCGAAGAAGAGAACCAATTTGGTTATCAATAGAACAAACTTTTTCTACGATTATAGGATTCTAAACGAGCAAGTATAATATTAATGCGAAAATTGTCTGATTTATTTGGGGCTGGTATATTTGGTAACAGCTTTAGTTCCTTCGCTGACTACATACTTGGCGAGTTCACCGGGCAACAATAAACGAATAGCGGTTTGAATTTCCCTCCTTGTAAAAGTGGATCGTTTTTTGTAGTGTGCGTAGTATGCCAGTCTGGAAGCTTGCTGGAAATACTGATATCGGGATGTACTTGTTTCAATACTTTGTAAATGTAAATGGCATTGTTTTCCTTCCTCCTGTGCTTCTTGTTTTTGTCAGTCTTTGAAATGTTTTTTTGAGCTTTTCCGGCTTTCTTTGCAGCTTTACCGCTTGTCTTGGGTGGCATGACGAATTGCTCACGATACTCTCTTCGAGATGTCGGTCTTACATCTCGCGTCTTCAAATTTAACGAAATGTATCAAATACATAAAGAAGTGTTCGAGAGGACATTCAATTGTGGGAAGCGCAACTGATGAATGTTCCCTAACCAGAAACACTATATATTATATATATTGTCTTGCGTACAAAGGAATGACACCTCAAAGAGAGTATTCAATATCTCTGACATTCTGTCCTAGGAGTTAAGGGAGAACAGCAATTACACGGAACGGCTCCAGATTCGGAACCTCTGTGTGCTAGATATCGGTCTTACATCTCGCGTCTTCAAATTTAACGAAATTGCTAACAATGTTTACCATACGAGACTCGAAAAGGAAATTGTTGCAATCCAGATTTATGTATTGGAGTCGTCTTTAAAAGAAAATTACAATTACTTCTTGTCCTCTTGAACAAGACCTGTGGGGTTGGTTCTTAACAGAAGGCAATTTAGCATATTGCATTGATGTGGATTCATTACTAAGTGACTACTAAGGATATCTCTAATATCATAAGAAATCTGATTAGGTCCATTTTTAATTGCTATTGGGCCTGATATATTTTTTATAGTTATAAGACGAATTTGCTGTGAATCTTTGTAATATTTAGAAACCCTTTTTAAAATGATTAAATTTAACCCTCTGCTCTCTAGCAATCGCATTATTATACATAAGATTATATGCAGATAAGGAACCACTCTGTATATTCTCATTACTTTCACTAGGCATAAACAAATTAATTTTTTGTTGTCGTTAATAATAATGTCAATAGTATTGAAAACCATTCTAGCGAGCAGGTGAATAAATACCACAAATAACTTATTTCAGTTTCAAGTTTATTGAATGACATTTTGTTTTTTACACAATCATGCTGTTGTTCGTAGTTATTTCACTTTACGCCAGTATCGTCATTTCCAGCCAGGCGTTTGAAAACTATGAAGGTGAAGATTATTTCGACGTTAACGAAGATTTTACTACAGTCCTACAATGGAGTTACATAAACTTCACTTGGGAATCAAGGGAACAGTACTCAGAAGCAATCCGAAGAAGGAAATACATACCAGAAAACGTTCTACCTAGTGGAATAAAATTTCACCACAATACTCTTTACATCGCATTGCCTAAATTTAGAAGTGGTGTACCAGTTACGTTGACAACTTTACCAGTTGAAACGAGTTTAAGGGATAACAATTTGTTGACTCCATTTCCCAGTTGGAAGGCAAACGATGATTCGACTTGTGACAATTTACAGAGTGTTTTGAATATGGAAATTGACACTAACGGCCATATGTATCTAATCGATGGTGTCAGGATGAACAACAATAATGTCCAGTGTCCATGTAAAATCGTTTTACTGGATCTCAATAAAAATGGTGAGAGAATTCAAAGTTTGGTGTTATCAAATGACCTGTGCCTTCGTGACGGTGGTTTCCTGAACGATATCGTGGTTGATCAGTCTGGAGGAGATTTCGCTTACATCACAGACACTTCCAACATCGATCCTGGGCTAATAATTTTTTCCAGATACCAAAATCGGGCGTGGAAACTGAGAGACCAAACGATGTTTGCACAAAAACCTGTTTCAAACTTTTATGTGGGCGGAGATCTCTTCACTCAACGGATTCCTGTTGATGGATTAGCCTTATCGCCAAGGTCCTCACACAGAACATTGTATTTCTGTTCTTTATTGGGATTTGATATCTTCGGAATAAGAACTAACATTCTGAAGAACGAATTCTTGAGCAGATCAGGCAACTGGAGAGATCACGTGAAGAATTTTGGAAGAAAGCAAAGTCAAACAGACGGGATGATGATGGATAGCGAAGGGAATTTGTTTTACTCTTTGATTCCGCTTTATGGTGTGGCCAGATGGAACATATTTGAAGGGTTGGACTCTTCTGAAGTGATTTATACGAACAAAAGTACGTTTATTTGGACTGATGGATTTGGTATGAATCAACAAGGTTATATTTACATTATTACTAACTGGGCACATCGGTATTTTGAAACTATGTATACTCTTGAGTTTTCATTAGATATAAAGTTTAGAATACACCGTTTGTATACAGGAACTAGAAGTTACTTGTATAATGATGTAGATATGGGGAATTACTAGCAATTGTAGCTAAACAAAAGTTGAAAAGATGTACATAGTATATAATATTTAGTTGTAGACACTGCCACAGGAGTTCTGACACTTTTTATATGGAGGTAAGTACCTAACACCTCTAATGTTCTTAAATGGTTAAATTCTACAATTATTCTGGATGAGTTTCCTATAGTTTCTAATTTTAGTTAGTTTATTTTTTTGCTAATGCTTATTGAATGCGAACTTGGCGTCAAGATATTCCATTACAATTACTACACCACATGCATATGTATATTTACAAAGAGTTCGTTTATTATACACCCACATTTGTAATAATGCAAATATTTATAAAGTAGTACGTTTATTCTAATTAAAATTATTGCAGAATTATAATTGTTTTTACTGTCATTGTTGTAATTAATCTTTAGTATAGAACATTTGGTAAAATCTGTCAATGAATACATTTATTTTGATCAAAAAATTGACGCGACAAACATAAATAGCAAATTCAAAGAATATTGAAGAATTTTATCATTGCGTCAAGAATATCAAAAGTGTTTGAAAAACCTGATTATTTTGAAAAATTTCGCAGTTATCAAGATAGGGAAGTATGTATATATTTGAAACATTGTTGTTATATTGTTTATCTGTTTCATCTGAATGCATTAGTTAGCTATAAATAATTGGTTATGACTCCTTGGTGAGCGGGCTAACAAACGAGGTTATGTAAACTAAAAATGTATGAGCAGAACTGAAATTATTGCTGACTAGTAACTGGCGAACAAATTTCAAAAATTGAATTGAAATATTTTCATTCTTCAAAGAAAATTGATTGTCTTGCATCAGTTTGTTGAACTGTTACTGGTGATCGAAAATAATTGAATTGAAACTCATATTTTTGATTCGTATTTTGAAGTTTAAATTGTACTTTTGAAAGTGCAAAATAAGGCGTGAAAAGTGCACAATGGCAATACTAAAATTTCTAGTGCCAAAAAATTAAAATAGCTTGGATTAGCTGAAAACAACGAACAAAATTAGCAGCTTATTGACATTTTGTAGTTACTCTTAGAAAGTTTGTTAAATTGAATTGTGGCTGATCTGGATATTAACGTAATTCCGAATGTGACTGATGTTTTTTACTTTGTACAATTATAAATTGGTTAGGTTATTTTCGGTGTAAGAATTTGGTTTTTATCTAACCTCTCAAAAAAGGCGATGATGCCTTTTTCCAAATTATACGAAACTTTCCGAAATAATTACAGAATTGAACCTCGAAGTAAATCAAAAGTGCTACTTATTTCCGTCAAAACGTGTTCAGAACATCCATGTTACAACAATGATACCTTTATAAAAAGTATTTGTACATATTAGTTGAAAATTATTTTTAAGTTTTCTTGGGAATAACACCACAATTGAATTAAAAAAGCTGGATATTGAAAGAAAATACCAAACGTTTCAAAGTCGATTCTGAGTTCGTTGTGAATGGCTTTAAAATATGTAATGAAAATTACATATTTTTCGACAACGAAGACAGAATCGACTTTGGAACGTTTGGTATTTTCTTTCAATATACAGCATATTTAATTCAATTGTGGTGTTATTCCCAAGAAAACTTAAAAATAATCAAGAACATGCCACAAATAACATTTAGAAGACAATTAGTTGAAAATCTTGTTATACATTTACTGGATGTTATATTCTAATTTTATAATTTGACTAATGTATTGTTATATGAAATATTTTTTAAATTCAAGTTTGAATAATGATTTGATATTTAGCTCATAAGTCAAAAAAATAATAGAATTATAAGCATTAAATTATTAATTACTAGTGTAGAATTTAGTTTCATATCGTTATCTTGTCAGTTTCAGAATGTATGCTTTATACTTATATAACTCTTTAATAAGAAATAAAATAATTTATATTTAAATAATTTGGTCAAGTGCGAGTTGGACTCGCATACTAACGGTTCCGTACCACCTTTAAGATTTGATACAATGTAGGTGAATCAAAGTAAATATTTGTCTAATATTCCAGTTTAGTAAGACAAGCAGAGAATGAGTGCATGCTCTTATATTTACCCAAATATGTTTTAAACAAAGCATTTTAAATTTTGTAAAAAATATACACTTTAAATTCTCACATATAAACTTTTTATTTTATTTGTTACATGATTCGCTTGATTTTCATAAAAATATGTATTTAATTTTCTAGTTTGGACCCCAAAACTGACATTAGAGTCTAATTTTACTAATAAACTTTCAGTGAAGCGCTATATAATATATTGTCTGAATTTTAGTATCAGTAGATTGGAAGATAAACGGGTCAAGTTTTAAATAATAAATTTTTAGACAAATTATTTAAAAATACAAATAAACATATTTTTCAAATTTTAGATTGTGTAGTTTGCGAGATAAATAAGAAATAAGTCGATGTTTAATATTGTTGTTAATACCTTTTAAACAAATAATTTAAAAAATATGAAAAAACATATTTGTATTACTCATAATGAGCCCTTTTATTTGATATATAACATGACGCGTTTGAATTTTTAAAATTATTTTCCATTTAATTCTATAATTTGACCCTAAAATTAATATTGGGGTTTTCTACTAATTTTTCTTAAAAAGTTTAAGTGAGCCGAAGTACCCCTCATTATTTTTACAATTTTAGGTAGTATGGTTTCGGAAAGAAAACGAGAACTGGGAATTTTTAATACATTTCTGTTAATATCTTGCAAACAATTAATTTTATAAATATGAAAAATATATGTTTGTACTTCTCATAATGACCCATTTGATATATTGCATAATGCGTTTAAAAAAAATTATCTTTTTGCTAATATTTTTTTTAATATTTATTTTAAAAATCTAAAAAAATGATATATTACACGATTAGAAATAATTTTAATTTTACTTTTTCCATTTATTGCTACAATTTGCCCCCCAAAATTAATATTAAGAGTTTCTCCTTATTTTTCCAGTAAAGTTCAGGTAAGAGACTATATCCCTAATTTAAATTTTTTATGTCTTATAGTTTCAGAGATAAGGGGAGGGGCAATGGGTAATTTTTTATATTTTTGTTAATATCTTTTAAATAATTTATTTTAAAAATATGAAAAAATATGTTTGTCTTCACCATAATGTATCCTTTGATTTGAGATATTACATGATGCGTTAGAAACAATTTTAATTTTATATTTTTTATTTAATGCTGTAATTTGACCCCAAAATTAATATTCTCCTTAGTTTTCTGATAAAATTCAGGTGAGTTCCTATACCTCGTATTTTTTCAAAATTTTACGGCTTATAGTTACGAAGATAAGGGGAGGGGGATGGGTATTTTTTAAATATTTTTGTTAATATCTTTTAATTCCGTAATTTGCCCCCCAAAAATCTCATTTTTTTTTCTAAATTTCACGTCTTATATTTCGTTGATAAGGGAGGGGGGAACGGTCATTTTTTAATTTTTTTCCCCCAGAAGTACCCTTAAAATCAAAATTACTTCATTTACGATATGTAATCCTGATCGGGTCAGCAAACTATACATTGATACCAAATTTCAACCTTTTCCGTCCAGTAGTTTAGGAGAAAATTGCTGTGATGTGAAAGAGGGGGAAATCCGGAGTGATATTATAAGGGTATCCGTATATTGTATATACGGAACCCTAAAAAGAACCGACTTCAACTGACTTAAATAAAAACTGATTTAAGGTACAATTCTATTGATTATTTTAGCGTATTCTTAGCTCTCTCTCTCTCTCTCTCTCTCTCTCTCTCTCTCTCTCTCTCTCTCTCTCTGTGTCTCTGTCTCTCTCTCTCTCTCTCTCTCTCTCTCTCTCTCTCTCTCTCTCTCTCTCTCTCTCTCTCTCTCTCTCTCTCTCTCTCTCTCTCTCTCTCTCTCTCTCTCTCTCTCTCTCTCTCTCTCTCTCTCTCTCTCTCTCTCTCTCTCTCTCTCTCTCTCTCTCTCTCTCTCTCTCTCTCTCTCTCTCTCTCTCTCTCTCTCTCTCTCTCTCTCTCTCTCTCTCTCTCTCTCTCTCTCTCTCTCTCTCTCTCTCTCTCTCTCTCTCTCTCTCTCTCTCTCTCTCTCTCTCTCTCTCTCTCTCTCTCTCTCTCTCTCTCTCTCTCTCTCTCTCTCTCTCTCTCTCTCTCTCTCTCTCTCTCTCTCTCTCTCTCTCTCTCTCTCTCTCTCTCTCTCTCTCTCTCTCTCTCTCTCTCTCTCTCTCTCTCTCTCTCTCTCTCTCTCTCTCTCTCTCTCTCTCTCTCTCTCTCTCTCTCTCTCTCTCTCTCTCTCTCTCTCTCTCTCTCTCTCTCTCTCTCTCTCTCTCTCTCTCTCTCTCTCTCTCTCTCTCTCTCTCTCTCTCTCTCTCTCTCTCTCTCTCTCTCTCTCTCTCTCTCTCTCTCTCTCTCTCTCTCTCTCTCTCTCTCTCTCTCTCTCTCTCTCTCTCTCTCTCTCTCTCTCTCTCTCTCTCTCTCTCTCTCTCTCTCTCTCTCTCTCTCTCTCTCTCTCTCTCTCTCTCTCTCTCTCTCTCTCTCTCTCTCTCTCTCTCTCTCTCTCTCTCTCTCTCTCTCTCTCTCTCTCTCTCTCTCTCTCTCTCTCTCTCTCTCTCTCTCTCTCTCTCTCTCTCTCTCTCTCTCTCTCTCTCTCTCTCTCTCTCTCTCTCTCTCTCTCTCTCTCTCTCTCTCTCTCTCTCTCTCTCTCTCTCTCTCTCTCTCTCTCTCTCTCTCTCTCTCTCTAATTTGTATATTTTTAAATATTATCCAGATTTTTTTAAACTTTTTATGTGTTTTATTATTTGGCCCACTTTCGATAAGTGTAACTCTAATTCACCCTATATTGCAACCACCCTGTATATGTTTCTATGTATTGGTCACCCAATATAAATTATTTGTCTATCATTTTCTGAATCATCCTGTACAACTATAATTCACTTTACACGATGATTCTCTCCACACTATTGACTCTTTCTATTTTTATATTGTTTAAATCACCCTGTATGCCTACCTAAAATGTTACTTGGCCCAATATGCCAAGTATACGGAATACTTATGTTCCACACTATATAACATTTTAACATTTTTTTAACCACCCTGTATAAGTATAATTCCACTCCACTTAATATTTCAATCATCATGTAGATGCAACTGTTTCTAGCATTTTTTGAATCCTCTGCCCTATAAGTCGAATATCCTTACTGCATATGCTTATTTAATCTTTTTTTAAATATTTTTATCCCCTCTGTATAACCTTAGTTTTACTTCTCTCTTATTTCAACCACCTTCTATACGCAACTACTTATGTACCACCAAATACAACATCTTTTGAAGCACCCTGTAGAACTTTAATTCTATTTCACCTTATATTTCAACCATCCAATGTATGGAACTGCTTATGTACCACCCAATATCACATTTATTTGTAAGACTATTTCGATGCACGCACGCATCTACCACCGTATACCAAATAGAAACATCGCTCACCTAAAATATTTGCTTTTCGATACACTAATGGAATATTTTGTGCCATTTCACTCGACTGCAATGAAAACCGTTACAAACACCCTGTATGATATACTTTCATGGCATATGTTGACATTTAAACTAGATATTTATGATGAAAATTTGAGAGTTACATTGATGTTTACCGTGTTTTTCCAAATATTTTTACGATTATCGGAAAAACGGAATGTTTTACGTTATAGATAATTATACGGAATCAAACTGGAATATCTCTTTGTAGAATCCAATTTATATATTCGAATTGATTGAGCCATTTTACAGAAAACGGTGTAGATTTATTGAAATTTACTGAAATGTAGTTCCTTAATTACTTATTTTTATGCAGTTAAGAAATAATACCACATTCGAAACAAAAATCTGCATATTCAAGGAAAAACCAAAGTTTTCTATTATTTATTAGGTTAACCGAGCGGAATTCACAGAAACATTACTGTTTTAGGTTCAAATTTGCAGTTACGCTCCCTAGCAGGTATTTCAGAAACTTGAAAATAATTGATATTTAGCCGTTTTTTGCCGCAAGCCTCTACGATTGATAGTTTCTCAGATACAGTACCTCGCATTCTTAATAGGCTACCCTGTATATGAACTCACAGTTATCATTTTTTCTCTTAAATTATTTGTTTTACGTTAACAATTTTATCTCCTATGAACGAAATGTGAACAAAACGAAGTTGATATTTCTCATCAGTGATTTCGTTATTATACAGGGTGTTCCTAAATTGGAGGTACAAACGAAAAGGGGAGATTCCTTGAATAGTTTTAGGAGGAAAAAGTCTCATAAACATGGGTCCACAAACGTTTCGTTTTCAAGATACAGAGTGTTAAAGTTTCAATTTTTTTTTCAAGTTTTTTTTTCATAGTATCTGCACTTCACAAGATATTCAAATGAAATTTGGCATAGATATTACAATTAAAAGTTTACACCTTGTGACATGCCAATTTCGATTGCAAATCTACAGGGTGATATTTTTTCGGGAACACTGACCACTGTTGTCCTTCAGAACTTTTTTTTGGTGAGCCACTGGTACTTTCAAAAATTGCAAAGAAAAGCTTTGTTGTTATACAAAACTTTATGTTCTCTTGTAGTTTTGTCGTATCTACTACCGGTTTCGAGAAAAAAATTTTGAATGATTCTCTTGAAATCCTCAGAAAATTCCGAATTGTCATAGAAATCTAGATAGCTACCTACCTAGTAGGCTGTGGTGAATGAATAAATTTATTGTTAGTTTTGACACATCAAATTAAACTCCTGTGTTTTGAAAATTAAAGATGGTTGCATTTTAATATCAAAACATGCCGAATTTTACGAATTCCGACATGGCTGACATGCATTTCATGTATGGTCTTGCAAATGGTAATTCAAGAGAAGCTAAGCGTCTTTACATGGAACGCTATCCCAATAGAGTGATGCCTGGTCATCGGATGTTCTCTAATATTCACAGGCGTCTTTCAGAAACTGGATCTTTTTCTACGAAAAATATTAATGCAGGTAGACCACGAAGTGTGAGAACACCACGACTCGAAGAGGCAGTGCTGAACGAAATAGAAGAACATTCAGGAACCAGTACAAGAAAAATTAGTGTTACCTTAAATACAAGTCATCGAGTTGTTTGGCGGATCTTGCGGGATTCTTTGCTCTATCCTTATCACATTCAGAGGATGCAGGCGCTCTTGCCTCGCGATTGTCATCCAAGAATTATTTTTTGTCAGTGGTACCTCAACAGACTATTGAACAATCCTCATTTTGATTGCCAAATCCTATTCACTGATGAAGCCTGTTTCTCAAGGACTTCAATCATAAATTTTCACAATGAACACATATGGGCTGAGGAGAATCCACATGAAATTGCAGAAGCTTATTTTCAAGAGGAATTTTCATTAAATGTGTGGGGTGGTAATATTGGCAATTATTTGATTGGTCCTTTCTTCTTGCCAGGGCGACTTACTGGTCAATCATACAGACATTTTTTAGAGAACGATTTGCCCTTGTTATTGGATGATATACCTCTTATGATGCGACGTGAAATGTAGTTCATGCACGATGGTGCTCCTGCTCATTTTTCACTTTTGGCTAGGGAGTATTTGAACGAAAACTATGTAAACACAAGGTGTAAACTTTTAATTGTAATATCTATGCCAAATTTCATTTAAATTTCTTGTGAAGTGCAGATACTATGAGAAAAAAACTTGAAAAAAATTGAAACTTTTAACACTCTGTATCTTGAAAACGAAACGTTTGCGGACCCATGTTTATGGGACTTTTTCTTCCTAAAACTATTCAAGGAATCTCCCCTTTTCGTTTGTACCTCCAATTTAGGAACACCCTGTATAGCCGACGCCTAATCGAAATTCTACCTTAAAAAATCGTGGACTGGATGAATTAATTCATCTAAATGTAGGAGGTAATTTTAAATCCTTCATCTAGGAAAATACTGAAGACGCGAGATGTAAGACCGACATCTAGGATTTTCGAGAGAATCAGCACACAGAGATTCCGAATCTGGAGCCGTTCCGTGTAATTGCTGTTCTCCCTTAATTCCTAGGACAGAATGTCACGATAAAATTTTCAGGTACTTCACCTGTCAGAGATATTGAATACTCTCTTCGAGGTGTCACTTTGTACGCAAGACAATATATATTATATATAAATATAATATATATTGTTTCTGGTTAGGGAACCTTCATCAGTTGCGCTTCACAATTGAATGTCCTCTAACTTATTTATGCATTTGATGCATTTAGTTAAATTTGAAGACGCGAGATGTAAGACCGACATCTAGGATTTTCGAAAATCCTAGATGTCGGTCTTACATCTCGCGTCTTCAAATTTAACTAAATGCATCAAATGCATAAATAAGTGTTCGAGAGGACATTCAATTGTAGCGCAACTGATGAAGGTTCCCTAACCAGAAACAATATATATTATATATATAATATATAGCGTACAAAGGAATGACACCTCGAAGAGAGTATTCAATATCTCTGACAGGTGAAGTAACCTGAAAATTTTATCGTGACATTCTGTCCTAGGAATTAAGGGAGAACAGCAATTACACGGAACGGCTCCAGATTCGGAATCTCTGTGTGCTGATTCTCTCGAAAATCCTAGATGTCGGTCTTACATCTCGCGTCTTCAAATTTAACTAAATGCATCAAATGCATAAATAAGTGTTCGAGAGGACATTCAATTGTGGGAAGCGCAACTGATGAAGGTTCCCTAACCAGTATATTATATTTATATATAATATATATTGTCTTGCGTACAAAGGAATGACACCTCGAAGAGAGTAGGAAAATACTACTCGTTGAGACTCTCGAACTAACACAACAAAAGTCTACAAACTTTACATCATAATTTTCCAAAATAATTCACTCTGACGACACTAATGAACACCTTCAAAACAGCCAGATATGAAGTTTATCAATTTATGTTCCCCCGTGTCGCGCGTTTTAGTAGTAAGCTACCGTTCCTGGGCATAAATCAATTTTAAATCTCGCAAAATAAAAAAACAAAGCAGTAATCCCATTAAAAGTACAAAAAAGAAAGCACCACCGGCCTGACACCGAGCTTGTATATGCAAAAGCTCGATAAATCAATTGCAATAATAAAGTTAATATTAAACGATATCGGCAATAGTTATAATTCATACGCGGCAGTCTTGAAAATTCTTTAACAGTCGCATAAATCAAACGCACACAGAGATAGTTCCTTTCATTCTTCTCGACTTGGATGAAGAATTATTGCGAGCTGCCGATTCGCAGAAGCGTCCGTCATCTTCGGTCTGGAGCATTTTTGAATAGCCGTTTGCAACGATTCATTAAGATTTATAACATGTTTATTATTTTACGGTTTACAACTACTTCGGGCGGATTAGCTGGAAAAGCGTTTTTGAAGCGGAAGCTTTTTAACATTAACGAATACATCAGTCAAAAAGCAAAGTTGAAGGCGTTTTGGGACATTCAATTCAAGAGCAAAACGTTGTTGTCATCACTTCTGTAGTAGTTCATAGGTGATATCTTACATGATTTGAACAGCAAATTCGTATAAGTATTTTGTACAGTATGGAACAGCAAAATGGAATAAATTCGATATCGTATAAAGGAGGACTTGTAGGGAAAAACGCTTGGACACGTCGATTTGTATTTTTAACTGACTTCCAAAAAGGAGGCGGTTATCAATTCGTCGCGTATTTTTTTTCGCTTTTTTTTTGTATGTATGTTACCTGATTTCTTCTTCTGTGGTGCACTGTTTTGAATGAATATGGTCTTGTTTAATAGAGTATATATTCGGATTGGTGAAACTTCAAATTTTGGAAAAGAATTCTATTGGTAAAGTGATAAAATTTGTGAATGAACACATGCGTGCATGGAAATCGACCAATATCCCTAATATTTTAGTCGATTTTTCGATAACTTCTTATGGATGTGCATAGTTTTGAACGTTTAATCTGTTAAGGAAGATCCTTAGGTGATCTCATAGACTTTTGTGCGACGTGCAACTTGCAGTTTTGCAGAAAATCGCCGAAAATTCCAAAAATTCTTATCAAAAATTTCATCAAAATGACATAACGGACATTTCCTCATAAATATTTTAACTCTAACGTAATAGTGCGGGAATTTTAGGCACTGGAAGTTTTAATTGCGAATTTGAAAAATTTCTTTGTACATCTCAAGCATATAGGTAATAAAGCATAGTATTTTCGGCTCCTTAAATCAATGACACCAAGCTCGTTTTGTTTTTGTACCAGGCAAATACCTATTTAAATACAAATTTTTCCATTTTGCGAAGACGGTTGTCACATTCTCCGGGCCTAATAGAGAATTCAGTGACAACACATGTCAAACTTTAAACTGCTATTTGGTGCGTTTATAGACAGGGTGTTTAGTTATAGCAAACAAAATCACAAGGTAAAGTGTTGGATGGAGTTGCATTTATATGAAGATTGAAATATAGGACGGACTAGAATGATGGTCCGTAGGCAGCTGTATATACAGGATGGTTGGAATATAGGGTGGACTGAACGTTTGGTGGTCTAAAAATGTTGGAAAAAATGTGAAATTAAAATTATATAGGGTGATTAAAAAACTGTTATATGATGTGGAGATAAGCAAATCATATACAGGATGGTTGAAATATATGCTGGAGTTGAATTTTATTTATACAGTGTGATTAAAAAATGATTTTTATTATAGCCCATAAGAAGTTGCATAAAGTGTGAAGCGGAATTAATGTTACACAGGGCGATAATATAAAATGTTAAAAATGGAATAATTTATGGGGTAGCCCACAAGGAGTTATATACTATGGTTGAAATGGGGGATGGATGGATTCTACTCCGTCCTATAGTTTACAGATGGCAGCTAACAAATTTATGCTTGTCCGTGGTAGTCGTATGTACAGGATGGTTGGTACATAGGTTGGAGTAGAATTATCTATACAGGGTTGTCAAAAAAAGTAGAAAAAATGTTACATGGCGTAGTCCATAAGGCATAAATATATTTTGGGCTTATTAAGTCAACGCGTACTAGTACATTTTGTTCGTAAAGAATTACTTGTCAATTTAAATGAGAAAGTATCATTGTGTAATGTTGAGGCTTTCGATATTACCTGGTTCTATCTATTAAGGTTATATATACAAAATAAAAAATAAAGAATGAAAATTACCTGAGTTCAAAAAAACTAAAAAGTTGAAAATAAAACATTTAAAAAAATATATAACCGACTTCTACCTATATCTAAAAAGCTAAAAATAATTATAACAAAATACAACTCTAGCAAATAAATAACACCTTCAATGTTGTTAGGTACCTACCAAGGAAGTAAAAAATCTGAACATTAAAAGGTCATTCTGTACAAATTAATTACCTACCAATCTAGTATATTTTTGAAGTCGGTGCCAAGCAACAATCAAGTTTGATGAATTAGTAGAAAAGTACGCAATGAAGGATTTTAGATTTGCTTGACACCGGCTTCAAAATATACTAGATTGGTAGGTAATTAATGTGTACTTACTTCCTGGGTAGGTACCTAACAAAATTGAATGTGTTATTTATTTGCTACAGTTGTATTCTGTTATAACTATTTTGAACTTTTTAGTTGTAAGTAGAAGCCCCTGTACATTATTTATTTTTTGGATTCTCCAGAAAATTCTATACATGAATCGTGTAAAATGTCCTACACTTATTTTCAACTGTTTCGGAAATATTTGAGATTTATTAACATGAAAAAAAGAAAATTATATTATTTGATAAATTCGCTACATTAGGCTGCGGTTTTACAGTGGATGCGAATTCGTACGAAAATTAGTTCGTACAAATTCATACGAACTCATCAAAAGTGAACAAATACGTATGCCTAAGTACAGGCGGTTACAGTGAATATAACTAGTTCGTAAGTCTTCTCACGAATTCGTACGACTGTTCTGATGCGAACAAAATATTTTGTTTTTTTTTTGGTGAGATTTCGTACGAATTCATAGAGATTGAGCTTGGATGCTGAAAAATTAATTACATTTGTCGAAGGTGGTAATTATAGGATGAAAAATTTAACAGTATTTATGAAGTTTACTTTCTACAGCTTTTAAAATGTAATTAAACGTTATTGTTGTTCTAATACATCCAAAAATTATTCCAAAGTTCTTCATATGATCCCAATTCCCCGTTTCCAGTTGTAGATAAAAAATTATGAACTACCCAAAAGCGTTTTTCTTTGTTCAGTAAAAAAAATTATTAAAAGCGTTTCCAACGAGTAAGATTCAGATACTGAATCCATTGCACTTCAACACAAATTAAGAACTATATGCAGGATGCTGCACTACTTTTCGCCTCTAATGTAACCACTCTGCTCGTACGTATTCTTACGAACAAATTTCTTACGAATTCGTACGAAAATTAATTCGTACGAATTCATACGAACTCGAACGAATTCATCAAAAGTGATCAAATACGTATTCGTAAGTACAGGCGGTTACAGTATATGAGGAAGATTCACGGAACATCAACCGCATGGTGGCGCCACTGCATACAAGGGTACAATGGCCGCCATGCATGAGAATTTTGTGTGGCGGCCATTGTACTCTTGTATGCAGTGGCGCCACCATGCGGTTGGCGTTCCGTGAATCTTTCTCATACGCCTTAATCGTATGGAGTCTCACGAATTCGTACGACTGTTCTGATGCAAACAAAATGTTTTGTTTTTTGGTCAGTTTTCGTACGAATTCAAAGAGATTGAGCGTGGATGTTGAAAATTAATTACACTTGTCGAAGAAAGGTGGTATTTATAGGATGAAAAATATAACAGTATTTATGAAGTTTACTTTCTAAAGCTTTTAATATGTAATTGAACGTAGATTATTGAACTAATACATTAAAAAATTATTCCAAAGTTGTTCATATGGTTTCAATTTCCCGTCTCCAGTTGTAGATAAAAAATTATCAAGTACCCAAAAGCGTTTTTCTTTTTGCAGTAAAACAAATTTTATTAAAAGCGTTTCCAACGAGTAAGATTCAGCACTTCAACACAAATTAAGAACTATATGCACAAAGCTGCACTACTTTGCTGCGCCTCTAATGTAACCACCCTGTTCGTACGTATTGTTACGAACAAATTTCTTGCGAATACGTACGAATTCGCAATCAGTGTAATCACCAGCTTACACTCAATACTTAATTCCCATTTAGCTCTTGATATTGAGATAGTAAGCAGGAACAATTCCTGGGTTTCTTCTTACTAATATGAAAAAAAAACAGTTTTGTTTATTTTCGTCAAAACTAACAGCCTTATCATCTTGTTGCCTCCATGCCAGTGGTGATCAGTGTTAGTGCTATTTTCGTTTGAATTTCGTTAACTGTACATAATAATATCAGAATAATGGTTCATTTAACAGAAATGTACAAAATAACCGTTCTACAACAATTGGCAAAATAGAAAAGCAGTTTCGCGAGCTTGGTCATGTAAGACAGATAAAAAAATTAGCTGCGAATGATAATACGAAATTGGATGTTATGCTTGAGTTTCAACAAAATCCATATAATTCTGGTCGAAAAGCAGCCCCACTGTTTAACGTTAGCCACAAATCAATTTTTCGAGTATTAAAGGAAAGTAAAATGCATCCCTAAAAAATGATGCCGACTCAGAAGCGAATGGAAGACGATTTCGATAACTGAACGTATTTCTGTGGTAACTTGAATGGAGACAAATATTTAGAACTGCTCCAAGATAATGTCGTGTCAACTTTGACAAACTTATATCCTTATCCAGTAAACCCACAAGTTCTTGGCAATGCATTATGGTTGCAGCAAGATGAAACACCGCCCCCATTAGAATGGCCAGCACAATCTCCTGATTTGACTCCATTGGACTAGTATTTTTGGGGATATGTGAAAAGTAAGGTATACAAAACTAAAACTCTCTACTTAAATGATCTAAAAGAGGAATCACGCTTGCGATTAGAACAGTTACGCCTGAGATGTTGAGTAACGTTAGAAGATATTTCTATACCAGATTAGTATGTTGCCATATCGTTCGCGGCGAGCATTTTGAACATTTCCTACATTGACATTAATGGTTTTTTGTTTTTTTTGCTCACCCCTCAACTGATTGAATGGTCGAATAATTATTTATGTATATTTAGAAGTTTCAGAGAAATCTAGCTCACAAAGACTCCAAATCGGCAGTCGTACTGTGTGTAACGCCGTTTTCCTGTGCTTTCTAGGATAGAAATTACGATATTAACTTTTTTAGATTTTTCAATCCTTCGAATGCAAAACAATATATCGTTTCTAATACGACTCCCGATCTGGAGTCTCTGTGAGCTAGATTTCCCTGAAACTCCTAAATGTCGGAATTCATTTCGCGATAACATATTGAATTCAGTTATACTCGTATGTACTATATACATACATAATTATTTCAGAATTCAATCAGTTGAGGGGAGCGCAACTGATGAAGTCTTGCGTTCAATGGTTTGAAAAATCTCGAAAAGTTACCAAATGAATCATTTTGCTAACTCACCTACTCTAAGGAAGTAAACAATATAAAACCTATTGCAGTAAAAATATAATTCTTGTTTTCCTTCAAGTAAATACTGTAAGTAACTTCATTAATCTTTGTAACTTGAGAACTTTTATAAGGAATTCCTAAGGTAAGGCCACCAGTCATCAGTTAATTTGGTTCAAATCAATTATAATATTGCATATTCAAGAATTGGAGTGATTTGTAAATTCTGGTGGAGGCGCGAGTGTGAGAAGTCTTACAAATAATGCTAGTGTGAACTTTTCAAAAATAAACTTGCTGCACTCTTGTTTTCTTTTTAGTTAAAGTGAAGTGCTTGGCCTCATTATTTCAAAATTGAAGAGCTGCAAGCTCTTTTTGGTAAATTGTGAAAGCTATTACGTTTTTATGTAAAGTGTTTGATTTTCATAAATTTGGTACAAGTTTGTTACAAAAAATTTTATGATTATAAATTAAAACAATTTAAAAAATTAAAAATAGTTTAAAATTTCGTCTTGTGTTTAAATTATCTAAATGGAAATGAGGTTGTAGGGATTGACTTTGAAGATTTCGTAACGTTCTACATTATCCATAGTAGCAAACATGGTTTCGTCAGTAGATCTCGTGCAAGATTCAATACTTAATTTTTTAACCGACTACCAAAAAGGTGGAGGTTGTCGAATGGTCTGCAATTTTTTTGTATGTATGACGAGCGATTATTCAAAAACGGCTTGGGCAATTTTGATGATTTCAACTGCATAATATTAAGGAACATTACAGAAAGGTCCCATATAATATTCTATAACATGGGATTTACGGTTTTCCAGAAAATCAGAAAAATAGTAAATAAGGGAATAGATTTCAGTGAATTTCAATGAATTTTCACTGATTTCTCTATAACCGCTCAAGAAATTTGAATATTATAAATTGTAAAACATACCATTTTTTTGAAAATCGGAAAAATATATGCAAAAATACTGTAAACATCATGGTAATTGTCAAATTTTCATCATAAATATCTAGTTTAAATGTCAAGATATGACATGAAAGTATGTCGTACAGGATGTATGTAATGGTTTTCATTGTGATTCATCTGAACTAAGTTTCTTTTAGAGACGAAGTAAGTTTCTTTTAGTTGAATATACAGTATGGTTGAAATATAAGGTGGAGTAGAATTACAGTTATACAGGGCGGTTTAAAAAAGTTATATAGTTTGGAACATAAGTAGTTGCTTATAAAAGGTGCTGAAGTAAGGGCGGGGTAAAATTATTGTTATTCATGTATCAAAAATTTCTTATAAAGCGTGAGTTTTTTTTTTATGATCAGTATGGGGATCTCGGAAACTAGCGGAGATAGAGCAATGGTTAAATTGGGAAAGATTTGCAGTTTTACTGGCCCAATTTAATGACACTTTTGGATTTTTGTAAAAAGTCATGGCTTACGAGATATTTTGAAAAAACGAAATTCTGTCGATTTAGTCAAATCCCTCTAGCTCCTTTGTTTTTGATTTTATAAAAAAAGTGTAAATATCAAAATTGAATTGTATTCCGAATATGATGGTCATGTCCTCGTTGTGACCAAGTTTAAATAATTTACACGGTTCTCTGGATAATCTCCTGGAGAAATGCCAGAAGACGGACTTTCCGTTCGACGAAAGTCTAATAAAATACAATTGCGATTCGGATTCCATGAGCGAGCCGGAGAGCATAGAACAGGATAAAACTTTGGATAATCAGTACTTAAAACGCATTCTTAACAACACGAACAGCGGAAGCGAAAGCGAAGATGAAAACTGGAAAGATAAAGTTGAGAGAGGTACATATACCGAAAAAGTGAGGGTCTATAACGAGATGCGTCAAATGCATAAATAAGTGTTCGAGAGGACATTCAATTGTGGGAAGCGCAACTGATGAAGGTTCCCGACCAGAAACAATATATATTATATTTATATATAATATATATTGTCTTGCGTACAAAGGAATGACACCTCGAAGAGAGTATCTTAACTCATGTCGATTATTCCGAATCAGAATCCGAAACACCATTTCCGAGCCTAAATTACAAGGTTAACTACAAAACCCCGCGAATGATTTCATCCAAATCCGATTTCCCTTACATGTCCTTCGGCAGCGAAGGAAATCTGCTGAGTATTCAAGACACTGTTTGTGATAAAGCTAAAGTGAATGATGAATTGAAAAAAATCCACGAAGAGTATAGTAATAGTCAATTAGTACCTAATAACTGTGGGCCTAAAGATGTTAAAAACGAGAACAAACCTGATACCACAAGCAAACGTTTGGCGGAAACCCCTAACGTGATGCGCGAGTTGAACATACAACCGCAAGTTTTTAATATATATACACCAACGTATTAATTAACCGCCAAATCCATACAAAGTACGTCTTTGTCTCTTCAATGCATAAACAACACCCACAGCTGTATCTGTTTTCCTCTTGGCATGTTCGGTGTATGTGACAGCATCTCTTATAACATTTTCAAGGAATACTTTAAGCACACCTCTAGTTTCCTCGTATATCAATCCTGATATACGTTTAACACCACCACGTCTTGCTAAACGTCTTATGGCTGGTTTTGTTATACCTTGGATATTATCACACAGCACTTTACGATGACGTTTTGCGCCTCCTTTTCCTAAACCCTTGCCACCTTTGCTTCTTCCAGTCATTTTGAAATAATACAAACGTACAATTCGACGTTAGTAGAGAAACTTATCTTTTTTTGAATGGAAACCATAGTTGGCTGTGTCCTCAAAAAATCGAACATTGTTAGAGCTTCTCAACCATATAATACTCGATATAGTTATTCATATTCACTTTTAACGTAGGTAGCCATGAAAAAGATTGTTTTCACTTTGACGTTTCCTCATTTCCTCATTTCAAATATTATCAGATACCTACCCACCCTCAAATATCTTACATAATTTATGGATGATCCCCTATAATAAAAAACAAAATCATAATGGTGACGGTATGGTCAAATATGTGATACTAAATTTGAAACCAATGTTATGTAGCACAGATAAAGTGTCAACGTAATTGTGTGATTCATTTTGAAATCCTTAAAAAATTAATGCATGTTGTTAGTCAGGTCATCTTGATGAACGAATTTGAAATATCTACTATACGCAGACAGGCAAACGCGGATACTGACTTTAATTTATATATTAGTATAGATATAGATACTACACAGAAAGGTTGTCATTTTTAAATGCACAATGAAAAGTGTCTTGTTTATTTGAATAATTGAACTATTTATTTCACGTGATCGATATGTGATCTTGTAACACAACAACAATGTGTACGACGACTCCTACAAATGTAGATAATCTCATCTTCAACCTCCACATCAATAACCATTTGTACGTGTCTCTTTAAAATCCAGACTGTACCCATTCATTCGCCTTGAGAATTATCTCATATTGAAATCGCATCGACGAGTGTCCTCTTCCCACTTGTCTTATTTGTTCCTAATACAACAGAACTGGTTAATTTTTTTTACGAAAACATCAATGTTATCTTATTATCGCTTTGCCCGTTACCTACAAGCGTTACGTAACTTAGCTACTATTTTTTCTGGTATAAATTGATTTTAATTATATTAATTCAAGGATGTATCGTGTCCCATTTTTTTACTTGTGCAGCATATCTCTGTTTAAGACTAGGAGTTAGTAATCGATTCCTTGGGACAATTTTAGCGTTTATGCCTTCGGGAGTGGTGAAAGCTATATTAGAGTCAATGGCCAATCGAGATTTTCACCTATGAAACTTTAATTTCATTTTCCAAAAAAATTAGCTACCAAACTTAATTTCGGCGTAAGAAGCAGTTGTATTCCATTTCTTTAAAGGGCTATCAAGCATGATAACTTTCATCCATTTAATTAGTAGCAATGAAAAATCACACATTCTTGCAAATTATTTGGTCTATCAACATAAACCTTAGACTTTAAGTAACCCCACAGAAAATAGTCTAGTGGAAAAAGGTCGGGACTTCGTGCAGGCCATTCATAAGTACCCCTTCTTCCAATCCATCTGTGATGAAATGTCCTATCTAAATGATCTCGAACAATGCGAGCGTAATGGGATGGTGCTTTATCCTGCTGAAACCAGGTATTATTTGGTAATTGTCCATTTACCTCCAATACCGGAATAACTTGTGTCTCCAAGAGCTGTAAATACCTATCTCCGTTTAAAGTTTCTTGTACGAAGAAGGGTCCCACGATTCTGTTGTTATAAATGCCGGCCCAAACGTTCAATTTTTGGGGATGTTGTGTATGAGCCTCTTGTACCCAATTAGGATTACTTTGCGACCAATTGCGGCAGTTATGTCGATTAACCGTACCATTTAAACAAAATGTAGCCTCGTCTGAAAACACCACATTTCTTATAAAATTATTATCACGGTTACAAATATCCATCATCGTTTCACAAAATTGCAAACGTCTGTCGAAATCGTCTTCGGAGAGTTCTTGAACGAGGCGAATTTTGTATGGATGATATTTTTCTCGCCTTAATATCCTTCCTACTAAACGACGGCTAATTCCATGCATATTGGCGAAGTCGGTAGTGGATAAGTGAGGATTTTCTTCCAAAGATATAGCAACATTTTGAGCTACACCTTCATTACTTGCACTTTTTAACTGTCCACTTTTTGGTAAATTGCTAACTGTTCCACTTGTGTCGTACCTTCGCAAAGTTTTCGTCACTACTGAACGGGATATTTGTGTATTCGGATGAACAATGTTAAAAAGGCCACAAACTTCTTGATGCGTCCTTTTCCTCTCCCCATACCCAATCATCATTAATATTTCTATTCTTTCTCTTTCATTTAATTCGGCCATTTTACGATCAAATTAAAACAATACAATCTTTTTACGTTCAAATAAAAAAATAACTTACTTTGACAACTACTGTCAGTTCTGCAATGAATTCAGATTTGATTTGCCCTGATTTAAACAAAAGCACGTGTACTCGATTACGGAACAAGCAGTGCTATTGGCTGCGACGGTGCCACCGATTGGCCAATAGAAATACAAATCCTTACCGAGCGGTTTGTTTATATCGGGCGTAAATGAAATCTGAACCGAGTTTAGCTACCATCGAATTTTTCTTTTCCTTAGTTACTTTTCTGTTAATATCTCGGTAGGTATTGAAGTAAACAATATCAAACCTAATATTTTTGTATTCGCAATAAAATCTTTCATCAGAAACTAAAATACTATACAGGGTGTTTCATTGCAAATTTTAAAATCGACATTACTTCCGGTAAAACTGGAAGTTCAAAATTGTAAAAAATTGGAAACAAATAGGCAATCTACTCCAGTATCCACCTTCCAAATTTCATTGTGATATCTCTAATAATTCCAGAGATATTTACTTGGTTCCACACATTTGCCCATCACTGTATATACAGTTTTTGCTTCCCTTCGTTGGGTTCTCATACAGCATTTTCAATGTGAGTGAATATAATTCTGCAGTAGCACGAAGCATTAACTCCATTCTTTATAAGCAGAAGATATGCATGAGAAAAACCGAACTCAAGAGACTTGCTCATTTGAAATATTTTAAGATCGAGACAATTCAAATGTAAGAATGCGACGTTGCTATATACCAATACTCTTCAGATATGCGTAATAATATTTTCAGACCACCCGACAACAAATGAGTCACAACTTTTAAACGTACAAGAACTAATAACTTATGACACCCAAATTAATTAATTATATGTTTCATACTGAACCCATGGGGTCTTTCAGCATTAAAGCTTTACAACCGGAATTAGTTTTCTCAGGCCGTGTTTTATGGTCTCAAGTTGTATTATGGTAATGCAGTGCATACATAACATTAATTCCCTGCTGAATTCCAATTCTTATGTATTTTGCAAAGATGAGTTGCTTTTGAATGCATCTTGCGAAACATTAAATGGATTGCAGAAGATCGGAATCATTGGACTACCTAAAACATAAGTAACAATTGCAATATTTCGTGAATTTGGTTGGAGCTAGTTCTATACATCTTACCAGAGATTTACGCAGGTTTTGAATCAGAGGTTGCACCTTTTATTTGAACGAGGGGAGTAAAACCGGAAAGGTAAAATGAACTCACTACAATTATTAAAAAAAAAAACTTGTACAATCCATTGAACGCAGGATAATATATTGTTTCTAATCGGGAGCCTTCATTAGTTGTCCTTCTCTCACCGAATTGACATCTGGAATAGCTATTTATGTGTTTAAGCACTTTTTGGGAAATAACACCATAATTGTCTTCTAAACGTTGTTTGTGGGATATTCTTGATTACTTTTATGTTTTTTTGGGCAATAACACCACAAAAATCTCATCAACGTATCTCCACCACCCTTTTAGTTTGTTCTTATAATTGCCAATGAATCTTTATTCAAAATATGTCATAAATATATTACTGATTATGAGTGACAAAGAAGAACCCATGGCCATACCAAATTGTTTATAAAAATCTCGTTCAAATTGAAAATATGTTGTTTTTAAGCAGAGTTCGGCTAGTTCCATTATTGTGTCAATGCTTAATTTTGTTTTGTTGTGTAAGGTAATATCTTGTTGTAATTTATTTTTCATAATTTGTAATGATTTATCAACAGGTACATTTGTAAAAAGACTGCGACTGTGTCGAAATTTACTAGTATCATATCTGTTGATAATAATGCTTTATAATTTGGTTAATGAACAGGGAAAATAATTCAAGACCTCCTCAACAATCTTTTGGAAATTATGTTATTTATTTTATTTGTTACTATTTTGTTACTTCTCAAATATCAATTCTATTGTGTAATTTAGTTCTTAATTTAAATATAAGAAATATATTTGCAAAGGAACATATGACGTGTAAATTAATGTTTAATTAAAATACCTATATTATATTTTGAATTATAATAATTCAAACTTATTTCACCTATTTAATTTTCTGGCAATATATAACGAGGTTACTTGTATTATACAAGGTTAAATCATGTGAACATTGTTTAAGTAGATCATTTTGTATGAATGTCAAAGCATTTCCAGATAATTCTTCAAAATAGTTGTTGTAATATAGTTTATGCTAATATATATTAAAAAAAATTCCGTCAAAATGCATTAAATTAGGGTGGCGTTGATACAGTAAGTGGAGACGGATTTTAAACAGCTCTCCAAAAGTTTTTAGAATATCTCATAGAAGCTTACAGTTTTTTATACCTTTGGTTGAAAAAAAAAACCCAACCGGTAGCTTAACATTAATATTATTTTATAGTTATGTAGCAATTTACACCATAGCCTCTTTTTACACCACTTCTTGAACTTATTTAATGCTTTCAGCTAATACTTCTTCAGTTTGATCCGCATGTAAGTTTGTCATCAGTGTCTCATAAACTTGGTCCACACCCATGCGCGAGCCAAGGAACTAGATTTGCTCTTCAAAAATTTTTACTGATGAACACTTCCAGCTCCATTGCCATCCACCCCCTGAGACTTGACTCAGGTCCTCACGTTAACGCAGTTTTCCATCTGCATAATCGCTGTCGTCTTGTTGGAATAGCTTGGCTTTGGTTTGCTTCCGTTGCTTTACCTTAATGGACTACAGCAACTCTCTTATTTGTGTTTCGTGGCTCATTCTTTGCTATGATATGTAGCTAATTGTAGCCTTCTGTGGGCGTGCACGTCGTCGTCGTTTGTTTTGTGGATGTGTGTTCTTCTGTCTTCACTTTGCTTGGTAGGTTGATTTCTCCCCCGGGCTCCCCTTGTTGTCTCTTGAAAAAAGAACGTTATATACTTCATTTTTTACTTACCTGTCTTCTATCTCTGGGCTTCTTCTTCCTCTTCCCCTCCGCTAAGGCAGAGCTGGTTCTCTGGGGTCATAGTCGATTAGTTGTCATAGGTGAAGGTTTGGTTGTTGTTGCAGTTTGGCGTAAGCCTCTCTGGCCCTCCTCTTTATTTCTGCAAGCACTGGTTGGTGTCGTAAATCGTTGAAAATCATCGCGTTACATACGAACCAGGGTCCGTCGACTGCGAGGCGTAGGCATAGGTTCTCCTGCCTTTGGATGGCCTGCCTGTTGCGCTTGCTGGTGTGTCTCCATACTATTGAAGCGTACGTCAGCATTGGCAAGATGACTGTCTTGATGAGAGTCAGCTTGTTTAAGAGTCCTCTTCCTATTAAGGGGTAAAGTTTAGCACGGGCCGCCCGGACTTTGTTACGAGTCTCTTGGATATGCCTTGTGAAAGTCAACCCCGTGTCGATGATGACTCCAAGATATTTGACTTCGTTCTTCCATGGAATTTGTCTTCCGTTGATGGTCAGGTTTCCTGTCGGAACGTTCGTGCGGCTTTTCCCGTTGACGAACAGAGCTTGGGTTTTGTCCTCGTTGATGGCTATCTTCCACTGAAGGCATCATCCCGCTAAATCGTGAGTGGCTTGCTGCAGCCGCCTCAAGGCTCGAATCTGAAAGATTGACATCCTATGGCGGTGTTGTCGGCAAACTGGCCAATTATAGCGTCGGCTGGTCTTGGGATGTCTGCAGTGTAGATGCAAGTGATAAACTTGGTAACGTTGCCATTTTTGAGGTGTTCTGACTCTAATTTAAAATATCACAAACAGAGAAATGAAATGTTTATTAGAACGAAAAACAAGTTTCGTGTTGGTATTGCATACTGGTTCCTGTTTCTTATACAGAGAACTGAGGCGAATATATTTTCAAAGTCAAAGAAGTGTTGTGTCGGTCGGTTGGTCGGAACGAATTCTAGAAACAAATACAATTTTTGTATTTCACTACCATACTGATCAAAAAAGCTTTCGCTTCGATCAAAAACTATATTGTGTTCAATTATAAGAATCCACGAAGGTGGTACGGAACCCTAAGTACGCGACTACAACTCGTACTTGTTCAAATTATTTGTAATACGATTTAACTAAACAACATAATGATACTTTTAACATATCTTACAAGTGAACAGTTGTTTCTCGTAGAACTTATTATTTGAATTTAACCCAAATACCATAATGCCGCAGCATGCATTAAGTCGATAAAATTATGATATTATGCCAATACCAGCGAGGCTACGTGGGAAGCCCAGATAGTGCAACGAAATTTTATTTGCATCTAATTATCTAAAAGTTGTTTCACTGTTTATAAATTCATATTAGTGTCATTGTTTCATTAAGACAATGCACACACAGTGGGTTTGATTCTCCCTATTTTGACGAATAAAATTTCTGAGATATCGAAGCTGGTGGGTGGTCTTCGGTAGTAAGGAAAATTATTTGTAAAAAACCCATACGAGTGATAAGTTTTATGTAAATTGTTCGATTTGTATGTAAATCGACAATGCTTCCAAATAATTTAAATCGGTCGTAGATTTGATAACGCGAATTAACATAAACAGTAATTAGTAAACCAAAAATAAAGATAATGTTAACCGTTAGAAAAATGTCTAGGACCATATGGTAGTAACAATAAATTCTACAAGTATGTTGAATATCATAAATTGTTTAAGTGATGTCAATATGCAAACAACGCTTTACTACTTAAATATTTCAAACACTATCCCAGAATAACTAGCTTTAACTTACTTGAGAACACCATTGCAGATTATTTATTAACTACCTGACTTCGCACAGGGTATTATTAACACTTGAAGACGCGAGATGTAAGACCGACATCTAGAGAATTAGCACAGAGAGGTTCGGATTCTGGAGTCGTTCCGTGTAATTGCTGTTCTCCTTTAACTCCTAGGACAGAATGTCACGATAAAATTTTTCAGGTTACTTCACCTGTCAGAGATATTGAAAACTCTCTTCGAGGTGTCATTCCTTTGTACGCAAGACAATATATATTATATATAATATATATTGTTTCTGGCCAGGGAACCTTCATCAGGTGCGCTTCCCACAATTGAATGTCCTCTCGAACACTTCTTTATGTATTTGATACATGTTGTAACAAATTGACAATCAGTGGACAACAGAAAATATATTAAAGTTTATAGTTTTTATAAGGTTGTTGGACATATATATATATATATATATATATATATATATATATATACATTTTGTTTTGAACTCGATTCAAACTGCAAATGACCATAACTTTTAGGTTACAATGTGCAATCCCACCAAAAACTGGGTGGTCACACATTTTTCAAAATTATTTGAAATGCCTATATCTATATAAAAATAGGCAAAGACAAAACGATTAGATACCATTTTCTTCTCTGTCTCTCAACCTATTTTCTTCATTTTTGTTTTGGTTAGTAGCTACTGATGACCTTCAGTGCAGAATATAATATTAATTTATACTATTGGTTCATTCATTAAATAAAATGTAATAAAATTCATTATTTACGTCCATACTGTCAACGCCAAACAACTGACAGTGCCGCCGCCGCCTGACGGTCAAAACTGAAATCATTGAGAAATTGTGTATGGAGGGAGCGACCGTTAGATGTTATATTCTTAGAGCATGCACTTCTGGAAGTGGCATGCAAGCGTTGTTACTGTTTAGTGGTAAAATAGTCAATCTAGTAGATCAGTATTGATTTTTCGGACGCGTTGCAGTAACTTTCATATTAAATATTCTGTTTTAATGTGAATTTAATTATTTGATTACTATATTATTATCACAACCTTCCCGAAGGTGTTGTGTAAAAAATTGTCAGACAGCAGACAATAGAGAATGTATTAAATATTTAAGTTCTCCTAGGGTTGTTGGTCCTCTCTTTTCTTTAATATTCCTGAACTTGATCGAAACCGCAAATGACGAAAACTTTTAGGTTGCAAAGAACAATCTTCCAATTATTATAGCGAATATTTTGCCAGGAGCGGTTCCAGGCAAACATTTGGAGGGTCATTCATTTGTCAAAAATATTTCGATTACCGGTTTGTGATTACATTTTTATTTTCTTTTTATTTCAATAGATATGTCAATATGAGTGAACAATTTTGGTCCTTACTTCACCGATTTCTCTACAACTCTGTTTCTTATAAAAATATACTTTTTACAATTTAATGAAATAGGTTCGAATTTCGACTACTGGGCGACCACTAGTTGAAAGAAAAAACCAAACGTTTCAAAGTCGATTCTGACTTCGTTGTCAATGGTTTTATATGCATTGAAAATATAAACTGCAAAAATTAAAACGCTTAGTTTAAAATATATTAAGGTAAATATGAATAAACACTCATGCTTGTCTGAAACTGGAATATTAGAAAAATATATAGTTTGATTCACTTATGTTGTATCAAATCCTAAAGGTAGTACGGAACTGTTAATATGCGAGTCCAACTCGCACTTCAGCACATTATTTTCCTATAATAATATTAACCAACTTGCTATAAACTTTTTTATGATGGATAAGAACAAGCGTTACCTATTGATTTCTGCTTAGTATCATTTTGAAGAAGATGACAAAATAAAGTGTTGTTTTACCCAAAATACGTCTAAATTAAAGCAATTATTCTTACCAAACTTATGGAAACGCTTAGTATCCAACCATGAATCTGTAATGTGGAACCCTGGGAGGGTTCCTCATTCTCTTGCCGTCGCTCCTTAGTTTCTTAAGTAGAACAAAAAATAGTCGTTTTGACTGATCCAACAATAGGTACCCTAGGCAGTATTTTTATTGAAGGTACCCTTTACCTTGTAATCATACCATTCCTAATTTTAATGTTCGTTATTGTGCACATTTCGGGCCGTCGCTTCCAGTGCCCCGGTACTGCACATGCCTCTCGGCATGTTGCCGTATAAATTACCGAAAATATCTGGTTATTCACATTTTTACTGGAAAAAATGTAAAAATACTTTGGGTTAATGGTATAGTAATTTTTCTGTTCGTCTCATGAACAATGTATTAGATTAAAAAAATGTTACCCAAGGTTACTAAAGCCCTAAAGGGTTTTACTATAACGAAGTATACTAAATGTATGGGTAGCGTAAAATACTGAAACAGGTCATGAATGTAGCAGGCTGCCTTTGAAAATTACATCTAATTTTCGTGGGGGTATGAATGCTTCTTGAAGATTTTCGACAAAAATAATTAAAAGGTATGCAGTTGGTGTCACGCGATGTACCTATAAAAAGGTAAGTATAAGCTTAGTGCCAGTTTTTTACTAGCGGTAGACTAAAGACATTACAGTATTTTTTGTCAAATAAGAAACGTAAATCTTTGACTTGATAATGGTTAATGGTAAATATATGGTTTCAAATGTATGATCAGTGTATAAACAGGGTGTAACATAATGGAGTGAAGATACCTTGGTAGGTGATAAAACTGGTAAGTACGAGGGTGAATCAAATATGAACCGGACTTTTGTTTTAAACATTTTATTGGGACGATCAATACAAATTTTAATACATATTATTTTTCTACATAGTCTCCTCTCTTATGTATAAATTTTTCCCACCGAATCGGAAGTTTTTTAATACCTTTCTCAAAGAATGAAACTGGTCGTGTCGATAACCAATTGCGCACAAACGTTTCTACACCTTCGTTGTCCTCAAAGTGGTGGCCTCCCAGTTCTTCTTTAAGTTGCCCAAACATGTGGTAGTCACATCGCGACAAATCAGGACTGTGAGGCGGGTGTTCAAGGATTTCCCAATGCATTTTGTTCAATTTTCCTTGAGTCAATGCAGCTGTATGTGGCCGAGCGTTGCCATGCAACAGAATCACACTTCGGATAAACATATCCCACCTCTTTTGCCGATAGGCAAGTTTCACTTGTTGGAGTAGTTCGCAGTAATACTCAGCATTAATTGTACGGCGTTCGTGCAGAAAATCGATCAGCAGTACGCCTTTCGAATCCCAAAAAACTGTTGCAAGAATTTTCCCTGCAAAAAGACGGGCCTTGGCTTTCCGCGGTGCTGTCTCTCCAGATTTTCGCCACTCCATGCTTGCACGTTTGGACTCCGGGGTATAATGATGCACCCATGTCTCATCACAGGTGACAATATGTCTCAAAAACTCATCCCCCTCTGCTCGATATCTTGCTAACAGCCTTTCACATACGGCAAGACGGTTTGTTTTCTGATCTTCCCTTAGAAGGCGAGGAACCCATCTTGCACACACTTTTCGGTAACCCAACTCATCTGAAATGGTTGATTGAGCACTCCCGTATGATATTCCAACGTGTTCAGCAATTGCCAATATTGTAAGATGGCGGTCACCTTCAATCAGCTCACGAATTGCGTAGATATTCACCTCATTGATGCTTGTCGTGGGATGGCGTGCATGAGGCTCATTTTCCACTGTCTCTCGGCCATCTGAAAACTTTTTGTGCCAGTCGTACACTTGGGTCCTTGAAAGTGTTTCATTGCCGAACTGTGCAGATAGTCGACGCAAAATTTCAGACGGTCTAGCGCCGTCCCGGGCCAAAAATTTGATAACAACACGTTGCGCAACAGACGTATGCACCTCTTGCTCTGACATGATGCTACTAACAGCGCATCGACTACGCCTCGCCAAACCGACGAACTCCCCTCTTCTTAACATCCCTACCTAACATATATCGAGACGTCACGCCACTCGAATTACCTACAGGGCGAGAAACAGAAAAATCCGGTTCATATTTGATTCACCCTCGTATCAATGAAAAAGTCTTAAACAAGGTGTAAATGAATAAGTGCGAAGTAATTTTATGACGAAATGTTCCTATTTTTTTCTTTTGACTACTAAGTTTTTCGAGATATTTAGTTCACTTTTGGAGCATCAATTCTCTATGAAGTCTTCATAATAAGATCGCAAAAACGGTTATGAAAATCTACAGGGTAGTACTTTTTCTGGGGTCACATGATCTTTTTGACCCTACAACTTTTTTTCAGTACATCCCTGGCAATTGACAAAAATGGTAGATGATTTATTTTTTGAAACTTGCCTTTATTTAATGAGAGTTTACAGATCCGTTCAACATGGCGGGATTTAGCTAATGCTACCCTTACACCTAACCATGGAACAACTCCTTATGTGTACACAAGATACTAACTATACATTCCTAACATTAACGCTTACGCTATAACCTAAAGTATTTATATCTATATATACATACAACACACATACATATACAACTAATCTATGAATGTTAAAGCAGTGACAGGAGACGAAAAAGAGGGATCACTAGAATTATATCATAATGACGCGAGCAGCAGCATTTTAACATTTTTTGAGAAAGTTTTGGGCTGAAAATCTTTGAGTTTGTTGCGCAGTGAATTATAAATGACCACCGCATTATATGAAAATGACCGTTGAAACATGGCAGTACTATGATGAGGAATGGACAAAAAATTGCTATCCCTGACATTTTTTTCGTGTACTTCTCTACGAAAAATAAGCTTTTCTCTTAAGTAAAGGGGTTTAGATGTTATTAATAGCTTTTGAATAAAATTAGCAAGGTGGTAATAGAAAAGATCAGGCATCTTAAGCCACCCGATTTGGTTATATTTACTTGATATGTGGCAAAATTTCCTCAAGTTGAAAATATAGCGAACACAGTTGTTTTGAATGAGCTGAAGCCGATGCTTAGTAATCTCATCTAAACATGGATAATAAACCGTATCTCCGTAAGAAACAATGGACAAAATTAACGACTCACAAAGTTTTTTCCTGAGTTTAAAATTCAAGATGTGTTTGTTGGCAGATAAGACTCTCAGCTTCAGATATGCCTTTTTCATTAAGTTATTAACGTAACCAGTGAATCTCAGTCTTTCATCCAAAGTAACTCCCAGAATCTTTATGCATTTCGAGACTGGTAAAAATTGATTCCTACACTTATCTTGAGCTCAGTTTTAAGACGATACCTGTAGTACTCTGGACAAAATATCATGAGGCTCGATTTGGTTGGATTAAGAGCAAGTTTATGGTGGCTGGAAAATTTACATACGGTATCCAAGATCTGACATTGCTTGTTTACTATTGTTTAAATCAAAATAGTGCAAAATCTGTGTATCATCAGCGAATGACTGAATACACGAGTTGTGAACTTGGAGTGGAAGATCAGCTGTATACAAGAGGAAGAGCAGCGGTACAAGAACGGATCCCTATGGAACTCCTGAGGCGATAGTTTGAGCACACGACTTTAGTTCTTTAATGCAGACCAGTTGGGATCTATTACAAAGATAATTATTGAAGAAACCGACTGACAATGCATCAAAACCAAAGTGTTTCAATTTGGTAATCATGAGTTTCTGGTTAATTTTGTCAAAAGCTTTAGAATAGTCAATACTGATTAACATCACCCCGATCTTTTTATCCATCGCAGTAATTACATCGTCCACAAGATTAAGAAGGGAAGTTGTAGTACTATAATTTTTCCTAAAGCCTGACTGATGTTTAGGTAGAAGTTGAGAAAATTCAACTTAATGGGTGTCCGGACTAAAGACAACTCTTACCAGAACCTTTAATAAAACTGGAAGTGGACTTATTGGTCGAAGATTAGATAATTCCTTAGGATTTGCTACGTTAGGAACTGGTACTACCAGCGCCACCTCTGGAAAGTAACCCTGCCCAATGCACGAGTTAACAATGTTAGTTATATAGAGCAATGTAACTGACAGACTAAGTTTTAATATATGAAGGCTGAGTTCAAGTTGAAAATTATTTCTTTAATTTCATTTGGATCTGCCAATCTGAGGGAGAAGCTGTTCGCTGGTCTAATTAAATTTTTAGAATAATAATCGTATATTTGCTTGTCTAAAGCTCCATCCTCATAAACTGACATGAAGTAATTATTCAGAGCATTAGGATCATCCACTTTATCTGGTATTTTTGGTCTAGAGTTAACATTAATTTTCATAGCATTGAGTTTAGTCCACAGTTTCTTTGAATTACCATTGTATTCTAGATGGGCTAAATAGGCACGTTTTCCATTTCGAATAG
This sequence comes from Octodonta nipae, assembly GCA_034190945.1. NCBI lineage: Eukaryota > Metazoa > Arthropoda > Insecta > Coleoptera > Chrysomelidae > Octodonta > Octodonta nipae. Next base: position 78,707,214 of record CM067223.1, on the reverse strand, counting down.
AATTTAGGCAGAAGTTGCGTAAAACTCTGCATTTTTCATAATTGTCAGGAATTTTATTTGATCGGTAAATTGCTTCTGCTTTTCTTTTTTTTTTATTATTAGTTTGAGAGGGTACGTTAGCCAAGGGGCTTTAGGTTTACTCACTCGAATAGTTTTCACTGGCGCATGTAAGTTAAGGACAGCCAACAGACTGTTGGTAAAAAGATTGACTTATCGTCAATGTTCTGCGTATAAAACAAATTATCAAGATTTATATTGGTGAGATCAGATAAAAAAGATTTATCGTGAAAACTGGAGAAGTCTTTAAATGTGATAAATTTCTGTTTATGTTTGAAGGAACGTATGTTTATATGACATGAAAGCTTGTGATCGGAAATTAGATCGGCATCTATAACAGCACACTCTTTGAATAGGTCTGCTTTGTTTGTAAAAATCGGATCAAGTAATGAGGCAGAGATGGGAGTTACTCTTGTAGGCTGTTTAACAATATTAGATAAGCCATAAGCATCAAAACAAGGACTTAAAACGTTAGACATGTTTAATAAGTCATTGTTGAAGTCACCAAGTACTACAATGTTGTCAAAACTGCTCATGATATAAATTTGCAATCTTTTTTATTTCTTACGTTTTTTTCCTATATGCCAGTTTTTTGTGAAAAAACATTAATTTCATGTGTATCGTAGACAATAACAATCCTTATGATATTTATTTTTCTAGTAGACATTATAGCTGACATGCATTTTGTCTACGGTCTCTCTAATGGTAATTCCTTAGAAGCGTCAAGAAGATATGCTGCAATGTATTCTCAACGTGTAGCCCCTCATTACAATTTGTTTGGACAGCTTCATCAACGACTAAGAGAAACAGGTAGCTTCAAAGCTAGAAAACATGATTGTGGTCGCCAAAGGGATATTAGAACACAATAAATATAACAAGTTGTACTTAATTTCATTGACGAGCAACCCGATACCAGCACTAGGGAAATTACTGTACAGCTACATGTCGACGGTATTTGCAATCTTAATAGAACAGCTGTTATATCCATAGTATGTACAACGAGTATGGATGATCAATATGATCAGACAACACTAGAATTTCTTGAGCATATTTTATTCACGCTATCGTTGAAGCTCACCAACAGGAACGATTTTCTTTAAAAGTGTGGATTGAGATTATTGGAGATTACCTAATTCGCCCACATTTCCTTCCACATACATTAAATGGAGATAAATGCAGTCAGTTTCTAAGTGACGAGCTGCTAGTTCTACTCGATCCGATTCCTTTAGGTGTCAGAGCGGAAATGTGATTTATGCACGATGGGGCTCCAGTCCATTTTAGTATGAGAGAACGTTAATATTTGAACTAGCTGGGTTTTATGACTCTTTTTAGTGAGCCGGCTCATTTCGTTCAGCTCACCAAAACGAGTCGTTCACAATGAGTCGTTCATTTGAACGATATCCTAAAACACAGCCGTTTAGCCTTAGGCAGATTTATATAATGTCTCTACTGGTCAAATTCATATTAAAGTTTTGCTGAGTCATAATTTAAAGATCATTAATTTACGTAGATACAAAATTTTTATTTTTGTATTATTTAGTAACAAAAATAAGAAAAAAACTCTAAACAATGTAAACGTTCTAAACTCTCAAAACAAATAAAATTATTATGCTTACTTATAACCCAAATAGAAATTTATACAACAATAACACTGCAAAACAATAACAACCCTGTGCCTGTCATAATAAAAATTTAAAATACCCATTTATGAATTCGTTGAAAGTAAAACCTTCCGACCAAATTTTAAAATACCTTTAATCTCATGAACCAGACGGCTTACGGCTCTTTTCTCTCCACTGCTCCGAGCCAAGGTGACTGTGCCGGTCGAAAGATTGAACGATGAACGAGTGATTGAACGTTGAATGTTTAGCACATCCTACGACTCTCGACTCGCTCGAGCTGAATGACTCTATTAATGGCGAACTGAACGAACTATTTGATTAAACTGTGCCGCTCATTCGTGGCACATGTAGAAGAGTCGTTTGTTTTGAACGACTCATTCACGAACGACCCAAGCCTAATTTGAACGCAACGTATCCAGATCGCTGAATAGGATAATTTTGGCAAGCTCGTTCACCTGATTTAAACCTGATGGAATTTTCAACTTGGGAACATTTAAAAACGTGGGTATACACTGGAGCTCCTGTCCAAGATATAGAAGACTTAAGAAATCGCATTATTGTTTCTTGTATCTTATTCAAGATTCTCTCGGGATTTTCAATCGAATACGAACATCTACGTGTCGACGTCTTCTTGTGTAATGGTTGAAAGTGGCCATTTTGAGCACTTAATTCGATCTCTTGTTTTTTTAATGATTTTGAAAGTATAGCATATTGCATCACAGAAGGATTATTGTTTGTTTTTATGGTACACATGAAATTGATCATTTTTTTACACAAAAACAATGGAAGATACGAAAAAAAAACGCACACATAAAGTAGATTGGAAATTTAGTTCATTTAGAATTTTTGTCAATTGCCAGGGTACGCCACTGGCAATTGGAGAAAAGTGGTAGGGGCAGAAAGAATACATGACCCCAGAAAACTACCACCATGTAGATTTTCATGACCGTTTTTGTGATCTTCTTATGAAGATTTCATAGAGGCATGAATGCTCCAATGCTAAATATCTCGAAAAGTGTCGTAGTCAGAAAAACTGAAAAAATTTGAAAATTTCTAAATTTTGTCCGAAGCGGACATATGTTCAAGGAACTTTTCGTCATAAATAACTAAAAATATTCAAAAGACTAAAATAGGCCAAAGCTATAAAAATGATTAAATTGTCAAAAACCCTTACCATAGGTATACATCTTGGTACGAAGAATAATTTTTTTCTAAATATTATTCATAAGAAAGTTTTTCATTTAATTCCAACTTATGATGTTACAGTGTATATATAGTGTGAAACAGCCAAATGGAATAAATTTGATAACGAATAAAGGAGGGCGTGTTCGGAAAAAGGCTTGGACAAGTCGATTTGTATTTTTAAATGCGAATTTGCGAGAGTGGCAATACTATTTTTTTAATTTTAAATGCAATCCCCTGTAAATATTTATTTTTTGGATTCTCTAGAAAACTCTAGACATAATTCATGTACAATGTCCTACACCTATCTTCAACTGTTTCGGAAATATTAGTGTTTTCAGATTTATTACAAAAATTAACATTAAAAAAATAAAATTATTTTATTTCACAACTTCGTTACATTACACTAAAAACCTAATAAGCAATACTGATTATTTCTTAATAATATATAAAAAACAAAAAACCATTAATTTCAATGTGGGAAATGTTCAAAATGCTTTCCGCAAACGTCTTGGCAACATGCTGATCTGGTATAGAAATATCTTCTAACGTTACTCACCATCTCAGGCGGGACTGAACTAATTGCAACCGTGATTCGTCTCTTTAGATCATCTAAGTTGAGGGGTTTAGTTTTGTATACAGTACTTTTGACATATTTCCACAACAAGTAGTCCAGTGGCGTCAAATCAGGAGATCGTGCTAGCCATTTTATCGATCCAGGCCTCTCAATCAACCGATGTGGAAAAATTTGGTTCATGTATTGCCGGACATTGATTTCGTAATGGAGCGATACTCTATCTTGCTGAAACCGTATTGTATTGGCAGGAACTTGTGGGTTTACTGGATCATATAAGTTTGTCAAAGTTGGCCCGACATTATTTCCGAGCAGTTCTAAATATTTATCTCCATTCAAGTTGCCATCAATGAAAAAGGGATCTACGATATGATTTTGCACGATTAAAATTACCGTAAAGTGTAAATGTGCTCTCATCTGAAAACAAAATATCTTCTAATTGAATCACATTGTTATTTAACCTTACCATTATTTGTTCACAGAAATGCGTTCCTCTATCGAAATCGTCTTCCATGAGCTACTGAGTCGGCATCATTTTATAGGGATACATTTTACTTTCCTTTAATACTCGAAAAATTGATGTGCGGCTATCGTTGAACAGTGGGGTTGCCCCTCGACCAGAATTAGGTGGGTTTTCTTGAAACTCAAGCAAAATATCCAATTTCGTATTATCATTTAGAGCATTGGCAGCTACTTTTTTATCTGTCTTGTATGACCAAGCTCGCGAAACTGCTTTTCTATTTTGCTAATTGCTCCTTTGGATACACGACAAATTTATCTCTATATCCAATCATTTCTAGAATGGTTATTGGGTGAATTTCTGTTAAATGAACCACTGTCATGTAAGCAGACAACAAGATGCTAAGGCATGTCGTTTTTTGAAATCAGTAAAAAGGAACGGAGGAATGGTGTTTGTGAAATAAAATAATTTTCTTTATTTAATATTAATTTTTGTAATAAATCTGATAACACGTAATATCTCCGAAACAGTTGAAGATTGGTGTAGGAGATTGTAGTACATGAATTATGTCTTGAATTTTCTGGAGAATCCAAAAAATAAATAATATACAGGGGCTTACATTTAAAAAAGGAAAGTTGGTATTGGCCACTGTCGCATGACACACCCTATATATTTTTTTGTTGAAAAAATGCGCATTTAAAAATACAAATCGATGTGTCCAAGCGTTTTTCCCAACACGCCCTCTTTTATCTATTATAGAATTTTGTTCCATTTAGCTGTTGCACCTTGTAGAGACGAATTGAGAACCTCGATCTTGAAGTTGATTAATTGACAATTACCTTAATTTAATTTCAATCTACTTTCAATTTATTACGTCCCAGGTACCTAATTGACACATTTCCTTTTTTTTAATACTATCGCCTCTACCAAAGGTCACTATACAGTGATGGGCAAATGTGTGGAACCAAGTAAATATCTCTGGAATTATTAGAGATATCAAACTGAAATTTGGAAGGTGAATACTGCAGTAGATTGCCTATTTGTTTCCAAATTTTTTTACAATTTTGAACTTCCTGTTTTACCGGAAGTAATGTCCATTTTAAAATTTCCAATGAAACACCCTGTATAGTATTTTAGTTTCTGATGAAACATTTTCTTGCGAATACAAAAATATCGGGTTTGATATTGTTTACTTCAATACCTACCGAGATATTAACAGAAAAGTAACTAAGGAAAGGAAAAATTCGATGGCTGCTAAACTCGGTTCAGATTTCATGTACGCCCGATATAAACAAACCGATCGGTAAGGATTTGTATTTCTATTGGCCAATCGTGGCATTTTACCGTCACAGCCAACAGCACTGCTTGTTCCATAGTCGAATACACGTGCGTTTGTTTAAATCAGGCGCAAATTAAATCTGAATCAAGTTTAGTAGTCCATGAAATTCATTGCAGAAGTGACAGTAGTTATCAAAATAAGTTATTTTTTTTATTTGAACATAAAAAGATTGTATTGTTTTAATTTGATCGTAAAATGGCCGAATTAAATGAAAGAGAAAGAATAAAAATATTATTGATGATTGGGTATGGGGAGAGGAAAAGGACGCATCAAGACGTTTGTGGCCTTTTTAAAATTGTTCATCCGAATACACAAATATCCCGTTGAGTAGTGACGAAAACTTTTCGAAGGTACGACATAAGTGGAACAGATAGCAATTTACCAAAAAGTGGACGGTGAAAAAGTGCAAGTAATGAAGATGTAGCTCAAAATGTTACTATATCTTTGGAAGAAAATCCTCACTTATCCACTACCGACCTCGCCAATATGCATGGAATTAGCCGTCGTTCAGTAGGAAGGATATTAAGGCGAGAAAAATATCATCCATACAAAATTCGCCTCGTTCAAGAACTCTCCGAAGACGATTTAGACAAACGTTTGCAATTTTGTGAAACGATGATGGATATTTGTAAGCGTGATAATAATTTTATAAGAAATGTGGTGTTTTCAGATGAGGCTATATTTTGTTTAAATGGTACGGTTAATCGACATAACTGCCGCTACTGGTCGCAAAGTAATCCTAATTGGGTACAAGAGGCTCATACACAACATCCCCAAAACGTTTGGGCCGGCATTTATAACAACAGAATGGTGGGACCCTTCTTCCTACAAGAAACTTTAAACGGAGATAGGTATTTACAGCTCTTGAAGACACAAGTTATTCCGGCATTGGAGGTAAATGGACAATTACCAAAGAATATCTGGTTTCAGCAGGATGGAGCACCACCCCATTAAGCTCGCATTGTTCGAGATCATTTAGATAGGACATTTCATCACAGATGGATTGGAAGAATGGGGTACTTATGACTGGCCGGCACGAAGTCCCGACCGTAATCCACTAGACTATTTTTTGTGGGGTTACTTAAATCTAAGGTTTATGTTGATAGACCAAATAATTTGCAAGAATTAGTTGCAAGAATAACTCAAGACATCCAGAGAATTACACCAGAAGTAATAGCTAATGTTACTAGAGAATTTAAAAACCGCTTGTTGTCAAGAAGTAAACGGTGCTCAGTTTGAACATCTAATACATTAAGTTTAGTTAAGTTAAGTTTCAATGTTTTGAAAATCACTTAGATTTAGTTAATAATTTATGTATGTATTTAATGGATATTAGATTTTTCCTTTCCTTAATTACTTTTTATCAAACCCGATTTTTTTGTATTCGCAATAAAATGTTTCATCAAAACCTAAAATACTATACAGGGTGTTTCATTGCAAATTTTAAAATCGACATTACTTCCGGTAAAACAGGAAGTTGAAAATTGTAAAAAAAATTGGAAACAAATAGGCAATCTACTGCAGTATCCACCTTCCAAATTTCACTTTGATGTCTCTAATAATTCCAGAGATATTTGCTTGGTTCCACACATTTGCCCATCACTGTATAAGAAAGTTCGTTAAAAAGTTTCTGCTGAGTTAAAAAAATATATGTTATGCCCTTGAATAAAATATGGAACCATTTCGGGATTCCTCTTAACAGAATCTCATTTAAAGAATTCAAATTCCTTGAGGTGATTTCTAGTAATCGCTGAGAATACATAAAAAAAATAAAAATAAAAAACAAATATAGAGACGAATTGAGAATGTCCTTCATTTTGAAGTCGGTTAAAAATAGGATAAGGTTAGCAGAAAAACTTGTCATATCAAAAAAATCCGCCTTTAAAACTTAACTACTCGTAGAAAAAACAATTGCATAAAATACAAATATAATTGTTTTAGATTCGCCATACTTATACACAGAGTATATGGTAGTGATGCCTCCTTTCCAATCTGTTCAAAATAACAACTCTCACATGCCTGTTATAGTTTTTTTGTTTCCATGTTTTTCTTTCCCCGAATCCAAAACAAACTCACCTGCGTCCTCTGTGTCAGTAATTTTTTTTCATAATATAAGTAAAAAAACAAAGAAATCTATATTTTTACGAGTTTTTATTGTTTGCTCTTTAATTGTAGTTCACTTAAAAATCCATATTGGCTTGTGTGACATATAACCGGAAATCGAAACAGACGTAGCCTTGAAAACCTACATCCTCAACTTACCTACAACAACATGATCGACGAAATGTACAGTTTTTCGACGACAACCACATGACAAACATAACTGCACATAATACAGAAACACCACCAGCCATTGTGAAGAGAATTCCGCTATCACACAAATCCTTACAAAAGCGCTCGCTAATGGTAGACCTTGATTTCAGGAGTTCACCTGCAGGTGATCATCAAATACCCCCACATACATAATTACAACGTCTTGATAACTGTATCTCCTGTAATGCATATTTGGCAGCTAACCCTCTCATTTAATGATATATCTTTTAAGTATAAAACGCTGACGAAATTATCGATCGAAGTATCTACGGGCGATGCGAGATCATAATGCTAATCTTTACCGACGCTTGGGGCAGATCAGATTTACTTCTTCCTGTGTACTTGTACGACACGACATTTTACAGAAGCATTGACGACTGTTATTATTATGCACTGTTGCTTTTGATAATTTGGTAAGGTTTTGACCCACATAAATATCATATATTTAATGTCATCGCAATAAACTTGATTACTTAATACGGCGCATCATTTAAGATGGCTATTATGACAGACAGTAAAAATTTTATCTTGACTTTCAGCTTTAAGTACTTCTTCTGACTCAGGGAGTAGGGTAAAAATAAACATAACACTTATAACCTTTTTTAAATAATTTGGTCAAGTGCGAGTTGGACTCGCATACTTAGGGTTCCTCCGTACCACCTTCAAGATTCGAATATTCCAGTTTCAGACAAGCAGGGAATGAGTGCATTTTCTTATATTTGCTCTAATATCTTTTAAAGGAAGTGTTTTAAATTTATAAAAAATATACACTTTGATTTAACACACATAGACTTTTTATTTTATCTGCTTTAGGATTCGCTTGATTTTTATCACAATACATATGTATTTAATTTTCTAATTTGGCCCCCAAAAAGTAATATTAGAGTTTTATTTTACTAATAAACTTTCAGAAATGCCTTTTATAATCTACTGTCTGAGTTTTGAGGCTCTGTAGATTGGAAGAAAAACGGCAAAATAGGTCAAAGTTTAAATTATAAATTATTAAATCTGTTATTCAAATTATTTAAAAATATAAATAAAATATATTTTTCAAATTTTAAATAGTGTAGTTTCTAAAGTTGGAATTAAGTCGATGTTTAATATTTTTAATATTTTTTATACAAATGATTTAAAAATATGATATATTTATAATTCACATAATGAGCCTTTTATCTGATATATTACATGATGCGTTTGAAAATTGAATCTTTATTTTCCATTTAATTGTATAATTTGTCTCTAAAATTACTATAGGGGTTTTCTAGTAATTTATTTTCCGTTTAATTCTATTATTTGGTGGCCAAATAATAGAATTAGGTATTTTTTTTTCATATTTTTCCTATAAACAAAAAAAATGAGGTCTTATAGTTTGGGGAATAACGGGGAGAATGGTTAATTTTTTTTAAATATTTTTTTTAATATATTTTAAAATATTCATTTTGAAAAAATTAAAAAAATATATTTGTACCTATTCGTCATAATGAGCCCTGGGATTTGATATATTACATGACCCGTTAGAAACAATTATAATTTTTTATTTTCCATTTAATTCTATAATTTGCCCCCCAAAATGAATATTAGGGGTTTCTTCTTATTTTCCCAGTATAGTTTAGGTGAGGGGCTATACTTCCAGTTTTTCAAAATGTTTCATTATGGTTTCGGAGATAAGGGGGGGAATGGGTAAAATTTTTTATATTTTTGTTCATATCTTTTAATTAATTTATTTTATAAATATGGAAAAAATATATTTGTTTTTTTCATCATGAGCCCTTTTATTTGATATATAACATGCTGGGTTAAAAACAATTTTAATTTTATATTTTCCATTTAATTCTATAATTTGCCCCCCAAAAAAATATTAGGGGTTTTTCCTTATTTTTCCAGTAAAGTTCAGGTGAGGAGCTATACCTCCATTGTTTTTTCAAAATTTTCCAGCTTATGGTTTCGGAGATAGGGGGGTTGGTAAATTTCTGTATATTTTTGTTAATATCATTTAATTAATTTATTTTAAGAATATGAAAAAAATATATTTGTTTTCGTCATAATGAGCCCTTTCATTTGATATATGACATGATGGGTTAGAAACAATTTTAATTTTAATTTTCCATTTAATTCTATAATTTGCCTCCCCAAAATAAATATTAGGGATTTCTCCTTAATTTTCCAGTAAAGTTCAGGTGAGGGGCTATACCTCCATTTTTTTTCAAAATTTTCCAGCTTATGGTTTCGGTGATAAAGGTGGGGGAGTGGGTAAAATTTTTTATATTTTTGTTAATATCTTTTAATTAATTTATTTTAAAAATATGTAAAAATATAGTTATTTTCGTCATAATGAGCCCTTTCATTTGATATATAACATGATGGGTTAGAAACAATGTTAATTTTATATTTTCCATTATATTCTATAATTTGCCCCCCAAAATGAATATTAGGGGTTTCTCCTTATTTTTCTAGTAAAGTTCAGGTGAGGGGCTATATCTCCTTTTTTTCAAAATTTTTCAGTTTATGGTTTCGGAGATAAGGGGGGATGGGTAATTTTTTTTAGATTTTTGTTAATATCTTTTAATTAATTTATTTTAAAAATATGAAAAAAATATATTTGTTTTCGTCATAATGAACCCTTTCATTTGATATATAACATGATGAGTTAGAAATAATTTTAATTTTATATTTTCCATTTAATTCTGTAATTTGTCCCCCAAAATTAAAAGTAGAGGTTTCCCCTTATTTTTCCAGTAAACTTCAGGTCAGACCCTATATTTCTATTTTTTTCAAAACTTTACGTTTTATAGTTTCGGAGATAAGGGGGGGGGGAATGGGTATATTTCATTCTATAATTTGCCCCCCAAAATTAATATTAATGATTTCTCCTTATTTTTCCTGTAAAGTTCGGGCAACGCTCTATATTTCATATTTTTTTCAAAATTTTAGGCTCAGTAGTTTCGGAGATCAAGGGGGCGGGGAACGGTCAATTTTTTTAGTTTTTCCCCTCAGACGTACCCCTAAAATCAAAATTTCTTCTATTACGATATGTAACCCTGATCGGGTCACCAAACTATACACTGATACTAAATTTCAACCTCTTCCGCCCAGTAGTATTATAAGGGTATCCGTATATTGTATATACGGAATCCTAAAAAGATCTACAGTTTTGCCAACAATTTTTTACCAATTTCGCACCCATATTTACAGTCAAAAACCGACATTGAAAATGCTACTTAACTTCAAATACAGCTACTGCGCAGATGGTATGACTTGCCATTTTAGCAAAAATAAATAAATCGGAACCGTAAACTGACCGTAAACTGACTGAAAATATATTGCAGCATCGCGATAAATGAGATGTTCCTTCCTAACGAATACACTGTCTGTATTCGTAGGTTTTCTAATGGTTTGTTTTGTTTGCATTGTAGAAGCTAGACTTATAAAATAGCGAGATCAGTCAACTGCTCAAATGGAACAAGAAGCCCCTTCAAGGTAGACATATAAATCACGTCAACCAAGATTATGTCGACAGTTCAACGTTGTTTCCTGGTAATATTTTCTCTGAAACGGAAGGCTTTATACTAGCAATCCTAGATCAAGTAATTCCATTTATCTGAAATACATCATTTTAGACGCTTCTATTGACAATGAGAGATGCAGATATGGTTGCCAACATCTGAAACAATCTAGCATATTACAAGTGATCAAGAATTTGCTGCAACTGAATACAAAGAACGTCAGGAACCTGAGGCAAAAATACTACACTAGAAACTAGTACTGAAACGTCAATCTGTTTTAGAAAATAACAAGCTGTACAGCGACAACACGATACTGACCAATCGAACTGTTGCTGACAATAGACCAGACATATTTGCAGTAGTTTCTAGAAGAACAACTTTAATTGACATAGCAATCCCCTATAACAATAGTATAAATATTATGCAGGCTGAAAAAATAAATTAATACATTTAGAATTTGAAATAAAGAGACAATGGGAAATAAACAATACACGAACTTTACCAATTATACTCACTGACAAAGAAATCATAACACTCAGAAGGAGATGCTCAAATTTAATATTGTCTTGGTAAAACATAGAGGCTATAATAAGGAGTACATGATTAATATTTGGTTTGTTTGGTGAATGTTTTTCATGTCAACTTTGTTTTTATCAATTAACATTGTTGTCGTTTTTTGTAGTTTTTTTAATTTACAAAAAAAAAAAAACAAACTGTCTGATGGGATCCAAAATCAAGGCTTAGTAATGTTAAAATGCCTAGAGTACGTGTAAGGCGAATGTCTTGCCAGCAAAATGAATGTGAATAAATGAAAGTGAATTTGAAAGAGTTCGAGGTTCACGGGAGGCGGGTTTTTCATTTCGAGAAATCGTTAACCGCACGAACATAAATCCAACTACTATTATATTATCAAGCTTGGTTTGATAATATAATATCTAAGACCGAAGAGTAGCCGTTATGGTATGGGGTGTTAGTTCATATGGAAGTAGGTCACCCTTAGTCTCTGTATGAGGCAATCTTCTGGAAGTAGTAGAGCCGTATGTACTCCCTTATGATCGGCCTTATGTTGCTGGAGTTAGTTTAAGTAGAGTCGAGCACGGGACATTTCGAGCATAGATGTTGTGGAATGTCGTAGAAGAAGAGCGTTGTATGTAGGGAATTGTAGGGAATTTAAGACGATGTTAGTAGATTTGGATAGGTTGTTAGGATTTGTGAGATGTCAGTTGTCGGAAGGGGAGTCGGCCGTTGACCGTCCTCGTGAAAGGTGGTTGCCTGTTGACCGTCCTAGTGTGAGGATGCGTGTAGTACTTGGGAAGAGAGGTTATGGTGAAGTGTGATAGATGTCTAGAAGTGTTATCTGAATTTATAATGGCAATTTTGTGCCATTCGTGTTTGGGATTTTGTTGGATACACTTTGGTCGTTGGTTCCGTTATTAGTTTTGTGATATTTTTGGATTTTAACGGAAACCATACTCGTGTGAGGATTTAAGACAAGTTCATTACTCACTCTCTCGTGGATCTGCAGTTTCAGCAATGTAATTGATGTTTCCATTGGCAGTTTGGTGATATTTTTGGAAATTAGTGGAAACACGTTCTCAGTTGTGAGGATTTGATTGCTGAATATTTGCATGTATTCCCGTTAGCCTTATTAGACGACTACACAAGACCTTGTTTATCTCCAGTGTATGGGGCTATCAACTTCACTTAGTTTGCCGAAGTTTCGGTAAGTCTCGTAATGGAACGAGTTCCATTTTGGTTTATTGGGAACCGGAATCGTTGGTTGCCGTATAACAACGACGGCGTATGTTTGCTTCGATTCTACAGAGGACAGCTGAGTGTTGTGTCATCGCATTTGAACAAGGTACCTTTGTAATTTGATTCAGTGTATTTGTTTTGCTCATAATTTGCTTTTCACATTAAAGAGAATTGATTTATCTGAATGACATTTTGAACTTTTTGAATTTAATAAAGAACCTGATTATTTAGTCAAACTTTTGACTGTTAATTTGCTCATATAAATTTGATTTTTATGCATTTCTTATAGTGTTAAATTTTGAATATTATTTCGTGATTACTGATTTATTAGATATTGATATTATTTGGTATTTTGTGAAAGAGTCGTGAGAGCTCGAAACGTCGACTTGTTAATTGAATTATTTTGGTTGTTTTAAAGATAGTATTTGTTTCTAGATTTATGAAATCATTATTGATTTTTCTTGAAGTTTAAATGTAATTAAACACTTTTGTCAGTAACTGAATGTTTTTGGCTTCAGATTTCAGAATAACAGTACAGTTATTGAATTTAATATAATTTTGAATTATGCACAGTTTAGATGTCATTATTGTCGTTGATATTATTTTGAATATTGTGCATTGAAGTATTATAGTTTAGATGTCATTATTGACTTTGATATTATTTTAAATATTGCTCGTTTAAGTAACTTATTTCTGATTTAAGATATATTGTGCATGTTTACGGATCACAACAACATTTGAATATTTTCATTAATGCTTTTGATAACATCTGTTTATTTTATTTAGGTTCATTTGATCATTAATTGATTATTACATTTGGTGATTTGGGTAATTGATTATTACATTTGTTGATTTTGGTAATAATTTGAACTTAGTGTATCAGGTATGTAATGTTGATTCTTGGTTGAACTATAGATACGTGTATGTAGGTACAGGAAGTTGGCTACAGGTCGACTTGTGTTTGATATTTTTGCAGGATTGTATTGAAATAATTTAAATGTTCATTAAATTATTTACTGTTTTATTGAAGAAGGTTTGTTGTGATGTAACTGACAATATACAGAGGTTGTATTAGCCATGGAGCCCTTATCTATAGATTTCTTGTAGCCGCGGAGGATTGGTAGGTTATCTTAGGCGGTTAGCTGGGGTAAAGAGGCACAGAATCTACCTGGCGCCCAGAACATCTTTATATTGGAAAGTTAACTTACAGTTGGCTTGGCCCTTGTTTGTTAGCCCACTCCCGTTTCCACTGAAGCTGCCGTGCACCCTGGTGTGTCAACGTTTACCACGTGGGCCGTAATAAGGTGGTAGGTTAGCCATTACATCGTAGGCATTACCGGACGTTTTTGACATTACAGCTGTTTACAGTTTTTGTGTATATGTTTTTCCGATTTTGATTTACGGAATAAAGCTCGAACATATCTTTGAGCAGTTTTGGAGAAAATAGTGAAGATTCATTGAAAATCGCTGAAATCTAGTCCCTTATTTACTTTTTTCTGATTTTCTAGAAAACTGTAAATCTCATGTTATAAACAATTATGTGGGGCCTTTCTGTAATGCAGTTTAAATCATCAAAATTGCCCAAGCCGTTTTTGAATAATCGCTCGTTATAGATAAAAAAGTTGTATACGAATTGATAACCTCCTCCTTTTTGGAAGTTGGTTAAAAAGAAACAACAGCTCTACTTGTCACCATGTACATGCAGCATGGGATAAGATTCTCCAGCAGGAAATTTTTTATCTCATTAGAAGTAGGTATGCTCAGACGGGTTAACGAGTGTATAGAGACTCAATTTGTTATTAATTTATTACTGAATTTCTCTGAGAATATCCACAAAAGGCTTTTGTTTACTTATAGTAAACATATATACAAAAAATTATTGCAACAAACTTATTACTACTGGGTGTTCACTTAGTATACTATACATAAACTGCTACGATCGAAGAATATTCTCTTCCAAGAAAACGAAGTTTTCCAAGAACAAATCCGCTGGAAAACGGTAGACCCGAATTAATTGGTCATATGTATACCACACCGACAACTCGTAGGTACTTTAAAACACAGAGCCTTAAAATTATTACAAATACAATTCACGGTCACGCACGGCAAATACACGCAATTATATTTGCAAAAAATGAGTAACGATTTCTTTGTATCGCTTATAAAACCAGCTTCTGCAGATCATAAATCTCGTGTAAGGAGCAGTTGATGAGCGAGAACGCGACCGTACCAACCATCTACGCCGACCACATGTTTGAATATGAAGTTGAAAATGTATTGATACCATGTGGTACTGAACATTACCATTTACCATTTTGTTTAAATTAATTACCGAGAAACGCAAGTGATAATGAATGTCCGTGTATACAGGGTGTTACCCTCAAGCACAGTTTGAGTTTCATGTCGGAAACGCAATATTAGTTCTTGTTAACCATTGTTAAAAATGTTTTAATAAGCTCGCATTATATTTTTTTCTATACAATTTTTAATAATTTAAAAAAATCGGGAATTAAATTCGGATGAAAGAAAATGAAGAACGCATAAACGCTTTATTCTTTATTAGTGAGGTAACTAATAGGTCTTTCAATTCGAATTTATTTGATTGCATGATTCTGTGATGAGTGCTTAGAGCATATACTTTTGGAAGCAGCTTGAAATGCATAAAAATCGTAGCAAATCTAAAAACAGAGGAAAATAGAGGCGGTAACAGGCTACTTCTCTCGATTGTGAGCTGCTTCTACAGATCACTTGGTAGGTTTTTAATAGAGTCAAATAACCAACAGTAAGTTCAATAAATTCACTATTACAAAACATATAGACTGAGTTTTTTTTTGATGATCAGTATGGGGATCTCAGAAACTAGCGGAGATAGAGCAATGGTTAAATTGGGAAAGATTTGCAGTTTTACTGGCCCAATTTAATGACACTTTCGGATTTTTGTAAAAAGTCATGGCTAACTAGATATTTTGAAAAGACGAAATTCTGTCGATTTAGTCAAATCCCTCTAGCTCCTTTGTTTTTGATTTTATAAAAAAGTGTAAATATTAAAATTAAAGGGAATTGTATCCCGACAGCGTGACAGCTCTCGTTTTCGAGATATGACACAAACTTGTCTTTTTTTGAATGGAAACCATAGTTGGCTATGACCTCAAAAATCGGACATTTTTAGAGCTTTCCAAGGATATAATACTCGATATAGTTGTACATAAAAATAACGGAGTTATGGATACTTTTTTCTCTTATTTTCACTTTTAACTTAGGTAGCCACTTTGACGTTTCCTCATTTGAGAGTAATTCCATTAGTAGTGCTGAACTGACAGTCGATATTGACAAGTTTTCGCGATAAAATGGAATAATCTAACGAAGAAAAACTGAATATGGTGGGATGTTATATCATATGCCATAAAAATTCAGTTCGTGCAGCTGAGGAATACTTTCATAGATATTTTAATTGTCGTCAACCTGCTATATGTACATTTAAGAGGCTTTACGATAGTTTACGCATATATTGATCTTTTACTAAACCACCAAAGGAACGTAATCAAATTAACGAAGCAGCACAAATAAATGTTTTGGCAATGGTAAATCAAAATCCACCTACATCAACTCGTGAGATTACGGCAGAAGCTGGCACATCTCAACGAACTGTAGTTAAAGTACTGAAAGCGCACAAGTTTCACCCGTACAAACTTTCATGTTCTCAAACTTTGCATGCTGGTGACGAACATCGACCTATTTTATTATGTACATAGTTTAGAGACATGTGCCTTGACAATCCACAGTTTCCATTAAAGGTGTTATGGTCAGATGAAACTAGATTTACTAACTGCAGTATGTTCAATAGATACAATGAGCATATCTGGGCTAAAGAAAACCCTTTCCATGTAGAACAACCCCAGATAAAATTAGGTTTTAATGTTTGGTGTCGTATCATAGGGTCTACTATTCTGGGGCCTTTTATCTATGACGAATCACTTACTGGGGAGCACTACTTCAAATAATAGAATTAAACGGAAAATAAATTACTAGAAAACCCCCATAGTAATTTTAGGGACAAATTATACAATTAAATGGAAAATAAATATTCAATTTTCAAACGCATCATGTAATATATCAGATAAAAGGCTCATTATGTGAATTACAAATATTTCATATTTTTAAATCATTTGTATAAAAGATATTAAAAATATTAAACATCGACCCACTTTAGAAACTACACTATTTAAAATTTGAAAAATATATTTTATTTATATTTTTAAATAACTTGAATAACAGATTTAATAATTTAAAATTTAAACTTTGACCTATTTTGCCGTTTTTCTTCCAATCTACAGAGCCTCTAAACTCAGACAGTAGATTATAAAAGGCATTTCTGAAAGTTTATTAGTAAAATAAAACTCTAATGTTACTTTTTGGGGGCCAAATTAGAAAATTAAATACATACGTATTGTGATAAAAATCAAGCGAATCCTAAAGCAGATAAAATAAAAAGTCTATGTGTGGAAAATGAAAGTGTATATTTTTTATAAAATTAAAACGCTTCCTTAAAAAGATATAAGGGTAAGTATAAGAAAATGTACTCATTCCCTGCTTGTCTGAAACTGGAATATTCGAATCTTAAAGGTGGTACGGAACCCTAAGTATGCGAGTCCAACTCGCACTTGACCAAATTATTTATTTGATTGTAAACCTTTTTGGATCTTGGCTTTCATTTACACTTTTCGATAGATTTTTTTCTTGAAATGAATATTTGTTAAAATTTTTGTCTACTACCCATCAATTTGGGCCCCCTGGGCCAGTGTCCAAGTGCTTGTGGTGTAGGTCGAAAGGAAGTGTCAAAACAAATGCAATTTGCCATTTCACTATCATACTCATCTATATTAAATATTTAAGTGCGGGCTTTCGTTAAGAACCTCTCGCTCCAATAAACAATCAAATTTTCAAATTTCTTAATAAGTCTTACGATTGTTCTAATCATGCTATATTTGAGCAAAAAAAATAACGACTTTTGCCTAAAGATAAATCTTTTAATTTATAAGAGATGCTGATTTCATAGCAGGTGATCTTTTATAATGAAAGATTTTAGTTGTTTTTTTTTCTGGCATATACATTATAAAGCCCTACGCAAGTTGATTTATCGTGACATCAATCAAGAAGTAATCTTGCATTAATTATATTTCAATTTTTATTTCATCAATAGCTGTTTTTAATTGGTTTTGATTCAAATGCTCAATCAAAATTAATCTTGTAAGCATTAAGGATGCCGGTTTTAGTTGATTCATTAACATTATAACAGTCGATTAGTGGAAGTACGTTTCAATTTACGTTAGAAACAAAGATAAATGATGAGCAGTAAAACAATCTGTTTTCATTGATTTTGTATAGTCATTTAGAATTGTTCCTTATTAATTGATTAAGACGGATCGTAAGTTGTGAGGTGTTAATAAGTAGGTAATGGGTTTTTATAGTCAGTTTTTTGTTTTTCTCCTTTTGTAGATGGAGAATGAAATTTCGTGGACGTTCCGTTCTTTTTCCAGAGCTGTAATTAATAAAAAAATTAAGCAACTAATGAAACTCATTAATTGATTACTTTTATGTTTTTTTGGCAATAACACCACAATGGAAATAAAACGAGACATATATTGCAGGAATACCAAACGTTTCAAAGTCTATTCTGACTTCCTTGTCAATGGCTTTATATTTATTGATGTAAATTGTAAAAAAATATAAAGCCATTGACAACGAAGTCAGAATAGACTTTGAAACGTTTGGTATTCCTGCAATATACGTCGTTTTATTTCCATTGTGGTGTTATTGCCCCAAAAAAAAAACATAAAAGTAATCAAGAATATGCCACAAACAACGTTTAGAAGACAACTCATTAATTGATTCTAAAGGTTATTTGTGGTATCTTCTATACAAAAAATAATTAAATAATTGAAATGTGTCAAAGTTATAATCAAATTGTCAAAACAGCCAAACTTTTTAAAATCAAATTTATATTCTATTATTACACTTTATAATCATAGTAGCCGTTACCCGCGGTTTCACCCGCGTATGGCATGTACAATTATTTGCAATGCAAAAAGAAATAGCTTATGAAACATATGGGCTATCCTATATAATAATTTTTTCGAACTTATTTGAACCACCCTACATAATAATAAATCCACCAATCCCAAATATATTTCACCCTAAGTGCAAGTGCTTATGGGCTCAACTTGAATAACAATCTTATGCAACATTTTTTTTAACCTTTTTGTATAACAGTAACTCTACTTCACCCTCTAATGCAGCCATCCTGTATATGCCGCTATTTATTTGTCACCCCATAAATACATCACTTTGGATTTGAACAGAACTACTTTGTACGCAAGACAATATATATTGCGTACAAAGGAATGACACCTCGAAGAGAGTATTCAATATCTCTGACAGGTGAAGTAACCTGAAAAATTTTATCGTGACATTCTGCCCTAGGAGTTAAGGGAGAACAGCAATTACACGGAAGGGCTCCAGATTCGGAACCTCTGTGTACTGATTCTCTCGAAAATCCTAGATGTCGGTCTTACATCTCGCGTCTTCAAATTTAACGAAATGCATCAAATGCATAAAGAAGTGTTCGAGAGGACATTCAATTGTGGGAAGCGCAACTGATGAAGGTTCCCTAACCAGAAACAATATATATTATATTTATATATAGTATATATTGTCTTGCGTACAAAGGAATGACACCTCGAAGAGTGTATAAAAAAATTAGTTAATTATAATGAGCAATCTTGATAAGACTGGATTTATTTTCACTTTCGAAATTTTGCGGACTAGAAAAATTGCCGCACTGGGCTCTAGCCCCGACTGCTCCTAGTATAAATCCTCCGTTGTATACAGGATAACGCAACAATCAAGTTTGATGAAGTAATAGATTTGACAGCAGGGCTGGATTTTAGGTTTGCTTGACGCCGACTTCAAAAATGTACTATATAGGTAGGGAATTAATTTCTACAAAATGAGCATATTTTATTGTTTGCATTATCTACTTTCTGTGTAGATAATTAATAACAGTGGATGTGCTAATAATTGCATAGTGTTATGTTCTGTTAAGGATTTTTCACTTTTTATTTCTACTTTCAATTCAGTTAACATTTATAAAAAAATGTTTTATTTAAAACCATATATCAAACTTTAATCCATATTGATGATAGTTTCAGTCTTTACTTGATGAAAATTCATTTTAATATTATATTAAAATAAATATAATGATGTAATTTTCACTTAAATTTATTTACTATTGACAATTGTTTCACGAGTCTGAAGAAGCCAGTAACCTGGTGAAACAATTGACAATAGTAAATAAATTTAAGTGAAAGTTACATCATTGTATTTATTTTAATATAATATTTAATCCATATATTTTGACAACGACGCATTGAGATAATAATGTTCATTGGAAGTTTAGTATTATCATTTTAAAAAGTGCTATCTTTTCTTGTGGTCTATAATACCCATTCTGGAACACACTTTATATAATTAATGGAGTAATTGAAATTCTAGCTTATTGAAATGCTCCCATGTATTAGCCTTTATTTTCCGCCGAAGTAAACCGAAGCAAGAAACTTTGATTTGATTGATTCTCCGTACATTAGCTAATTGATTTATTGTATACAGTAAACTTTAGACATAATTAGACCTTGTTAGTTATATACTTATAGAATTCTATAGGAATTTATTACTATCTTCATCACTAGTTACTGGCCATAATACACTGTTAGGAGAACGTTAATCTTTGCTTATTGGATAAGTCGTTAGCTGGTGAAGCTTTTTGTTCCTTTATACGGGAAGAGCATCAGCGATTTCTCTCGATTCTGACATGTTATAAATATTTTTTGTCCAAATTTAATTAATACGCATTATTTCGTTAAGATGTTAATGGTAAATGGTTAATAATTGATTCTTCGTAGAAACGTCGTAAATTTGTCTTTAAACTGTTGCGTGGGAACCTGATGCTTCTGTTATTAGCCTTAAAGGAAGCTTAATAAAAGTCGTAATAGGGGTTTTGTCCTAGAAGGAAATAAATTAAGTAAAAAAGATTTTTAAGTTAAACGGTTAACGATGTTAATAATTTAATAAAAGCTAAAAAAAAATTCGGTAGGTCCTAGGTACCACTCATCACACCACTCTCTTCATCAATCTAGGGCGTTAATCAAACAAAACAAAAAAAAAATCGTTGTGCGTAACGTAACCTGAGTAAATATCTAGGTAAATAGCATTTATATTCATATAGCAGTTGACTATATTTTTCTTTCGATATTTCAAGTCTTCTTTTTCGCTATGTTGCAGTTTCTGTTTTATTTTTGTTTGTTTTTGTTTTATTATTATTTGTACCTTCTAACCATGTTGTTAACACAAGTAATGGACATCAAACGGTCGACTCCCTCAGAGGGTCAATAGAGGGGCAAGGCTATATACAAGAGGCGCCCAAGTCTTGAGGAGAAAACTCTAACGAAATATCATTTTTATCCACCCTAATGCCACACAGTCCTCAGCACGCTACAAATTCTTGACTGGGGTGAGAGATCTATGCTTGTATCAAAGCTCTTTCATTTGATACCCATATTGAAGGGGTCGAAAAAAATTTATACTTAATCCGCCACTTTGTTGGCAGCCATATTGTATTTTCTTTTTTTTTTCACGGTGCACTATATTCTTTTATTCTAGCCCATTCATTGATACCCCTATTGTGAAAGAATATGTAATCCGTCATTTTGTAATTTAAATTGTATTGTGATATCAGATCAATCTGTCAACAGAAAGTGGGTGAAATTTGAATTACTAGAATTTACTCAAACAAAAAAATAAACAGGGCACGGTAACTAAAACCATTTAAAAAGTCACCAAAGTGGTAAAAGGCGTTCAATTTAAAGACGGTAAAATTATTTATTTTTTGGAAAGACCTTGCTTAAGTGGAACGTCTTGAAATTTGATCTTTTGTTGCTAACAATATTTTTTTTGTATCAATTTGAACAATTTTCACTGCAAGACAAAAGTGATAATTGTGATAAAATTGAATGCATTTTTTTCAAAAACGCTCGCACACATCTATTCTAGTTTTAAGTTGCTCATGTTTTGACGTAACTGATGAAGGGTCATTCATTGAGTAGTTAAAAAATAATGATATATAAAAATATTACCAAGGAATAATGTTTTTAGAACCATCTGTACAGATATTTTTTATTAAAATATTTGATATGACATAAAATATTATAAAGATTAACAACAAAATGTATGATTGCGATTTACAATCTGCATAAGTCAATAAGAATTTTTCCATTTCATTCCATTTGATTTCTCAAATTTAATTATCATGGTTTATTTTTGTGGATGTGTGTTTTTCTGTCTTCTTTTTGCTTGGTACATTTCAACAGGTTAGCCCCTTATACCGGAAGTCATGACGGCGAAGTTGACCAAGCCTAAGTGCGCAGCATCCAATCACCCAATGACGAGATGACCTTCGAACAGTTTATGGCACTGGACTCTGATGGGCAGAAAGTGCAGAGCGACGTGACCAGAAAGGACTCCCGGGACATGTATGAGGTGCATATAGAATATTCCCTGGCCATTGTGTTGCTCGAGATCTTCAGATGCCCAGAGGAATAGCTAAGGGAGGAAGATCCACTGGTAACGAAGGTCCTTCATCTCGAAGATAAACAACCAATGGGTACCAGAGACATCTTCTATTTGGTAACGAAAACATTCTCGCAGAGCAAACTAACATAGAGCGATCTTTGGAAGACTCTGGTAGAATTGAGGACTGTGATGATGGAGAAGAACCTAATGAAATGGGCGGTCCCAAAGATAGCCTGCGGGTTAGATGGACTGAATTGGAGGGTGGTGAGAAGTATGATGGAAACAATCTTTCGATTCAGTGGCATTGACATCCTTGTATGCTGTCTCAATATTCGCAGCACAGATTCGAAGACCGTTGACTGTTACTTTCACCAAACTTCCCGTTGTCGAAATTGTCCTGCAAATATCGTCATACCAGAAAGGATTCTGGAACATTCCGGGGTACAATCGGCGTTCATTCGATATTTCGTGGAACTCGACATATTGGCCTGTCAACCCGAGACCGACAGCTGAGTATAACGGACATTAATGGAATATCTTGAATCTTCGAGAACACATTTCCCGACGACTCGTTGACCTACTAGAGAATTCCGGGAGAAATATATAATACGGACATCTGGCGATAGGATTCATTCAGTATTCGACTGCCGTATAGTTAAGTAGAAATAAATTGTAAATAGTTCTTTGAATATAAATTGTGTTAAAGTAGTGGAAATAAATTGTGAGTGAGTTGGACTGTATTTTTAAATAAATCCAAGAACTGAGCAAAACTCCATTGCGAAAATGACAAAATTCCATACAGTATTATTAAATTATTGAAGAATAACTTATATCGAGGCTTACCCGCTATTCCTGTGGTATAATAGATTATAGTTAATGCCCTGTGAAAAAATATTCTTTTACATGTTATCTTGCTGTTTGCTCATATTCGTTATTCATCTGTGACATTGTTTGTGCAAAGAATAGATTAGACCTTTAGAAATACTTTAATATGTTAATTTAACAAGATCTACCTGTTGAATGCAAAATTACGTTCAAGTTCTTATTCCCCAAGGGAGCGTTGTGCCGTTCAAAATTAAAGTAATGATATGTTCGGAGGCACTTAGATGGATTGAGATTTAATGGTATCACAACTTTTTCAGCATGATCAGGTTTCTTATTAATGTTCATTGTACCTTTAATTATTATAGTTAGTGATAATGAGTTTATGTGGCGAGAATGATTATTAGCATGGTACTCGGTAAATTGACATTAAACGTGTGTTATAAATATTTATTATTTGACGTACGTGTAGAATTTCATGCGAATATCAACTTACTTTGTAAATTATTGAAGTTTGAGCTTCCAATGCTTGCATTAGTGTTTATCGTATGATGTTTTTGAAATGTTACAGAGTGAACGTTTTATTGAAACTAAATAGAAAATGGCTATTGGAAGTATTTAATAAATAATTTAAAAAAATATATAATAACCTACTTCAATGGATAGTACAATAATGACACTAGAAAGTAAAAAATAATTCAATTGGATATTTAAAATGAAAGGTATTATATTTTCTACAAAGCTGCGTTTGAACTTGGTGCCAAACCTAAGAAATGCGTGTTTTTGCCCAGGAATATAAACAGCTTTATAAATTAAATAATTTCTGTTATTAATTAATAATGCTATTTATACGCCATGTTACACACATATTTTTATTTTTTTACTTTTAGTGTCATTGTTATTACTATACATTGAAGTCGTTTTTTAAGCTAATTATTTTTTGATTTTTAGGGATATAGTGGCGTAACTGGATGCATGTTTCAATTATTACTAACTTTGTTTTATAGCAATTTTCTTTATATACAAAACAGGGGTACTTTACCAGTGGAAAAAAAATCATATTTTTGGCGAATCTCGTATAGAAATGAAAAAACTGACATGTGACGATATAATTGAAGAACATATATCTTAAAATATTTATACGATAATATCTGGGCAAAAGAATTTCACTCATAAATTCAAGGTTTCGTAAAAAATTTGGGTACACATACAGGGGATTTTGTAGAAGGTTTGCTAAACTTGGGGGCAGATAGGTGGGCTCATGTAGCCCATACAACATATAGATATGTTTTTAATTTAATTTTTTCTCCTTAATTTTCAGATTTTTACATTTGAAATGTTGTAACTTATTTTTCTCGGCATCTTCACGAAATACACTTAAATCTAATCTATGATGTCTGTTTACTCATCTGCATTTCATATTTGACACAAATAACTGGTTGAAAAAATGGCGAGGTTCCATAAAAAAGTGATTAAGTTAAGCATTTTATCACATTACAAAAAAAATTAGAAACACATCGAGAACTTCGAATGCTTACAAAAAGTTCTCCACTTTAACCCCTCTCCAACGATATATCACACGTTTTGGAAAGTAATCAGTGTCATAATGAAATTTGAGATTGTAACTTACAAGGTTAGAACTACAAAAAATAAAACATACATCAAGTTGCCGTAATTTGTTGTAAATTTTGTGCAAACCGGCTTCTAGCTCTACGGATGCAATTGCGACTCCTACAGTGGTAGCCTCTAATCGCATCTCATCCCACATTATTTCAAAAGCAACATTTATTCTTTCTCTTAACTGTTTTATGGTTTCTATTTTTCTCATAAACGAGTTGCTTGGCCTGTCCACATACAAAAAAATCAAACGGAATCAGGTCCGGGACCTTGAAGGCCATAGTATAGGGCCAGTTCTCTCAATTCACGCGTTTCGGAATTTAATCTTCAGCATCTCTCTGACAGTGTGCCTATAATGTGCTGGACAGAAAACTTTTTTTAATATTATTAGTCGGTCTTCCAATGAGATTTCATCTAATAACATCAATAAAGCGTTCATTAAAAATTCGTCATTTACGAGATAGAAATAGACACCAAGAAGCAGCTAAGGGAAATAATCAATGTTGTGTTCCCAACAATGTGGGATGATCGATCTTATTAAATGAGATCCCATTGGAAGACAGACCAATAAAATTGGTCAAAAAATTCAGCACGTTATAGACGAACCGTCAGAGAGCTCCTGAGTAGTGTGGGGGTCACTTGGCAGAAAGAAACACGTGGTCTGCGACGGTATCTAACCTAACGGGTGGCGCGGCGGGGGTGGGATCGGGGAACACCACTACGGTCGGGGGAACGCTCGAACCTAACGGCAAGGTGTCTACCCTAACGGGAGCCGCAACGGGGGTGGTCGTAGGGGTATGCGAAGTGCGAAGTGACCCCCATACTACTCTCCTGGAACTTTCTTTCCCAAACGCTTGAATTGAGAGAACTGGCCCTACACTATAGCCTCCAAGGTCGCCAGACCTGACTCCCTTTGATTTCTTTGGATGTGGACGGGCCAAGCAACTCGTTTATGAGAGAAATATAAACCAAAGAGCAGTTAAGAGAAAGAATAAATGTTGCTTTTGAAATAATATGGGATGAGACGCGACTACAGACTACCACTGTAGGAGTCAGAAATAGGTGTCGCGATTTTATTCATAGCGAAGCCAATTTGAACAAAATTTATAACAAATTATTGCAACTTGATGTATGTTTTATTTTTTGTAGTTCTAACCTTGTAAGTACAATCTCATATTTTATCATGATAGGGATTACTTTCCAATACGAGTGATATATCGCTGAAAGGGGTTATAAACATTCGAAGTTCTCGATGTGCTTCTAATTTTTTTTTTGTAATTTGATAGAGTGTTTAACTTAATCACTTTTAAACAACAGTTAAAATGTAAAAAAATCTGACAATTAAATTAAAAAAAAACTATAAGATTCTAGATGTTATATGGACTAGGGGAGGCCGGGGCTAAAAGTTCCGATTTTCAAATAACATGGAATTGTATGATGAAAATGATAATGTTTATTTTTAATATTTGAATCTATTAAAGAATATTAATCGGTCTCTGTAATAATACAGTCATTTCTGCGAAAATCTTTATCGTTTTTTTTACAGGCATATTTTTGCAAAATTTCGGAAGGGAACATTTAACCCCGCGTTGGGGCGAGTTGTTCCGTGTAATATAACAAATGAGCCCACCTATCTGCCCTACAAGTTTGGCGAACCTTCTACAAAACACCCTGTATACAAATATGCTATGTAAACAAATTTTTACTAAGACAACATGAATCCTTTAATTTCAATTCTCTAACATTTATTGTGATATAATTATAATAATTCCATTTCATAATACGCTTCAACCTCTCTCTATTATATGCTTATGAATCTATTATATATATATATATATATATATATTAAATTTTGTGAACCACCTAACCACCCTGTATAGATTGGATAGGGTGGCCCACCGGGAAAGATATCGATCGATAATGGGAAAATGGTATTTACGAATTCAATGAAAATCTAATGGTATCACTTTACGATTGGGGGCAGTCCAGCTAAAATATTTTCAAACATGTGCATGCTCTGTTTATACGGGAAGTTGATACCAACTTGCTTAGTAACACCCTGTAAATTATTGCAATTCTGAATTCTACGGGTAATTTTAAGACTAATTCATGTATAGTACCCTATACTTGATTTCAGCCCTTTTCGAGTTATTCCAAAATGTTTATTAATATTGACTTTTTCGGGAAGGTGCTAGAATGAACGTCGAGCTTCCAAAATATGTATTATCAGTTTGAAAATTGCGTACAGAGTGTTTAAAAACTCCCTAAAATTGAAATGTTAAATCATGAAAAACTCAATTTTTCAAATGGAAACCACCATTTTTTATATTATCAAATTAAGCATCGAAAATAAGAGGTACTTTGTTACGAAAATCTGATAGATTTCGACTTATTCGAAAAAAATTAAAACTTTTTAGCATCCTCAATAAAAGTAACTAAGTTGGCTGTGACAGTGGCTAAGGACTCAACTGAAATGTCAGTGTGAGTTGATTCAGAATAAAACATTAAAAAATATTTATAACCGACTTCCACCTATAACTAAAAAGCTGAAAATTTTTATAACAGTAATACAACTCTAGCAAATAAATAATATATTCAATGTTGTTAGGTACCTACCCAGAAAGTAAAAAATGTAACCATTAAAAGGGGCTCATTCTGTACAAATTAATTACCTACCAATCTAGTATATTTTTGAAGTTGTGTCAAGCAAATCTAAAATCCTGGATTGCGTTCTGATCTACTACTTCATGAAACTTAATTGTTGCTTGGAACCGACTTCAGAAATATACTAGATTGGTAGGTAATTAATTTGTACAGCATGAGCACCTTTTAATGTTTACATTTTTTACTTTCTGGGTAGGTACCTAACAACATTGAATGTGTTATTTATTTGCTAGAATTGTATTTTGTTATAATTATTTTCAGCTTTTTAGTTTTTTTGAACTCAGGTAGTTTTCATTCTTTATTTTGTATGTATAACCTCAATAGACAGGACTAGGTAACATCGAAAGCCCCAACATTACACAATGATACATTTTCATTTAAATTGGCAGATAAATGTTTACGAATAAAATGTAATAAGCCCAAAATATATTCTTTTTTCAACTTTTTTTGGTAACCCTCTATAACAATAGATAATTCCACTCCACCCTATGTACCAACCGTCCTGTGCATACGACTGCCTATGGACAAGCATAAATTTGTTAGTTGCCTTCTGTAAATTACAGGACGGAATTGAATCCATCTCATATTTACGGAGTCCAATCCGTCCTATATTTCAACCATCGTATATAACTCCTTGTGGGCTACCCCATAAATTATTTAATTTTTAACATTTTATATTATCGCCCTGTGTAATATTAATTCCTCTCCACACTTTATGCAACTTCTTATGGGCTATGAAATAAATAATTTTTTAATCACACTGTATAAATATAATTCAACTCAAGCATATATTTCAACCATCCTGTGTATGATTTGTTTACTTCAACATCATATAACAGTTTTTTAATGACCCTATATAATTTTAATTCCACATTTCTTCCAACATTTTTATACCACCAAACGTCCACTCCACCCTATGGACCAATATTCTACTCCGTCCTATATTTCAATCATCGTATAAATGCCACTCCTTCTATCACTTTACTTTTTGCTTTTGTTTGCTATAACTAAACACCCTGTCTATAAACCCACCAAATAGCAGTTTAAAGTTTGACATGTGTTGTCACTGAATTTTTTATTAGGCCGGGAGAATGTGACACCAAAAATGGAAAAAATTTCTTTTAAAGAGGTATTTGCCTGGTATACAAACAAAACGAGTTTGGTACTCATTGATTTAAGGAACCGAAAATACTATGCTTTACTACCTATATGCTTGAGATGTACATAGAAAATTTTCAAATTCGCAATTAATACTTTCAGTGCTTACAATTCCCGTACTATTACGTTGGAATTAAAATATTTATGTGGAAATGTCCGTTACGTCACTTCAATGAAATTGTTGATAAGAATATAGGAATTTTCGGCGATTTTCTGCAAAACTGCAAGTTACACGTCGCAGGAAATGTACATGAGATAAGCTATGGATCTTCCTTACTAGATTAAACGTTAAAAAACTATACACATCCATAAGGTCTTAAAATGTTGATTGCCCTAAAGAATAAAGAATTAGTTCATTTGGTTCATCAAAGAAGCTACAAGAGTTTCTTGTAACAAGTTAAAATAAATTCACAAAAATTAGTTATTCTTAAAAAATCTGTACCCTTCAGATGCTCTACAGTATTGAATAAAAAGGATGTAAATTATGTTTTATTAAAATTCGAAGAATTGTGCTTCTCCTAAGTCCACTCTCAAGTTCCATTTGCCTCATTGATTTCGTAGGATATGAGGCGAAATATCCCATAATTATAATTTCCATTGCTTCGTTATTAACAATTGGTTTTCTTCTTTGTCTTTTAGCTTTAAAATTTAAAAATCTGCGTTTGTCTAATTTAGATGTGCTGGCATTTTTTTCAGATTTAACATACTAAGGAGTATCGTTTAATTCAACTTACACTGACATTTCAGTTGAGTACTTAGCAATTGTCAGAGCAAACTTATTTACTTTTATTGAGGATCCTGAAATTTTTCGAATAATTCGAAATCTATCTGATTTTCGTATAGGTAACTTTTAACAAAGTACCTCTTATTTTTAATGGTGGCTTCCATTTGAAAAAATTGAGTTTTTCATAATTTCGTATTTCAATTTTGGGGATTTTTTAAACACTTTGTACACAATTTTCAAACTAATCTTACATATTTGAGATTCTATTACCTTCCTGAAAAAAAAATCTCTTGATTCCGCTGTGTTACTGCATAATTGGCAATTATCTGAATGCCTTAAAATGTAAATTTTAATAAACATTTTGGAATATCTCGAAAACCAAATATAAAATGTTCACACTGTATGAACTATAATTTTACTTCGATCCATGTTTCAGATATTGCATATGTGCAACAGCTCCTGTTCTATCCTACAATAAAAAATTATCCAACCTATTTGACTATAAATCTACTCCACCCGCTATTTCAGTCACCTTGTATTTGCAACCACTTATCGGTCAGCCAGTATAACATTTTTTTACCACCCTGTATAACTATAAATTCATCAATGCCAAATATATTTCACTAAAACCGCAACTGCTTATGGGGCACCGAAAATAACAATTTTGTTCAACATGTTTTTGAATCACCTTGTATGTATTACAACATATATACATTATGTATGTATTGTCAACCTATATAACATGTTTTAAATAATCATCATAACACTTCTTCACCCTATGTTTCAACTATCATATCTTTGCTACTTATTATGAACTACACTATTTCACATTTTATTCTTATATTTTTTCAAGATAAAGTATAATTTCTCTCCACCCTTCATGTACATCTTTTTCTAACCTTGTTTGAATGACACTGTATAACTATAACTCTATATATGCAAGTGCCATATAACAAAATTTTTCTAGCATTTTTTTACCCACCCTGTATAATTCTGTACACAACCCTATATTTCAAAAACCTTTTATACACAACTACTTATTTGCCACTAAATATAACATTTTTGTACGACCCTATATCCTTAGAACCTTACCCCACCATATATTTCAACCATCCGGTAAATGGAACAGCTTATAGTTCATACCATTACTTTAAAATATTTTAAACCCACCTGTATAGCTGTAATTATATTCCGCTAGATATGTCAATCATCCTATATATGTAACTACTTGTGGATATAAAACAAGTTTTAAACCACATGAACTATAATTCCACTCCATCTTATATTTCAAACACCCTGTATAAACAACTGCTTCTAACATTTCTTCAACTCATTTCATAACTATAATATTTTATGAACATAATTCAAAGATCTTAAATGCTAACTTAACACATTTTTTTAAGTATTTTTATTCACTGTGTAAATATTCTACCCTTTTTCAACCAGTTGGTATATGGAACTGTTTATGGCCCAGTCAATATAACTTTTTTGGACCACTCCGTATAACCAATTCCACTCCCCCTTATTTCCATCACATCGTATATATCCAGCTGCTTACAGGACAAAAATATAACTTTTTTTTTTAATTTTTTAAATCCATGTAATTCTACTCTGCTCTAAGTTTCCTATATACAAAACACCCTGTAAAATTACTTTTACATATATGTTGATTTTTGTTAAATCGAAACATGTTACATTTGCACATTCCGAATTTTGAATAAAAGCTAAGCTGATGCCAGTATCTAATATTTTGTGCGAACGGTGGAACCAATTGAGTAATTGAATTACCCAACATGGTAGAAGTTTTTTCGCCATTTCTACCGTTTCAGTCAGTTTATAGAGATAAAGTGTTTACCAGATTTTAAGTCAAACTATAGGCTTCGCAATAAAAAAAGATTCAGCAAAATCAGTTAAGTAGTTCTTACGTGATCTCCGAACAAACAAACAAACAAACAAACAAACAAACAAACAGACAAACTTACAATTTTATAATAGTATAGATATATAGATTAAAAAAGGCAAGTGGTATTCAGAAAAGGACTGAAACAAGCGAAATCTGTTCTACGAGTGTAGAAAGATGGAAGAGGATCTAAGCCGTCACGCCTGCTTTTCATTTCGTCAATGTTGTTATTTTTTCTGTTCACTATGCTAACGTTAGAAACTTAACGTTTTTACTGAGACTATCCCTGGTTTTTCACCTGGTACTTGAGTATTAGTTAATGTTTTGTAAAAATATTCATACATACAAAAGTAATTATGTAGACTTATTATTAATGCCGATCTCTGTCAGGAATTGTTTCGAGCATACATAACAGGCGTTACAGTCGGAGGTAGTAGGACCCTGTCTTACGTAAAAACAAATTATAATCATCGATGCGAGAGAGATAATCGACAAATAATATCGCTTGACTTGTAAGTGAACATAAATATACCTTTCTCTCCTACGCTAATGCCTTTGGGATAACTTCTGTTATATATTTAAACATTAATTTAATTAGAAATTCATTCATTAATATGTAAATATTTCGAAGGTGTCTTAGTGAGCGTAGGCGTCGCCAGGCACATTTCGACCCGACATATTAACGATATCCCCATACGTAGGTACGTTTCAGTCGGGAGAGAGAGATAGCGTGGGATCTGGACTAGTTTAGATAGCGTTCGATTGACTAATCTTAATCGCATGCAGAGATGCACATATTTTAGAAGCTTTCTACCTACGAACAACCTCTCGAGAATTTTGTAAATGCCATTTCCTACATGTTAACTGCGTTTTCACTTAGAAGTCGATTTCTTCTTTAAACGTTTTCGTCGATTAGCGACCCCGATTGGGTCATGTCATCTAGTGACAGGGCACTGATATACCGTGAAGTCCGAGTGAAAGTTACTGGATAGGTCGTGATTTTAATATACGTTTTACACGAATTCATTTGAATAACTAAAATGCCGACTTCAGTAGAGATAAAAATTAAATATAATCATAATTATATTATTTTATTACTAGATATGCAAGGAAGGGAGCAGGAAAGACTGTAATAATTATAGAGACATTATTAGGCGCGTAATAAGGAAAGAAAGGGGGGCATCTGAAAAAAAGGAGCAAAAGTGGATTTCGCCCAGACCGATCTTGCGTTAACAAGATGTTCAGTTTGAAACAACACCTAATGTATAAGGAAATATGTAAACATCTTAGTATCGCATAAAAAAAACTTTCCAAAATCCTTGATAAGAGTGACATCACTAACAAATATATGGCTATTGATCAAAATCTGTACAGGGAAAAAGTAAATCTATCAATAAAGCGAAGATGATCATTCTTCTCAAACTGACTAAAGGCCTGAAAGAATGGCGCTCACTATCCTCAACCCTGAAGATATTCATGCATGGCGCCTTCAAAAACTAGATAAAAAATTTAAAAGAATGGGTATTGAGGTTGGAATTTGCTGCCGATCAGCTAATACTGAATATAAAATCGATGGTAATGAATTTAATTGATTAAGACACAGTATATGGTAATAGGACAGGTCGAAACAGATATTGAAACAGAATACGGAAACAGAAATATTGTTTATTAAAAAGGCAAAGAAAAAAGACTGGAATATAATAAAAATATTTGGCACATATATTAATATGATTTTTGATCTGGAACAATTGCATCAGCAAGAAACCGGTATGGCAGAGATGCGTGAACAGTCGCTCCTGTGGTATTATTGGAATGGTCCGATAAAACGACGAGGCCGAGCGTACACTTTGGGACTTAAAAAAAATTGTGACATTAATACAGAGAATCTAATGTTTGGAATATAGTATATCAAACACAATTTTACAATTTATTTTGCCCTTTGAAATAATCTAAATAGTAACAGCTTAAATGGATCTGTACTGGAAATCTAAGTATAGATCAGGGAGAAGACAGTCACAGTTTCTTGTCAACTATAAACGAATGCAGATCGTTAAAAAATGCCTTCACTTAAATCAAGCTTTGAAATATTCACATGAATTTTAGAAAATGTTAATATACTTAATGGAACCAAGTGTATGGCTGTTTGTTCTGGATCGATTAAACCATGGGCACCTATCTATATATTTTGATGATCTGTCAAACAGCACTGAAAACTTCAAGCTGAAGCTGATATTTTCAGACGGCCCTGAAGGTGATACTGTTTGGATTTCAACAGAGACGTCCTATATTTTTTTCAATGGCATTTTCCTATTTGTAGAAAATCGAAAAATCTTGTTAATCTATCATAACATATGGCGAATGCAAATGAATAGCATTATTCCAAATCTAAGGGAAATTAATTGAAAAGGGTTTGGAATAGATTAAAATGTATGGTTACCATGTTTCATATCCATCTTCGATAACAACAAATGCAGTTTCTTGGATAATAAAAGTAGCCTTAATGTTTATTTACAATGTGCATACAACGTCTCGTTGGTTTACAGAGGTGCTCAATTATCAACCCTTATTTTATAAATAAACATTAATACTACTTTGGTATCCAAGAAACTGCGATTTTGTCAAAATATATGAATGTTCTCAGTTTGTGTGCAAATATATTGTGCATTTAAATTGGGGTCATAAGGAAATCTTCCTTACTAATATTTAGAAGAAAATTATGCTTTATAAAAAACTCTTCATGATCAGAAGTTTAATGCCGCATCCATATTCTCTTTAGACAGAGGTGCATGTACGTGCGACGTTATTTACAACCAAATTATTGACAATCGTAAGAGTTAATACCAATCAATATGGCTGATACGGAAACACATAGTTCGACTGCTTTTGCGACATCCGTGTCGAATTCATCACCACAAATCCAAACAGTGGCGAAGAAGGAAAAAAAAGCCAAGAACCCAAGGGCTAAACCCTCTCATCCACCGACATCTGAGATGGTCAACAACGCTATCAAAGGTTTAAAGGAACGTGGTGGACCATCTTTGCAAGCCATCAAGAAATATATTGCTGCCAACTACAGGGTCGATGCCGAGAAAGTAGCGCCTTTCATTAAGAAATACTTAAAGTCAGGCGTTGCTTCAGGAGTTTTAGTTCAAACTAAAGGAAAAGGTGCATCCGGTTCCGTCAAATTGGCAGCTTCGTCCTCTTCAGGAGCTTCAGCATCGAAACCGGCCAGCGGCGACAAAAAAAAAACTGGGGCTGGAGCTAGAGCAAAGAAGTCACCTGCAAAACGAGCAGCTTCCAGCGATAAACCCAAGCCGACAAAGAAGCCGGCGGCTGCGGGAGCAGCAAAAAAAAACAGCCAAAAAGACTACGACTGCAACCAAACCTAAGAAAGTTGCCGCAACTGAAAAGAAGACTTCGACTCCGAAATCCACCCCATCGACAACAACTTCATCGTCATCATCATCAGTTTCGCTTGCATCCAAAGGGAAGTCTCCTTCGAAAGTAAAAAAAAAACAGTAAAGGTGCCCCTACAAAAAAACCTCCAAAACCGAAAACAGCAAAATCCGCGGCATCCCCGAAGGCGAAGAAAGCGGCTTCTCCCAAGAAGAAGAAATAAATAGAAAACATTTTCATCGACATTATTTACGCTCTAAAATGACTCTCTGGAGTCATCGATAGGAGCTTGGCAAGTGGAGGCTGTAGGAGTGCTAGCAATGCACACTCAATCCGCTCCAAGTAAGGTAGATTGTAAATCCACTACTAAAAAACAAACATCAGACATTCCTGACGTGATAATGGAAATCTGAAAAAGAATATAACAAAAAAAAAAAAAATTAAAATCTCAAATCCAAAAAAAAAACAAATTTTGTGTTGCAATTTTACAAGAACTTATTGAACGATGTACTAAAACACAATAAATTAAAAAGAAAATTTTTCCAAAACCAGGTACAATGAAGTCGGATATTCATAACGCAGATCATTCATAATCAACAATAAAAATCTTACGAATTGGATTTCAGTTGCGAACAGAAAACACGTTCAACGGAAAACAAAAATACGTTGGAAACAAAAAAAGAGACTGAAGATAATAAATTCAAATCCAAAGGCGAAACTAAAGACAGAATCAATTTTAAAAATGCTCCCGACTGTCCATCACCTTGTAAGAAAATCTTGGACGATAATGCAAAATAATGATAAAAAATGAAAAGACCAAACTGAAACTTTGGATACGAAAAGAGAGGCGAGAAATTGTAAAGATACCGTTATTAGCAAATATGAAAAGACTCCGCCCTGCCCCTCACCTTGTAGATGAATGTTGAACGATAATGCAAAATGTCAAGACAAAAGTCAAACTTTGGAAACAAAAAAAGAGGCAATAAATTGTAAAGACACCACTGCTATCACATATGAAAACATTCCGAACTGCCCCCACCTTGCAGGGGAATGTTAGATGATAATGCTAAATGTAAAGACAAAACCGAAACTTTGGAATCAAATAAAGAGGCAATAAATTGTAAAGACACCATCACTATCAAATATAAGAAACCACCGGACTGCCCCCCACCTTGTAGGGAAACGTTGGACGATAAAGCAAAATGTAAAGAGAACACTGAAACTTTGAAAATGAAAAAAGATGCAATAAATTGTAAAGACACCATTACCAGTCCGCCACTTTTTGAGGGAAAAGCTCAACCCACAGGAAAAGATGATAACTCTAAAGGCAATAACAAGAAAAAAAGTGCTTGTCCTTCTTGGGGTAAGAAAGCAACAGTATATTCCAAAATTGTAATCAAAGTAAATACCAAAATTCAAAAAACTCCAACAAAGTTTTCCGAAAAATGTACTGATAATAAAAATCAAACTTTACACAATCAGAGCAATCTTTCGCAACTTCAAGAGATATGTTCTGGAGGTGCCAGGGATCCGTGTGATGTAGTAATGTCGACAAGTAAAATTTCCAAAAGAAAAAAATCTCGAAGTTGTCCCCCTTGGTCGAAAAAATAAGATGTTTTAACAAAATTATCTCAAGGATTGAAAAGTTCAACAGCGACAATAGAAACTCAAATAAATTCTTCTAATACACCAACTTGCCCACCATCTGGCCAATAAATAAACTAATGTTCAGATGTTTCTAACAACATCATGAAAGCGGAAGAACAAAGCATGAAAACCTAAGATCTGTGTAATTTTTCCTCGGAAAGTAAAAAGTTAAATCTACAAATCCTTGCGAAACTGAGAATGCATCCCAAGTAAAGGAAAACCCAAAAGAATCCTCTTCCTTGAAGTCGGTAAATTAAAAAAAGCTATTTAGTTGAAGTAATATTGTCTAATACAAAATAATTTAAAACATGCATATGTCGTACTTTCCAACCAACACCGATACATTCATAGATAGCGGGTTCTAACCCAAAAATAAAATGAACAAAATTAATTCACAAATAAACGGTCAGTTATGCTTAATCAACCTTCGGGAATGCCGTTTCGCTGTGCATTAGAATAGCGACCCTATTAGTTGGGACTTGTAAACCTGAGACCGCATTAATTTCGCGATTGTAAACACAATGGGAGCCAGCAAGGCACATCGCAGGCGTAGCAAAATTAGTATCGCGAAGTTGTTACGGTCACCTGCTCTCTCTCCAACGCGAATTGTTCCACTCCATCAATTCGAGGTACGCGTACGCGGAGCCTTATTAACATACATTATTGACCGATATGGAGTGGTAAATTATTAAAAACAAATTTCGAAATTCCCTTTGCGTGTGCATATATCAATTCATTTATTTGAGGGGTACATGGAATGTTCGCGTGCTAATTTACGACCACCAATTTATTTGAGCAACTTTTCAACATCGAGAGTTTTATTGTTTTCGGAAGCATTGAGGGTGGCAGCTGCTGCAGAACTGTTGCGGTTTGAGATGAAAATGAAAGCTGGTTAGTTGATAAGGTTTAGGTATTCTATTGTTACTGAATTTTTGAAGCGAAAACTTCACACTTACACTATGAGAATAGATACATTGGTATTGAAATATAATAATTTGTATTTATACTGACTTAAAATAAAAACCTGTCTTTTTTTACCTGATTTAAGGTACAATTCTATTGATTATTTTAGCGTATTATTATCTCTCTCTTTCTCCTTCTGTATTATTTTTCTATATTTTCTACATATTTTTTAACTATTTTTATTTGTTTTATAATTTGGACCACTATCTATAGGTGTAACTCTTAATTCACTTTGTATTGCAACCACCCTGTATATGATTCGGTGTATGGTCGGTCACCCAATATCTTTTGTCTTCCATTTCCTGAACATCTTGTACAATTATAATTCAATTCCACACGTTATTGCAACCGATGTCTTTAAAACCATCATGTATAAGCAGGGCCGGATTTAACTTAATGCCGCCCCTGGGCACCGGAAAAATGCCGTCACTCGGCACAGGAAAAAATGCCATCTCAATACAGAAAATGTATTTATTATATGTTATATATTTTCAAAACATAAAAAATATTAGTTTTTTTTCAAGAACTATAAATTTTACACTAAGGCTGGGATTCGTATTTGTTTTTCATTAATTTCTTCACAGGCAAACACGCCTGACTTTTGAATTGCAAAATGGTCGATTAAATCTTCACAACCTAATGAAGTACGTCTGATTCGATTCATTGAGTAAGTATTTAAGCTGTTGAATCTATTTGCACTCATTTTGTCATCTTAGAAAATTTGCCGTCCTGGGCACTAACCCCGACTGCCCCTAGTGTAAATCTACCGCAGTGTATCTATATATAAATAGGCAAAGACAAAACGGTTAGGTACCATTTTCTCCTCTGTCTCTCAACCGATTTTCTTCATTTTTGTTTTATTTAGTAGCTACTGATGACCTTCAGTGCAGAATGCTAATATTAATTTATAATAATAGTTCATTCATCAAATAAAATATAATAAAAATTCATTATTTACGTCATAATGTCAACGCCAAACAACTGAATGTGCCGCGTGCCTTGAGTAATTATATATAGGGGGACCAATGCTGTTTATACTTAGAGCATGTACTACTGGAAGTGGCATGCAAGAGTTATTATTGTTTAGTGGTAAAGTAATCGTTGTATATTATAATTATATAGGGCGATTCCAGATATGTTAAAAATATTTTTTTTCGTGGGTGGCACATAAGCAGTTGCATATATAGGGTGTTTAAAATACAGAGTAGAGTGCAATTATAACTAATAAAATAATTATATTATTAGCCCATTAGCGGTTGAATTTACAGGGTTCTTGGAATAGAAGGTGCAGTAGAATTACGGTTATACAGGGTGGTGCATAGAATATTATACAGAGATGCATATACAAGGTGGCGGAAATAGAAATGCAACATTTCCTAACCCATAAGCAGTTGTATATATAGGGAAGATGAAATATAGGGTGAGAGGAATTATAGATATACAGGATGATGATAAAAGATGTTAGAAACGGAAATGATTTATAGAATAGCCCACGAAGAGTGCCATATATATGATGATTGAAATATAGGTCAGAGTAGAATTATAGTTACAGAAGATAGTTAAAAATTTCATAAACAAAAAGAGTAAATACCGTGGCTCATAGGCAGTGGCATATACAGAATGGTTTACCGGGTGGTTCAAAAATGTTAAAAAATATTATGCGTGGTCCATGAGCAGTTGCATATACAGGGTGGTGGAAATATATAATGAGATGGAATTATTATATCTGAAAAAAACTTGAATTTCTTTACTTATTTGTAGAAGCGAGATGTAAGACCGACACCTAGGATTTTTGAGGAAACTATCACATAGAGGTTCAGAATCTAGGTCCGTTCCGTGTAATTGCTGTTCTCCCTAAAGTCCTAGGATAGAATGTCCCTATACGATTTTCAGGTTACTTAACCTCCCAGAGATATTGACACAATTGGTCGAATTTCGACCACTGGGCGACAACTAGTAAGTATAAATCAGTATAAATCCTCTCTACAGTATTGACTATTTTTCTATTGTTAAACTATACCTGTAAACCCACAATTTTACATCGCCTCATATGTCCAGTATTATATTTATGCAACTGCTCATGGTTTACCCTAAATAACAATTTTTTTTAACTACATTTTATAACTATAAATTTACCAATTATTTCAACCACCCAGTATATGCAACTGGTTCCAAAATTTTTTGAATCCATTTTAAAAGGAGCAGCCCATCGTAACAGGAGTTAGTTAGAGACGGCGAAGAGCTTATATTGTATTATTCGAATGAGCTGTTGTGTATAATTGATGTAAATAAAAGTTGAAGAAAGTTGTAGTGAATATTAGTTCTACAATTTTAATTGAACCCACGGAGTGTATAACACTATGTTGTTCATCGGTCTTTAATTCAAATATCCTAACTGCTTATGCTTATGTAAATTTTTTTTATATACCTTGAATAACAATAATTCCACTCCACCCTAATACCACCTTGTACGAGCAACCACTTGTGTTCCGTACTATATAACTTTTTAACCAGTCTGTATAACTATAAATATACTCCACCTTATATTTCAACCATCCTGTATATTCAACTGAATCTAACATTTTTTGAACACTTCTGTATAACTGTAATTATACCCCGCACTATAACGCATCCTTACTGCTTATTTAACAATTTTTTAACGTTTTTTAATCCACTATGTATTACTATAGTTGCACTCCACTCTTATTTCAACCATCTTGTATATGCAACTAATTACGTGCCACCCAATACAATATTTTTAAACCATTCTGAATAACTATAACTCATTTCCACCTTATCTTTCAACCTTCCTATATATGCAACACCTACAACCGCATACAATACAGAAAAGATCGAGGGATATCATATTTTCGTTTCCATTCAGTAATGGAATATTTTCTGCCATTTCACTCGGCTGTAAGCCCTGTAACATAACTTCGTTAAAAAAAACTGACTTCAAATGAATCAACAGATCTTAACATTTAAGCTAGATATTTATTAGGAAAATTTTACATTTACATTGATATTTACCGTGTTTTACACATATTTTTCCCATTTTTAGTTAAACGGTACGTTTATAAGTTATAACAATATATATTGTATCAAGCTGGAATATATTTTTATAGAATACAATTAAAAATATTCATATTGATTCTGCCGTTTTAAAGAAAACATTGAAGATTCATTGAAATTCATTGATGTGGTTCCTTAGTTACTGTTTTGTTTATTTGATGCCGAAAGTCGGTTAAAAGTTGCACATGTGGTTTACCACACTTCCTTGATCTTGAAATACCCATACAACTTAGTTTTCTAAGAAGTTTTTCGTTGTAATAAAGAATTTAATTTTCTCTTCGTGGTATTTAAAATTAGAGACTTGTGGCACGTTAGTGTGAGTCGGCTTTCTTTAGAATCTCAACTTTAACTCTAATCACCCAAATACCGTAAAAAGGCATCATTAGATCTTTATATGATAGAGCAAAAACCAACTGTTCTGATATTGATAAATTTATTGATAAAGAAAATATTTATTATTATCTGCTAACAATTTTACTAAAAAGTTCAACAACTTTAAAAACAAGAAATACACTGAATTTAATTTTATCAAAAACTAAACCAAAACATGTAACACAAAACTCAAAAAATTGCCGTTATAAGATTCCTTGCGAATGTAACAAATTTTATATTGGAGAAATTTCTACACCTATAAATCTTTGAATAATTGAAGACAAAAACTATAAAAAGAAACGACAATTCGAAAAGTAAAAAAATTGTGAATATGCCTGGAACCTTGGTCATAACATACAATTTCAAAATTCAACCATAATACACAAACAAGTACACAACACAAAACGAAAGCTGAAAGAGTTTTTTATTAAGTGAAAGCGATTGTACAGCTAGTACATGTATAGAATTCAGTCGTTCCTGGTTACCAATAATCAAGGATCAGTATTTCTTTGGTCTCATTTTTGTGATCATACCTAGGAATGCCACATGAAATTCTCAAGATAACTCTTTCGAATTCTTCCAATTTGAAAAAAGCTTTGTTATTTCACATGATGTTTAGAATTTTAAGTGCTACCCTCTATAATATACAGTGTTTATATAAATTTTGCGGTGAATTCCCTTGGTTACATCAGTTTGAATGTCAAACATTAATGTCAAATTGTGATTTACGAAATTTTTCATTAGGAATCCTTTTTATTTTTTAATTTTTTAAATTTCTTTTTCATTTGTGTTCATACCATTAAAAACGGGGTCTGATTTATATCTTGAAACCTTTGGTCTTTTTGAAATATTCAGACTTTCAAGACTCAGAAAACAATCTATCACATGTATTGGAAAGTAATCAGTATCATAATAAAATTTGAGTTGTCACTTACAAGGTTAGAACTACAAAATGTAAAACATACATCACGTTGTAATAATTTCTTAAAAATTTGGCTCAAACTGGCTTTCACCGCCACGGATGTATTCCACATTGTTTCAAAAGCAACATTTATTCTTACCCTTAACTGCTCTTTGGTTTTTATTTATCTCTCATAAATCAGTTGCTTGGCCTGTGCTGATACAAAAAATTCAAAGGGAGTCAGGTTGGGGATGTTGGAGGCCAGAGTATAGGGTCAGTTTTCTCAATTCGTTCGGGAATAAATTGTCCAGGAGCTCTCTGACAGTTCGTCTATAACGTGCTCTATGTATGAGAAAATGAGAAAGAAAAAAACCACAAAAAAGTACTCTATCAAAATTTTCTTATTTCATCGGCTACTCGAGTTATTGTCAAAAAACAAATTTACTTATTTTTTCAAGATGTCATAAACTTGGTCGACAATTTCAAGTTTTTCTAGGCACCCTCCATGTCATATCAAAAATTTAGCTGTCTCGGTTCATTTTCGTTTCTAAACCGTTTTTTCCGACAAAATGACTGGATAATTAGATGAAATCCCATTGGAAGACCAATAATATTAAGACGAGATGGGTGTCCAGCACATTATAGGTAAACTGTCAGAGAGCTCCTGGAGAATTTATTCCCAAACGTGTGGATAGACATATTTGGGGCCCCAAGGTCAGCAGACCTGACTACTTTTGATTGTTTTGTATGAGGACGGGCCAAGTAACTCGCAACAAAATTGCAGTAATATATAGGGTGTTCTATTATATGTTCCACATAGAAAAATGCGAGTATAAGTTATGTACCAAGTTTGTCTTTAAATGCCTTCACGGATATCAATACAGCATTCATCGTATCGTAATAAATGTTAATCTAAAACAAACAAATACTTGTGTTGTTCATCCAATGTTCGTCAAGAATAATGTTAAATATAATAAGATCCTCCTATCGTAATTGAATATCAATCGATAGAAACAATACACTTATTGATAGGGGTAGTATCGACTGGTAGATCGATCAATTATTTACATAACAATACATTGGAATTCGCCGTAATTGCTGTGTCAGATGAAAACAATAAATACAGGTGTGGTGTTGTTGAAACGTCCTTGCACGGTCGCCTAGCTTTTGTGCAACGAAAGCTCTCCTTACCATATGAAGTAACAGAACTAATTAACTAACAATAGCGAAACAGTTAATAATTTTGTCACGCTTTTCACTTATTAATTCAATTTATACAATATCCTTTTACAATAATGTACTAATTAAGATATTTGAAAATTGTCGTACTTGTAAGTAATGTATTGAAGGTTACTGATAGGAATTTGCTATTAAAAACATGTTTATCCCATCAAACGTAGTGACCTTAATGTAAGGATGTCAGGAATTAGTACTTTTATAATTTATATTTAAAAAAGAACCGACCGACTTCAACTGGCTCAAAATAAAAACCATTTTAAAACTGTGTTCAATCAATCACTATTTTCTGACATACAGTCTTTTTGTAACTCTGATTTAAGGTACAATTCTATTGATTATTTTAGCACATTCTTATCTCTCCCTCTAGTATTAAAATAATTTATTTAATTTTTAGTTTTAACATAGATATCTTGTTGGTCATTGTTTGATACTCTTTGGGTCATTGTTTTGTTTGTTAGTTTGCTGCAATAGCGTCTTATTAACAAGACTTTACTGAAGACCTCTTCTTTCCTATGCCCTTACTTCCATTCTAAACAATGCTTGTCGGGGTCACGGCATCAAGGTCATTTAGGGAATATTCTCATTTAACAAACCTTACTCAATCGTTTACAACATTAAATTTTGTTACTAAATTATTAAAAATAATAACGTAAGCTTTATTTTATTTGAACTATTGATGTTTATATATTAATTAGTAGTATTAGTTCTTTTTATGGTTTGGTTGGAAAATAATACCATAGTTCCAAAAAAGCTATATATTCCAAAGAATGCAAACATTTCAAAGATTTTCAAACGTTTGAAACTACGAGGTGCCCACAAATAAGCTTCCGAAAACAATACTACCTTGATTCATCACGAATCGTCATTGATGCCTTTTCTTGCCTCAATTTTTGACACTAACGGAGCCTTTTGAGTATCTATTATATCTGTTTTTTATTGATTGGTTGGATTGGAACAAGCGTGCGGTATGTTGGGTTTTTAGAAAAAAACATACTGACTAAATTACCTCCATTGCCCTCTGTCCATTGCCTTGGGTAGGAGTTTCTCCCGTTTATCACACTTCTTTTCTTAAGGGGCTTCTTTCATACTGTTTTCTAAAAGTTTCACGTAGCATATTTTTTCTCCCTACTCACTATATCTCACTGTACCAAACCCTATGCCCAAAGGGAGAAAGAGAGAGCAAGAGTGCGAGAGAGCAGGATAGAGCGGTAAAGGGCGGAGAGAGGGGTGGGAGTGGGAGAAAGCGGTAGAAAGCGGCAAAGGGCAGAAGAGGGGGTGAGAGCGGGAACGAGAGAAAATATGTAAAAAGTGCATACAAATACACACACCAGCTATATAGGGTATTCCATTCCATCTCAAACAGCTACCCTGAATATCTTGGTTATTTTCAAAACTATTGCAATAAGAAAAAACAGGTCGATTTTTGTTTC
Source organism: Octodonta nipae (assembly GCA_034190945.1). NCBI lineage: Eukaryota > Metazoa > Arthropoda > Insecta > Coleoptera > Chrysomelidae > Octodonta > Octodonta nipae. The sequence continues at coordinate 78,662,880 of CM067223.1, read as the reverse complement.
GAGGGGGACATTTTTTTAGGTGAATTAGCGCTTGTGCGCATTCAACATGAACAGGTCTATTCAATGACCTTGAGATTTGAGATAGCGAAAATAGGTGTTGTCGTATATCATTTGAAAGCCCTTTTTACGGACTATACCGGCATAATAAAACTTTTTATTGCAATTCCGGTTCATGTAACAGAAAACCTAACGGACCTATTGGTAAAACCGAGTTATTAAATTAAGAGTTTTTAATGCATGGAAAAGTATTAAAAAGTGTTCTTTTATAGTACGCTCTTAAACCATCATGTTTCACTACCGCACCCTGTAATAACACACAATATTAGAAAAACATTAAATGTAAACATTCAATTATTTTGCATTATTTTGTTGTTCTGACCTTTTGTTCGATCATTTGAAGCATTTTACATTTATCTGTCAAATTATTACTTTACTGATTTGTTGAAAATTTAAAATATAATTATGGTAAACACATTGCAAGAACGTGTTGAGCTGGTAAGTCTTTATTACCAAAATCAAAATTGGGCTCGATCTGCTGCAAGGGTTTTTAACCAAAACCATCCCGAACGTAAGGTTCGTCATAAACACATATTGGAGTTGATTTTAAAATTTGTTGAGACGGGCTCAGTAATGAATAAAAAAGAGGTCCCATTGGAATTGTAAGTGATGAAGAGGTAGCTGTGGCTACATTAGGCCATGCCCAACTTATAACAAACACGCTGTTTATCCAGCAAATCTCTGCAGCTTCCAGTATTAGCAAAACTAACGTTTTTAGAATTTTGCATAAGTGCAAATTCCATCCGTACAAAATTAAATTACTTCATGAATTGAATGAGGATGATTGGGATCGAAGGCAAGAGTTTTGCGAAATTATGACCCAGCGTATGATCGAAAACACGAATTTCTTGTACAATGTTTATTCCTGGTAATTTAAATGGTGAAATTTATCGCAATATATTGGAAAATGAAATTAATTCATTGGTAATAGAAAAATTAGAAAATGATCCTTTACTACATGAAGAGCAGTTACATTTCCAACAAGATGGAGTTCCTCCTCACTACGCCACACCAGTTCGTCAATACCTCGATTTGGAATACCCTGGTCGCTGGATTGGGTAGAACAGGTCCTATAGAATGGCCTGCCCGATCACCTGATCTGAACCCTTTGGATTTTTTTTTCTATGGAGATGTTAAATCCAAAATTTTTATGACTCAGCCTGAGAATTTGGACGAACTATGCCAATGAGTTATAGCGGGGTGTCGTTAGATAACACCGACTATGCTGAACCATGTCAGAGACGGCTTTCAGTCAAGGTTGTACTATTGTATGGAAGTCAATGGAAGACACTTTGAACATTTGCTTTAGAGGCATTGTATTGTAATGTAAAATCGTTTTTTGTAATACTGTTTTATTATTACATGTACATAAATTGCAATAAGTTTTATTACGACGGTATAGTCCGTAAAAAGGGCTTTCAAATGATATACGACAACACCTATTTTCCCTATCGCAGATCTCAAGGTCATTGAATTGGCCTGTTTATGTTGAATGCGCGCAAGTGCTAATTCACCTCAAAAAATGTCGCCTTCGAAACAAAAATCGACCTGTTTTTTCTTATTGCAATAGTTTTCAAAATAACCAATATATTCAAGGTGGCTCGTTTGAGATTTAATACCCTGTACAGATAGGAGAGGAGCAAACCCAAGCGTGTGTAAAATATATTAGTTTACCTAAATCGGTTACTTGTCTGTCACGTTTTTTGTGGTTTTCATCCTCTCCGCTTAAGCACGTAGCAATTAGATAAACATTAGAGCCGACGTTTATGATTATACGTGCTATATGTAAACTAAATAAAACATCTCCATTGCCCTCTGGCCACTGCCTTGGCTAAAAGTTACTCCCGTTTTATCACATTTCTTTTCTTAAGGGGCTCTCCTCAGTCTCTTTTCTAAAACCTTCTCGTAGTATACTTTTCCTCCCTAATGACTGTCTCTCACTGTACCAAGCCCTATGACCAAGAACGAGAAAGAGAGGAGTGCGAGAGTGCCAGAGAGTAACAGAGCGAGTGACAGCGGGGTGGAAGGGGTGGGAGTCAGTGAGAGCGGTAGAGGGTGGCAGCGAGCGGGAACAAGCAGTAGAGAGTGAAATAGTGAGTGAGAGAGAGATACAGCGGGTGATTGGTGAGGAGGGCGAGAGAAGCCGGGTGTGTGCGGAACGCTGCGGGAGAAAGCGGGAGGCAGCGGTAGAAAGCGAGAGAGAGCGTGAGGCACCGGCCGAAAGCGGGTGGGAGCGGGGAGAGTGGAAGGGAGCAGGAAAGAGAGGGAGAGAGAGGAAAGAGAGCGAGATAGAGACCGGAAGAGAGTGGAAGGGAGCGAAAGAGAGTGAGAGAACGCAGAATAGAGCGAAAGAGAGAGAGCGGGAGAGAGCACCGGAAGGAGCTGGAAAGAGCTGGAGAGAGATGTGTGTAAAATATATTAGTGTGGTTTAATCTAACGGTTACTTGATTGTTACGTTTTTATGGCCTTTCATCTCAGGCAGTTAAGCACGTAGCATTTAGATAATGTTATTTTCAAAATACCTTGTGTTAAATCTGCCCTGTTCTTTTACACACTCTGTACAGTCATCGCCATTCCGCCACCCTCGTTTGTCTATAAATAAATGAGATAGCAATAAACTTTGTATAACTTCACAATGCGGTAATTATTTAATCGCATTTCCATTTCGAATTCAGAGTGTAACTAACAACTCACCTTGCACAATGCTAACGACATTTTGTGTTTGTAGAACAAGGAAGCGCGTAGTCGTTTCATTTGACAAGAGGCGGTGTGCAGTTAATCATCTCTCGTAGACGAGCGACAGGCAGGCAGGCAGGCCGGCCAGCATGCAGATATGGACATCAACGGGTTCGACATAATGAAATTAAACTGCATCGCAACATTAGAGCCGACGCTTATGATAAGAATATTTATTATTGTGTACGTCGACGTTACCTACAGGAATAATTGCACACACACACACACACAATCGCCAAGTTGGATTGTGCGTCCGTTCGGCGAGCGGTCTCGATTCAATGCAAATTAATTGAATGTTGTTATTGCCGAAGTTAATTAGATGGCTGAGAGCCATTGTCGTTTGTTGTAGGCCTTACAAATTGAAACTGCTTTATGTTGGGCACTTTGCTTTGTAAACGTTCGAGTTGGAACGCACATACAGAATGGTGAGCTCCCGGGGAGTGTTTACAAGATTATAAGCAAATTAATTTCGTATGGAGTTTGTGCAGAACCTAGAAAATGGAATTGTGAAAGAACAGAGGAATTTACTCTTGTGTGTTTTGTTTCCTCCATTGTTTATATTTTGTTTACACTTGCAAAATTCTTTTCAAAATAATGTTTTGCAATAAATTGAAAAGAGACATTTGCAGTTTCAAAAGTTAGAGCACGCAATTTTATTTTTTGATGTCAAGAGGGGGTTAGTGTAGAGTTATAGTGTGTGGACTCGCAATCCTTGTCCCGCGGCCACAATATTGTAAAAAGGGGTGCGAATGGCTACATCGGTCAAGATATCTGTCGTACAGGGAATTAGTAGAAAAGATAGAGCGGGATTTTGCTCGTCATCCGAAAAATGGACAGAATGTATCGTATTAAGTTCAATTCCTGAATTACGTCACGTTTCTAGGCAGGCGCCAGTGGAAGTGATAACCGAGGATAGTTACAGGGTGTGAAAATGGTAATTTTTTGGGCACGCTCATCATCGAGTAAACGTTCCAAAATTGGCTGCATACAAGATTGTGATATATTTAAACAAATTCCCGAGAGGCGTCTGCCTACAGCGTTATCATCAAGGTGGCGGACAGGGGTAAACTTTTCAAAAATAGGGGTGAACTTCGCCATTAAGTAAAAAGAACGCCATTTGCAACTTTTTTTTGCTTACACAAAAGAAATCATTATCCAAAAGGACGTACAGCTAAATCACATAAATAGATTTTTCATGACGTCATTAATATGGTCTGTGTGACGTCATAAACAATTTTTTTAAATGCGAAGCCACATTTTTATTAAGGATTCGGAAAGAGGTGAAAATTTCATGTCCGAATATGACTTTGACCATGACCTTCAACTGGATCTTCCGGGTGATTCCAAGAACAACGTTTTTTTCAATCAATCAATTATAGCTAAATTAGGTAGACGGGAGTTTTCAACATCGCTGATTTCGAATCTGAAATCAGTTTTTCAAAATTAACAATCCAAGTTGGCGGACCAATTTTTGAAAAAAGTCAACCAATTGATGCACAACCAATTAACGGTAATCGATGTTTTTAATCCTGATCCAAAAGATGACTGATTCAAAGAAGGTATTCCAAATTAAAAACAAATTTGATGTTGAACTTAGCCACTACTTGTTTTGAAAATTCTCAAAAACTGATTTCATATACCAAATTGACAGTGGGTTGGTTAACTTTTTTCAAATTGCCAATTTTCAAAATCTGATTACGAATCTGAAATCAGATTTTCGCAATCCAAGAGGGCGGACCAGTTTTTCAAACAAAAACTGATTTCAGATTCGAAATCAGCGACATTGAAAACTACCACCTAATTTGGGTATAATAGGTTGATTTTTCAAACAAACTTTGACCTTGGAATGACCTTAAAGGTCAAGTTCATGGTCATGGTCACAGTAATATTCGGACCTGAAATTTTTTACTTGGGATTTAAAAAAATTAATGACGTCATGAAAAATCTATTTATGTCATTTAGCTTTACGTCCTTTTGGATAATGATTTCTTTTGTGTAAGCAAAAAAATTGTGCAAATGGCGTTCTTTTTACCTAATTACGAAGTTCACCCTCATTTTTTACAAGTTTACCCCTGTCCGCCAGCTTGATGGTAATGCTCTAGGCAGACGCACCTCGGGAATTTGCTTAAATGCATCACAATCTTGTATGCAGTCAATTTTGGAACGTTATTACCACATTCATCCCCTGATAACTATCCTCGGTTATCCCTTCCACTGGCGCCTGCCTAGAAACGTGATGTAATTCAAGAATTGAACTTAATACGATACATTCTGTCCATTTTCTTGATGAGGAGCAAAAACACTCTCTATCTCTTAGACTAAATTTTTGAAAAGATGTTGTGATTTAAAGTAAATTCTCTACAACTTTTAGGCGTAGAACCGAAAATAACAAAGATATTAACGAAAGTAGATAAAAATTAGGGAACAAACCATTTTACAAAAAATGATATTACGAGGGTGAATCAAATATGAACCGGACTTTTGTATTGTGTATTATTGGGACGATCAATACAAATTTTAATACATATTATTTTTCTACATAGTCTCCCCTCTTATGTATACATTTTTCCCACCGAATCGGAAGTTTTTAATACCTTTCTCAAAGAATGAAACTGGTCGTGTCGATAACCAATTGCGCACAAACGTTTCTACACCTTCGTTGTCCTCAAAGTGGTGGCCTCCCAGTTCTTCTTTAAGTGGCCCAAACATGTGGTAGTTACATGGCGACAAATCAGGACTGTAAGGCGGGTGTTCAAGGGTTTCCCAATGCATTTTGTTCAATTTTCCTTGTGTCAATGCAGCTGTATGTGGCCGAGCGTTGTCATGCAACAGAATCACACTTCGGATAGACATATCCCGCCTCTTTTGCCGATAGGCATGTTTCACTTGTTGGAGTAGTTCGCAGTAATACTCAGCCTTAATTGTACGGCGTTCGTGCAGAAAATCGATCAGCAGTACGCCTTTCGAATCCCAAAAAACTGTTTCAAGAATTTTCCCTGCAAAAAGACGGGTCTTGGCTTTCCGCGGTGCTGTCTCTCGGCCATCTGAAAACTTTTTGTGCCAGTCGTACACTTGGGTCCTTGAAAGTGTTTCATTGCCGAACTGTGCAGATAGTCGACGCAAAATTTCAGACGGTCTAACGCCCTCCCGCGCCAAAAATTTGATAACAACACGTTGCGCAACAGACGTATGTACCTCTTGCTCTGACATGATGCTACTAACAGCGCATCGACTACGCCTCTCCAAACCGACGAACTCCCCTCTTCTTAACATCCCTACCTAACATATATCGAGACGTCACGCCACTCGAATTACCTACAGGGCGAGAAACAGAAAAGTCCGGTTCATAATTGATTCACCCTCGTATTTGGTATTTTGGTAGAGCGGTTTTCATATCATAATAATCTATTTTCATATTTTATTTATTTACTACAGTTTAGTAAGTATACATTAATATGAATAATTATTAAGCTTAGTTTGCTCTCATCGTTGAATTATTTTTATAACAAACATTTTAATGACTGTATTGCCAATGTTGTTAACAAATAGTAATAAACTTTACTTTCCACAACACAACTTTTAAAATTATTGGTGTTTACATTGATTTCTAATCTTGGGAAGGTAAAAAAGGTAACTGTTCAGGGACAAAAAAATTCTGCCTGAGATTACTATCCCCGACTTAACCATAAAATTACACACAATGCCTCTAAGGCACGTATAGCGTGCCTTTAGAGGAAAATGCACTAATACCCAGATATACTAGATATTAAAATGGTTTAGCTCTGTGGGAGCCCTTGCCAGATTACCGGCCCCATATTTGGTTGGTTTGGCTATATTAATCCATTTAAGGTTCTTTTCCGGTTTTCTTTGGTAACAGGACAGCTTGAGTGTTGGGTCAGACACCACCCTGTGCAATTGTTACCCCAGGCAACAATTTATTCAATTCCTCGTTGTTGCTGTTGGCGAGTTGTAAATGTCTCGGAATGGGTCTTCTTCTTATCACGTGCAGAATTGCCGGCCAACTCCAAAACTTTAGCAGCCAAATATTCCAAAACGGTTGCTAAATATACAGGTGCATAATTTCCTTTTCCCAATTAAGGATGAATACGTCCTACTGGAAACTGTAAACCGGACGACTGGATCGTGCTTTTACCTGCAGATTCCAATGAATTTTCTGGCCGTCCGGGCTGTTCCTAACAGGATGGCTCTTTGCATCAGTTAGTACAGATGTTCGTCCAGACGGACGTGTTTTAAATTGGTTAATAACAATTCATATAGTTCGTGTGTTGTTCATTTTTCATTGTTTCTTTATTTGAAATTCTAAATCCCTGTATTTTCTGCCTGTTTCATATTTATCTACCAAAACTATATCTAGTTTATTGTGATCAGTTAGTATCGTGCGGTCCCAGTACAGCTTGTAGTTGTTATTTTCTATAACAGATTGTGGTTAGTATGCATAGTATGGAACTCTTATCGACTGCAACAGTTCAAGTTTCAGTGCTAGTTCTTGGTGCAGTATTTTGCCACAGCATAGTATCGTTCTTTGTATTCAGTTGCAGCGAAAGCTTGACAATCTCCTATGAAATGCTGGGTAGATTTAGAAGTTTGGCAACCGTATCTGGATCTGACGTTGTTAATAGAAGGGTAACGATGTAATTTAGACAATTCTTAGTTGTAAGTACTTGATCTTGGATTGCCAATATAAAGCCTTCCGTTTCATGACCAGAGATCGACGCTGATCTGTGGGCATAATATTGGTTGACGTCATGTCATGTCGTCTATGAAGGGGATTCTCTTTCCATTTGTGCAGTTTCTGATCAGATGACTGGTGGTGCAATTGGACTTGTTCTGTCAGTCGCAGTGGTGTTAAGGCATCAACTTGGCATATGACTCTGTGTAGATCAGAAAATTCTGCAAAATAGAAATTTGTTGATCTAGTGATTTGCTTATATCGGTCAATCCTCTTCCTCCTTCATAGAGTGACAAAGTTGTACGTTCGGCAGAGCTCTTTGGATGGCGATTTTGAGCTTTTGTTAGTAGAACTCGAACTTTCCGTTGTAATTGTTCAATGTCAGTCTTGCACTAATGAACTATACCGAAAGAGTAACTGAGCACTGAACAAGCGTATATGTTAATAGCCTGAAACACACTTTTACTATTAAGTTTGATTTTGAACAGGCGTCTTACTCTTCTATAGAACTCTGTTGATAGTTCCTTTTTCATGGAGTATTTAAAAGTATGATCTTCCGCCATAGATTCAATTGAGGTGCTGTCTCTCAATTCGTAGAGCCCTCGCTGTATTTTGCCTTTAACTATATTAATAATTCGGCATTTCTCTAAGCCAAATTTCATATGGATGTCACTAGAGAAACCTACTATTTCAAGCATATCATGTAGAAGTTGTTTCGTAGCTGCCATCAACTTTAAGTCGTCCATGTATAACAAATGGTTTATCTTTAATGCTTGTACGTTGTTGTGTTTGACACTGAACCCAAAATTACTCGAGTTTAATTTGTTTGAGAGAGGGTTCATGGCAAGACGGAGCCACAGCGGTCTAAGCGAGTCTCCCTGGAATATACCCCTTCTGATTGGAATGGGGTCAGTTTGTATCAAACAGTTGGCTTCAATCAGTGAGATTTTGGTTTGCCAGGTGGACATGGCACATTCTAAAATGTTTATATTACAATTATTCACTTTATAGAGTCTCAGTGCCTTAATGAGCCAATCATGTGGAACTGAACCAAAGGCCATTTTGTAGTCCACATATGCCATGTAGAGATTTCGTCGTTTGGCGTGAGCTTGATTGCAGACAACGGAATCAATTGTTAGTTGTTCTCTGCACCCCATCGAATTATGTTGTTAAGTTTACAATGTTTGAAAATGCGATGATTAATGCACGATGTTGTAAGTTTGTACAAGGTTGGTAAGGTTTGGTAAGAGGTATGTAGCACCATGAGTAAGGAAACTAGGCATCTTGTGTGGATGGGTAATTATATTATTTATCAGGGCTGTTAGTGTTTCGTGGATTGCGTACAGTTTCTTTATCCAGTAATTTTGCACACCATCTGGTCCTGGTGCTTTCCAGTTATGGAGGTGCTTCATTATGTTGGATGTGTCTTCCGTTGTAAACGGTTGGTGTTGCATCGTATAACAGTTCTGCAATGTCATCTCCTCCTCGTTAATCCAGCAGGCTCTGGAGTTATAGGAAATTGTTGTGGAAAGCTGTGTTTTCCCGAATTTCTCGATGTCTTTTTTACTGCGGTAGCTAGGGGCTTCATTATTATTGATGTTGTTAAGTTTTGTATAAAACCCTTTTTCTGATTGCCGGAATAGTATGTTCTCTAGTTTCCGCTGGTTGGTGGTTTTGTACCTTCTCAATCGACTTGTGTAGACGAAAAGCTTTTGTCGTAGACTGTTCAGACACTGCTGAGATGTGATATTTGATGATAGTCTTGACAAGTCTTTCTATTCTGTCGTTCCTGACTCCTCGTTGGTATTCCATCAGTCTTCCAATGTATTTTCAAAGAGAATTGATTTTTCCTTCAACCCTTCTTCGCCAAGGTGGTATTCGAGGCATTTGTCTGAATTGGAGAGGGCCTAGCTTTGGTCTTATAACGACTCCAAGTGTTCTGCAGATGGCTATTGCAGCACAGTAGATGGTCGTGTGAAGCAACTTTAACGTATTAGCATCTAAAATATAGTTTGGTAAGATAAATTTGTTCATTGCTTGTAATACGATACCCAATTTCTTTGAGGTTTTAATTCCACTGTACTATATGAGGGCTCCTTCCATTTCTGCTTGGATCTTCTCAGCAAATCAGTGTTGGTTGGCTGTTCTAGTTGAAGACTTGAGTCTCATCCGCTCTTTGTGCCAAAGGTGTTTCAGGCTCTGAATCTGTTGTATTTCCTCCAAATATTTCGCGCTCAACTTCGCTCTTTATTGTGTGAAGTTGTTCAGCTGAAATAAGACCAAATATATTATTATTTCTGTTTTTATTTTTATGTTGTCATTTTAGCTAGTTTCTACTTTTGGTCCATTTATGAGCAGCAATTGAAATCTAAAATACGATGGTGGCAGCCGTTACTTTGTGAGTTAATCTTGATGATCAAACACAAAATCTTACTTCATTTTCACAAGTGAGTGATAGAAAACAAAGTAAGTTTTTGTGTTTGATCATCGAAATCTAAAATGTCGACAAAAGAATATTGATTTGGCTTAAACTTATTTCAACATGAATGATTGGAATTTGCGTAACTCTTCAAACATCACCATAACGAATTTTTAATAAACTTCAAAAAAATGATCGCTTCTTTGTCATTCTTATCTCGAGAGCAGTTCACACAATCAGACAGGGGCTTACGCGTTTACAAGCTGTAATAAACAACGCAACACTTGTAACGTGTCATATATTGTAATATTCAGAGTCTAACGGTGAGAAGATGGTAAGAATTGGAAAACTAAAGTGCTGATTTATGGTAGCAACTCTCGGCACAGTTGGACGCAAACAGGGTCGTTAGGTATATTAGTGTTTGTTGGTTTTTTAGCTACACCACGTTTTGCCGCTTGTATTTTAATACGCGTACATTAATATATGCTAATATCGTGATCTACATATATCTGCATGTTTCAGAATATCTCTGCTATATATGAAATACAAAGAAATATATTGACGTTGATTTACCTAAGTTGTTTATCCAACGCAATATTACCATATAAATTTAAATATCTAATTAATTGTCGCTCTTTGTTATTCAAATTCGATATTTATGGACCATTAAGTTATTCGTGAGAGATTTTTTTAATGAAAAAAATGCTGATTTGAAAACATCGTCAGACTGTTCTTTGGTAATCGATACTTGCAATAAAGATTACCCGACGAGATGGAATTTATGTGTTATAATTTATTGATATTCGATATTTCTCGTCTATAATATTGCGAAAATATTTGAAGAGTTACTTGATAATAGTATTGCCAGATTTGTTTAGCAGTCAAAGGCTTCCATTTTGATCCCAAGGGGAAAAAGGAACAAATCGAACAATATCTGACATAGTAGATTTCATGTATACAATAAGGTCCTAAAGTAACGGATCCATTAATTTTCTATGTAATTATGAATGTAAATGTGAAAGGCTGAAAAACTTCAATGGAATCACACTTTCTGTGTATAATATAATAAAGCGAGAAATGAAATGTTTTTATATCTTTATGTTAATATCATGTAAACAATTAATTTTAAAAATATGAAAAATATATATTTGTATTCCTCATAATGAGCCCTTTCATTTGATGCATTGCATGATGCGTTAAAAAAATATTTTTTTATTTTCTGTTTAATTCTATAATTTGGCCCCCAATATTAATATTAGTGATTTCTTCATATTTTTCCTGTAAACACAAAAATTTAGATCTTATAGTTTGGGGAATAACGGGGGGAATGGGTATTTTTTTTAAGATATTTCTTAATATATTTTAAAATTTTCATTTTAAAAGAATTAAAAAAATATATTTCTATTCGCTATAATGAGCAGTGTAATTTGATATATTACATGGTCCGTTAAAAACAATTATAATTTTTTATTTTCCATTTAATTCTATGATTTGCCCCCTAAAATTAATATTAGGGGTTTCTCCTTATTTTTCCAGTAAAGTTCAGGTGAGCGGCTATACCTCAATTTTTTTTCAAAATTTTCCAGCTTATGGTTTTGGAGATAAGGGGGAATGGGTAAAATTTTTTATAGTTTTGTTAATATCTTTCAATTAATTTATTTTAAAAATATGAAGAAAATATATTTGTTTTCGTCATAATGAGCCCTTTCATTTGATATATAACATGATGGGTTAGAAACAATTTTAATTTTATTTTTTCCATTTAATTCTATAATTTGCCTCCCAAAATGAATATTAGGGGTTTCTCCTTATTTTTCCAGTAAAGTTCAGGTGAGGGGATATACCTGCATTCTTTTTAAAATTATGGTTTCGGAGATAAGGGGCGGGAGGATTGGGTAACATTTTTTTATACTTTTGTTAATATCTTTTAATTAATTTATTTTAAAAATATGAAAAAAATATATTTGTTTTCCTCATAATGTGCCCTTTTATTTCATATATAACATGATGCGTTAGAAACAATTAAAATGTTATATTTTCCATTTAATTCTGTAATTTGCCCTCCAGAATTAAAAGTAGAGGTTTCTCCTTATTTTTCCAGTAAACCTCAGGTCAGGAATTGGTAAATTTTGGTATAATTTCGTTAATATCTTTTAAACTATATTTTTTTAAATACGAAAAAATATATTTGTGTTGATGTATTACATGATGCGTTTAAAATTTTTTTCATTTTTAAATCCTTATTTAATTCTATAATTTGACCCCCAAAGTTAATATTAATGGTTTGTCCTTATTTTTCCTGTAAAGTTCGGGCAATGTTCTATATTTTCTATTTTTTTTTCAAAATTTTAGGCTCAGTAGTTTCGGAGATCAAGGGGGGGGGTCGGTCGATTTTTTTAGTTTCTCCGCCTAGAAGTACCCCTAAAATCAAAATTTCTGCTTTTACGATATATACTCATGATCGGGTCAGTTTGGTTTACCAAACTATACATTGATACCAAATTTCATCCTCTTCCGTCCAGTAGTTTAGGAGAAAATTGCTATGATGTGACAGAGGCAGAGATCCTAAGTGATATTATAAGGGTATCCGTATATTGTATTTTTTTGTATTGTATATACGGAACCCTAAAAACAAGCTAAGTGCGCCAAGTAAAATCCAAAAACGTCAATGTATTTTTCTGATTTCTTGGCAATAACATTACAGTTGCTGGAAAGTTTGTATATTTCAAAAACTCCAAACATTCCAGGGTCTAAATGGTTTTAATGGCAATAAAAAATTAACACAACTGAATAAATAAGTTAAAAATTTGAAAAGTTCTCATTGAGAAATTTAATATTTACAATTTGATGTTAAATGTTTTGAAATAAAACTGATGTAACTAAAGATCTAAAATAAAAAAGATTCTGTCAAATTGGAAGAATTTGAAAGAGTTATCTTCAGACTTTCTTGTGCCGTTCCGAGGTACGATTTTGTTATAAAATAGTGGCATTCGCCAAAAATGCCATCAAACAAATTCCGATGTCCTAGAAATTAAAGTCATAACGGAAAACCTAGGAAAAACCAATCCACGGTTGTTCAAAAGAACATTACCATTACTAATTTCATATTTGATTATGGATAACTAGAAACAGGTGAATTCTACATAGAGACTAACGATACAATCGTTTTTTTATTATAAAAATATGCACTTTTATTTTCCACACATACTTTTTATTTTATCTGCTACATGATCGCTTGCTTTTGACAAAAATATGTATTTAATTTTCTAATTTGACCCGCAAAATTAACATTAGAGTTTTATTTCACTTTCACTCTGAATTTTAGGCTCTGTAGATTGAAAGATAAAAGGGAAAATAGGTCAAGTTTTAAATAATAAATTATTAAATCTTTAAGACAAATTATTTAAAAATACAAATAAAATATAATTTTCTAAATTTTAGGTAGTGTGGTTTCTAAAGGGGGAATAGTCGATGTTTAATATTTTTGTTAATATCTTTTAAACAAATAATTTTAAAATAGAAAAAAATATATTTATAATACTAATAATGATCCTTTTATTTGATATATTACATAAAACGTTTGAAATTTTATTTCCATTTAATTCTATAATTTGATCTCCAAAATTAATATTAGAAGTTTTTCCGTATTTTTTCTGTAAAAAAATAGGTCTTATAGTTTGGGGAATAAAAGGCTGAATGCGTATTTTATATATATATATATATATATATATATATATATATATATATATATATATATATGAACTAAGCTAGGTTCCGGGTGAGAACCGCGTCTGAATTTATTGAATACTCGACGTTTCAACTCCTGCTTTGGAGCCATTATCAAGAGACAAAAGTGAAAAAGAGTTTCAGAGTCTAGATCGAACTCGGGGCCTCAATCTGCCTACTCCCCAAGAGTCACTAGATAACTGAACAGTTCAGTTATCTAGTGACTCTTGGGGAGTCTTTTTCACTTTTGTCTCTTGATAATGGCTCCAAAGCAGGAGTTGAAACGTCGATTATTCAATAAATTCAGACGCGGTTCTCACCCGGAACCTAGCTTAGTTCATAATAATGACCGCGGAAGCCTCTCAGAACATATATATATATATATATATATATTAAATATAAAAAAATATATTTGTATTCCTCATAATGAGCTCTTTGATTTGATATATTACATGATGCGTTAGAAATATTTTTTATTTTATATTTTCCATTTAATACTGTAATGTTCCTCCCAAAATTAATATTAGGGGTTACTCCTTATTTTGCTGGTAAAGTTCAGCTGCGGTCCTATATCCCTTTTTTTTCGGCTTAGAGTTTCGGAGTTAAGGTGGAGGAAATGGTTTTTTTAATATTTTTGTTTATATCTTTTAAATAGTTTATTTTAAAAATATGAAAAAAAATTGTTTTTGCCATAATGAGCCCCCTTTCATTTAATATATTACATGATGCGGTAGAAGCTATTTTAATTTTATTTTTTCCATTTAATTCTGTATTTTGCCCCCCAAAATTAATATTAGAGGTTTCTCCTTAATTTTCCGATAAAAGTCAGATGAGGCCCTCTATCTATATTTTTTTCTTTAAAATTTTACGTCTTATAGTTTCGGTCGATTTTTTCAGTTATTCCCCCCAGAAGTACCCCTAAAATCAAAATTTCTTCAGTAACGATATGTATTCCTGATCGGTTTACCAAACTATACATTGATACAAAATTTCAACCTTTTCCGTCCAGCAGTTTCGGAGAAAATTGTCTCTGATGGGACAGACAGGAATTATCTTATAAGGATTTCCGTATATTGTATGTACAGAACCCTAAAATAAAGGTTTGATATTAGGGTACACAAATTTATGTTTAAGTTACTTTAGTGTTTCTTTAAAGTCAATTGTTTTTTAAAGTTATTTATTATTAAATGCTTTTTTATTATAACAAAATCTTGCAATTACAACCTTAATATTAGGAAAAAATTATATGCTTTACCATTTTGAAATACCTCACGTTTATTTCATTTTTACTTAGATAACTCAACAATGGTGATTTATAATATCCAATTTCACTCAGCAGCATTTAATTAGTTCAGCAATGAAGCAATCTATTCCGGCCTTTAACATCAAGACCACATCTGACATCTCTCTGTCAGGAAGTGAATTACTTAACACGCTCCAATACTCGCATGATTGTTTCGGTTTTACTGGTTCAACGTGCAACAACTTGGCTTTTTTAAGTGAAACACTTTAACAGCAATTAATGGGGAAGGCAAAATAGTTTTCTAGATGTTATGATTGTGCAAACAAAATAGTTTTTTTTTCACTTTCAATTAGGAGGACGCTATTATATTACGGATGAGGACTGATTTATCAAATTTGGTCGGTGTAGTAGTTAAGGCGTGATAAAAGTATGTTCAAATAGGTTAGTTATAAAATAATTAAATAACAAATTTGCAATTGACTTCTAAATGTTATTTGTGACATGATCTTGATTATTTTTATGTTTTCTTGGGAATTACACCATGATTGAAATAAAAAGCTGTATATTGAAAGAAACTACCAAACGTTTCAAAGTCGATTCTGACTTCGTTGTCAATGGCTTTAAAATATGTAATGAAAATGTAAATTACAAATTTAATAATAAATGAAACTGTCAATTTGCATGTACATTACATATTTTAAAGCCATTGACAACGAAGTCAGAATCGACTGTGAAACGTTTGGTATTTTCTTTCGATATACAGCTTTTTATTTCAAATGTGAAATTATTCCCAAAAAAACATAAAAATAAACAAATTTACAAAGCCCAAAAACCTTTATCGGGATAATCTTAATTTATATACTTAATACTTTAACAGTATTTGGTATACAATGACAGAATATCAGATACTTACTGAGATGACATACGATGAATCTTCAAGAAGGTGCTACACAGGGTGACTGGGTGATTTAGAGACAACGACAAAGTCTTTAGATTAAGTATTTTTGAATTTGTGATTTAGTACTACATTATATATGGAAAAAGCAGATTCTTACATTAAAAACTCGCAACATTTCACGCACATTCTCAACAGCCTTTACATAGAACCAGCAGATAACATTCGATGTTAAGTCCTTGTATCCAAGCATACCGGTAGAAGAAACACTTCAACAAATATCTGAGAATGAATACCTCCTACCATTCATAGTAGATTTGTCACGACACTGCCTTAAAAATGCCTATTTTATGTATGACACCCGCATATATAAACAAACCGACGGAGCAGCAATGGGGTCCCCACTATTACCAACGGTGGCTAATCTCTTTATGACCTATTTCCAGAAAAAGGCACTACAGACAGCAAACCTGTAACCAAACGTATGAATAAGATACGTCGATGACGTATTTGTCATATGGTCTTTCGGCAAACAAGAACTGCCTAAGCTCCTGGAGCACCTAAACTCGATACACCTCAGGATTCAATTTACATTACAACTTGAAGAAAACAACCAGCTGCCTGTCCTTGACGTCCTCTAAGGAAAAAAAAACAGAATGGGCCTTTCGACCACACCGTATATAAAAAGCCGACAAACACGAACAAATACTTAAATTACAAATCCCATTACCACCCTTATCAAATACAGGGAGTTGCCAACACGCTAGTTTCCAGGTCTACACGACTAACAGACGACAATAACAAAACACACGAATTGAAACAGATAACTGCCGCTCTACGACAAAACGGATACACAAACCACACAATCAAAAAGGCAATAGCACAACAACACCAAGAGCCAAAACTAATCGACGACCTCACAGAAAAACTAAAAAACCATACATCAAAGGGACAACGGACAGAATTGACCGAATTATTCTTAGGCATGACATAGCGACAAGGTACAAACCGCACCATACTATAGGAACAAGTTTAAGAAATCCCAAACCAAAAATTACACTTGAAAACCAAGGGGTATATAGTAGAACTTGCGGAACGTGCGACAAACTATACGTCGGACAAACGAACAAGAGAATTTCAGCCCGTTTAGATGAACACAAATTAGCTGTCAAAAAATAAACAAACGACATCGGCCCTGTTCCAACAACAACAATCGGGCCATAAAATCAATTTCGATAGTTGCAAACAGATCGCACAAACAACTCGTTACAAAACCAGACTTATACGAGAAGCTATTGAAATCGAGAAAAGTAGAGACCTAAACAAAAGAGACGACGCCCTGCACCTCTCTAACACATGGAAGACAAGTATTCAACATCAAAATAAAACAGAATTAGCTACATGAAATACAAACCCGTCAACAAGCGACACACCCGACACGGCAGCGTAGGGGAGTCGACACCGACCAATCAGGCGCGATACGACCTCCGACGGAGAGATATAAAATAGAAATCTCAGGTAGATCACATTTCAGTTCACCGTAACAACGCATTGAGAATATTATTTATATATTTATATTATTATATTATATAATTATATATATTATTTCGGGTTTTCTGTAAGTCACATCTTCAGCTTCTGTGTTACTGCTCTAAAGTATTTGATCTGTTTCGATTTATGCTCGATTCATGTAATAGTCTTTATATTATTCGTATTCACTAAGAATGATTCCCGATTTTTCTATGTTCTTTTTTATATAGTTCTGGTGGCATATTTTTAGTATTCTCATTCTGAGACAAATTTAGATACTGATACTTTTGCACTTTTTGAAATATGCAGACTTTCCAGCAATTGTGGTGTTACAAACTAGAGATGCCACAAGTACATTTCAGAAAAAAATTCAAAAATGTCAAAAAGTGAAATATATAAAAAATATCACAAATGTTCAGAGTTTAAAATGTGAAAGAGTCCAAAAAGAGGAAACTTCAGTCACGCACAAAAACAGGAATACTTAATTCATTTTATTTTGGCGGATGCCCCGAAAACAATAAAAAATAACAAGTTTTACTGATTTTACAGTTAATCTTTTATCGACAAAAAGGTCAAACATTTCAAAAATGTTAAAGGTTTCAATAATGTCAAAAATGTAAGAAATGGAAAAGATTTGAAAAGAATGTGTAAAATGTCAACGGTCAAAAAATATCAAATATGTCAAGAACGCCAAAAATGTCAAATACCTTAAATATATAAAAAATATCAGAAATCGTAAGAGTTTAAAATGTGTAAGATGCCATAAAGAGGGAACTTCAGTCACGTGTTAGAGCTGAAAAGAATCCGAATAACGATTAAATCATTCGTTTTATTTCTGGCGAATGCGCCAGAAATAGTTTTCTTTGAAAAAATTAGTTTTACTGATTTTCCGAAAACTGCCACTGTAATAGGTGCCTTTTTAAGACTTAATGAATGAATGATGAGCTACACAAAAACACCAAACGGCTCCGAAGGGTTCTGCTTCTCGCCGTTATTAATATACAGTCGAAGCCAGTTTTTCGAACTGAATAATTCAGTCGATCCATTATCGACAAAAATGTAAAAAAATTCAAATATGTCAAAATGTCAAAACTGCCAAAAATGCCAACAATATTAGAACTGTCAAAATTGCCAACAATGTCAAAATTTGAAAAAATTGAAAAATGTCACTGATGTCAAAATTGTAGAAATCGTCAAAAATATCAAGAACCTCAAAAATATCAAATAGGCCAAACATGAGCATCAACACGGTCAAAAATGTCAGAAACGTCAAATACGTCAAAGTTGTCGAAAATGTGAAAAATACCAAAACTGTCAAAAATGTCCAAAATGCCAAAATTGTCCAAATGGTCAAAAGTGCCAAGAACGTCAAAAATATCAAATAGGCCAAAATGCAAAAAGTCGTAAATATCAAAAATTTCAAAAATGTCAAAAACGTCAAATACGTATAAAATGTCAAAAACGTCGAGCAGTTTTCGAATAGTCATTGAGCATATATAAAAAATCTCTTGCTTTTTTAGAGTCTGTTAAAAAAATACCATTTGCCATAAGAAATTGCGAAAAAACTGCAGTAAATAAACATTAAGCTCGCATGTTATTTCTGCAATTACATATCTTCGAAGTCTCTGCTAGCCTTTTCAGTTTCTTCGTCAACCTAAAACCCTTTTCACGACTTAATGAATGATGAGCTACACGAAAACACCAAAGGACTCAGAAGGGTTCTTCTTCTCGCCATTATTAATATACAGTCGAGGTCAGATTTTCGAAAAGAATAATTCAGTTTATCTATTATCGACAGAAATGTCAAAAATTTCAAAAATTTTATAGATGTCAAAAATGCCAAAAACGTCAGAACTGTCAAAAATGCCAACAATGTCAAAATTTAAAAAATTCAAAAATGTCAAAGATGTCAAAATCGCCAAAAATGCCAAGAACCTCAAAAATATCAAATAGGCCAAAATACAAAAAATGTCAAGAGTATCAAAACGGTCAAAAATGTCAGAAACGTCAAGTACATCAAAATTGTCAAAAATGTGAAAAATACCAAAACTGTCAAAAATGTCCAAAATGCCAAAATTGTCCAAATGGTCAAAAGTGCCAAGAACGTCAAAAATATCAAATAGGCCAAAATGCAAAAAGTCGTAAATATCAAAAAGATCAAAAATGTCAAAAACGTCAAATACGTAAAAAATGTCAAAAACGTCGAGCAGTTTTCGAGTAGTCATTGAGCATATATAAAAAATCTCTTGCTTTTTTTAGAGTCTGTTAAAAAAATACCATTTGCTATAAGAAATTGCGAAAAAACTGCATGAAATAAACATTAAGCTCGCATGTTATTTCTGCAATTACATATCTTGGATGTCTCTACTAGCCTTTTCAGTTTCTTCGCCATCCTAACAGCCTTTTTACGACTTAATGAATGATGAGCTACACGAAAACACCAAAGGGCTCCGAAGGGTTCTGCTTCTCGCCGTTATTAATATACAGTTGAAGCCAGTTTTTCGAAATGAATAATTCAGTTGATCCATTATCGACATGTCATAAATATTATACGTCGCATTGGAGTTTCTGTAGATGCCGACCGGTGCCCAGCGCTGTTATTATTCAAGTATCAGTTCCGACCGGCTCACTCCCACACTACTTCACCGAGATAATGTATCTGGTTCGCCTGATAGATACGAATTCCATACTAGTATGCGCATTTGCAAGGCGTGGTACCTTTCCCATGCCCCGGGGCATCCCATTAATAAAATTTTGACGCCTAACTTTGCTACCAGACGTTGAATATAAATTAATGAATTAGAATCATTTCTATATATTTTAGGTGCGAAGCGCTGCGAACGGTCGTAGCAGGAAGCACCTACATGTAGACGTAAACTGTAATCAGTAGGGCATCATCGGTAGGTAATGTGTGTATTTAAAATTCTTTAAGTCTATAGAAGATCACAGCATGGATGTAATTAATAAAATAACAACACAGTTACCAAATATAGAATTATAATAGGTTTCTTTTTAATAGTAGTTAAGATGAAAAAATTGCTTTATTACAGTTAATACTAAAAGTGTGAGAAGTGGTTCAAATCTATGTATAAATAGGCAAAGACGAAACGATTAGATACTCAACCGATTTTCTTCATTTTTGTTTTGTTTAGTTGCTACTGACGACGTTCAATGCAGAATGCTAATATTAATTTATAATATTGGTTCATTCATTAAATAAAATAAAAACATTGAGTAATTATATGTGGAGAGACCGATCGTTAGATGCTGTTATATACTTAGAGCATATACTTGGCATGCAAGCGTTGTGGTAAAATAGTCAATGTAGTAGATCAGTATTGATTTGTCGGACTCCTTTCATATTAAATATTCTGTTTTTAATGTGAATTTAATTATTTTTTTAATATATTATTATCACAACCTTCCCGAAGGTGTTGTGTAAAAAATTGTCAGACTGCGGACAATGGAGAATGTATTAACTATTTATGTTCTCCTAGGGTTGTTGGTCCTCTCTTTTCTTTAATATTCATGAACTTGATTGAAACCGCAAATGACGAAAACTTTTAGGTTGCAAAGAACAATCTTCCAATTATTATATCGAATATTTTTCCAGGAGCGGTTCCAGCCAAACATTTGGGGGTTATTCATTTGTCAAAAATATTTCGAATACCGATATTTGATTGCATTTTTATTTTATTTTTATTTCAATAGATTTGTCAATATGAGTGAACAATTTTGGTCATTACATCTACTCCGATTTCTCCACAACTCTGTTTCTTATAAAAGTATACATTTACAATTTCATATCGATATGATTGCATAATTTGATTTTTTTTATAATAGTTTTTGACATTGCCAGAAGTATCGATATTTTACTTTTGAAAAAATTAATCTACATTTTTCGTATACATTTGCTAAAAATTGACATGATAATTCAATTTTAGTCTCAAATTGTGTCTATTTTTTTTTGTGAAGAATTGCTTTTGTACTTCATATGATTAATAAAGAAAGGTTGTATATACAGAGTATAGAGAAGTCGGTTAATTAACATTTGTTCTCAATTAATTTAATTTTCTTACTCGAACTATGACGGTATTTGGTGAAGGCGCTAGTACCGAATTTGTCACAAATTTGACGATCATCTCAAAAATGTACGAGAAGTATTGAGTGTGATTAAAAATGCTAGCCTTAGGCTCATTCCTAAGGAATGTTTCCTGTTCCATAATGAGATAGGGTTCTTGACCCACATCGTATCAGAGAAAGCAGTACAAATGATGACAAGGTGGAAACTATTCGTGACTGACCTGCTCCCAAATCAAAGATAAGCACGAACTACGGAGATTCTTGGGCATTTGCTCTTGTTATAGACGATTTGTAGAGAGACTTTGCCGTGAAGACTGCGGACATTGTAGAAAAACAAAATGAAGGCATTCCCATCAGTCAGGTTAAAGCCTCAGTAAATGACGATTGGACTACAGACCATGCAGAACAGATCAGTTAGAAGAGTCATACATTGAACCAATTTTGACAAAGAAGAACGCAGGAGCGGACAGACCTCGATGGGTGGAAATATTCAGTCACGGGATGTCTCTAAAGTCATTATGGTACAAATGGGATTCTCTTCGATTCGAGAATGGAGTTTTGAAGAGGGTCCGTGATAATGCCGACTGAAGACCCGGCATAATGAAGGGGTTCTACAACTGCATTTCTGGAGGTCACTTGGGCATGAATAAAACTCTTGATAAGTTACGGAAACGATTATATTTGGTAAACTATTACGAAGAAATCAGAGAATGGTGACGAAAATGGAACGTAAAAGCAGCCATTAAGAGGCCCAAAAATTGAGCAGTTGAGAAAATGAAGCCATACGACGTTTCTTTTTGAAAGAATTGATATTGACATAGCTGGACCATTCCTAGTAACCAAGGGGGGTAGCAGGTATATTTTGGCTTCTGCTGATTACTTCAGTAAGTGGCCCGAAAGTGTTCGGCATTCCCAAACAAGAATCAACGACTGTAGCAACGGTTCTAATGGAGCAGTTGTTTAGCTGATTTGGCGTACCAATGGAACTTAATTCTGAACTAGACCGAAATTTGGAATCAAATGTCTTCTGAAATGTTTGCGACTTGATGCCTGTTACACCCACAATCAGATGGGATGGTAACAAGATTTAACAGGGCTCTAGAATCCGATCTTTCTAAAGTGGTCGACAGTGAGCAACGGGAATGGGATGAGCACAAACCTCTGTTTCTGCTCGCATTCAGATCTGCTGTACATGACAGCACCGGATTGACACCAGCTCATGTTTTGTTCAGAAAAGAAATAACACTTCTATGGGGCTTTTGAAACGCCCGTGGAATCTCCGATGGAAATTAACGATTATGCAGATTAATAGCGGAAAGGACTACTAGCTATCAATGAATTGGCAAGTGCCAGAACGAAAACCAGGTTCGATTTAAAAGCAAATTCGACTAAATTTCAGCAAGGCGGTAAGGTCTAGCGGTACTATCCGCAAAGAGCGGAGGGCAAGTCGCAGAAATTGTCAGCTCAAGATGAAGGTTATCCATCTAGATTGTTTGGCCTCTTATCGAGGTGATGAAGCATCTAATCAGGCCGATCAGAACCAAAGGGGAGCAGTGTTACGGAAAGTTATGACCGCTCCCAATGGAGGATCCTGTATATGCAAACTAGGTGTCACTATTAGCAAATGTTAATTAATTCAGAAAAATCTACTGATTTCTACATTACTGCCGTGGAGCAATCTGGAAAACTAGTAATATATGAAGTGATCCGAGACTAAGAGTTAGTTTAGTTCAGAGTGCTTATAAGAAGAGTGTTACCAAGGTATAGGCTAAATGCTTATTGGTTCCGCCATTTTTTGCACTGATTTCCGGTTTACTATAGAAACTGGAGAACAGCTGTTTAGTGTTTGTCGCTGTATTGCCAGATCTGATGATTTAAAGTAAATCTCTCGATATCTGTATAATTTTGTCATTTTGGTATTTTAGTTAAATTTAATTAAATTTAAGCCGTAAAAATACAAACCACCTACAATATAAAATGTTGACAACAGTAATCAATAGTTATCAGAAGATTGCAGCATTTTTAGTTGACAAATTGCTTATTACAAATTATTGAGAGTTGTTGTTTGCGTACTTACGATAGTAGGAGAATTTAAAATGAAATTATGTGCCCCAATTAGGTTTCAGAAAATTTTTAATAACTCTGTTATCAATATTTTATTTTTTAAGACAAGTTTGGTAGGTACATGAAATTGTTTACTACCTATTTTTTTTAGTTTGGAGGTAATTAATTTCAATATCAACTTTTAAGATCAATGGCTGATCTCTTGAAGGAGTTTTTTTTGAGACGAATGCGTAAAAGATATTATTTTTTAGGAATTTTCTTTTCAAGCAATCTGGCAACCCTGCATGATTTTTAAAAATCTGCATCGGTTTGTTCGGTTGCATAACACACAAGGCGTCGTGTTGTTTTTTAAAGTTGATTCTTATTGGTGGAAAATGAGCGGGAAATGGCCTTGGCTTCTGGGCTTGGCACCACTCTCATTATACGCACTTTGGTTCAGTTGAGTAGCGCATTTTGATCAGTTTTAGTTTGACAGTAACCTCAGATTGAAATTTGAATTTATTAGTTGGGTTGTATTTTGAATTTCATGGTTGAATAAAGAATGACTAGTGTGTAATTAAAACCCACAGTAATTCGTAACAATATATAATTTTATTTATAACTTTATTAGGGTTCCGTATATACAATATACGGATACCCTTATAATATCACTCAGGATTTCTGCCTCTGTCACATCACAGCCATTTTCTCCTAAACTACTGGACGGAAGAGGTTAAAATTTGGTATCAATGTATAGTTTGGTGACCCGATCAGGACTACATATCGTAAAAGAAAAAAATTTTGATTTTAGGGGTACTTCTGGGGGGAAAAACTAAAAAAATTGACCGTTCCCCTCCCTGATCTCCGAAACTACTGGGCCTAAAATTTTGAAAAAAATAGGAAATATAGAGCGTGGCCCGAACTTTACGTGGAACGTAAGGAGAAATAATTAATATTAATCAAACGCATCATGTAATATATCAAATGAAAGGTCTTATTCTGAGGAACACAAATATATTTTTTTCATATTTTAAAAAAAATTATTTAAAAAGATATTAACGAAAATATACCAAAATTTACCCATTCCCCCCCCATATCTCCGAAACTATAAAACGTAAAGTTTTGAAAAAAAATAGATTTATAGGTTCTGACCTGAAGTTTACTGGAAAAACAAGGAGAAACCTCTACTTTTAATTTTGGGGGCCAATTACAGAATTAAACGGAAAATATAAAATTAAAATTGTTTCTAACCCATCATGTTATATATCAAATGAGAGGGCTCATTACCACGAAAACAAATATATTTTTTTCAAAATTTTAAAATAAATAAATTAAAAGATTTTAACAAAAATATAAAAAAATCGACCGTCCCCCCCCCCTGATCTCCGAAACTACTGAGGCTAAAATTTTGAAAAAAATAGGAAATATAGAGCGTTGCCCGAACTTTACAGGAAAATTAAGGAGAAACCATTAATATTAATTTTTGGGGGGCAAATTATAGAATTAAATAAAAATTTAAAAATAAAAAAAATTTCAAACGCATCATGTAATATATCAAATGAAAGGTCTCAATCTGAGGAACACAAATATATTTTTTTTCATATTTAAAAAAAAATTATTTAAAAAGATATTAACGAAAATATACCAAAATTTACCCATTCCCCCACCCTTATCTCCGAAACTATAAAACGTAAAGTTTTGAAAAAAAAAATAGATTTATAGGTTCTGACCTGAAGTTTACTGTAAAAATAAGGAGAAACTTCTACTTTTAATTTTGGGGGGCCAATTACAGAATTAAACGGAAAATATAAAATTAAAATTGTTTCTAACCCATCATGTTATATATCAAATGAGAGGGCTCATTACCACGAAAACAAATATATTTTTTTCAAAATTTTAAAATAAATAAATTAAAAGATATTAACAAAAACATAAAAAAATTTACCCATTCCCCTCCCTTATCTCCGAAAATTTTGAAAAAAAATGGAGGTATAGCGCCTCATCTGAACTTTACTGGAAAATTAAGGAGAAACCCCTAATATTTATTTTGGGGGGCAAATTATAGAATTAAATGGAAAATTAAAATTAAAATTATTTCTAACCCATCATGTTATATATCAAATGAAAGGGCTCATTATGACGAAAACAAATATATTTTTTTCATATTTTTAAAATAAATTAATTAAAAGATATTAACAAAAATGTAAAAAATTTTACCCATCTCCCCCCCTATCTCCGAAACCATAAGCTGGAAAATTTTGAAAAAACAATGTAGGTATAGCCCCTTACTTGAACTTTACTGGAAAAATAAGGAAAAAGCCCTAATATTATTTTTGGGGGGGCAAATTATAGAATTAAGTGGAAAATATAAAATTAAAATTGTTTCTAACCCAGCATGTTATATATCAAATAAAAGGGCTTATGATGAAGAAAACAAATATATTTTTTCCATATTTATAAAATAAATTAATTAAAAGATATTAACAAAAATATAAAAAAATTTATCCATTCCCCCCATCTCCGAAACCATAAGCTGAAAAATTTTGAAAAACTGGAAGTATAGCCCCTCACCTGAACATTACTGGAAAAGAAACCCCTAATATTCATTTTGGGGGGCAAATTATAGAATTAAATGGAAAATAAATTACTAGAAAACCCCCATAGTAATTTTAGGGATAAATTATACAATTAAATGGAAAATAAAGATTCAATTTTCAAACGCATCATGTAATATATCAGATAAAAGGCTCATTATGTGAATTACAAATATAACATATTTTTAAATCATTTGTATAAAAGATATTTAAAATATTAAACATCGACTTAGTTCCCACTTTAGAAACTACACTATTTAAAATTTGAAAAATATATTTTATTTATATTTTTAAATAATTTGAATAACAGATTTAATAATCTATAATTTAAACTTTGACCTATTTTGCCGTTTTTCTTCCAATCTACAGAGCCTCAAAACTCAGACAGTAGATTATAAAAGGCATTTCTGAAAGTTTATTAGTAAAATAAAACTCTAATGTTACTTTTTGGGGGCCAAATTAGAAAATTTAATACATATGTATTGTGATAAAAATCAAGCGAATCCTATAGCAGATAAAATAAAAAGTCTATTTTTGGAAAATCAAAGTGTATATTTTTTATAAATCTAAAACGATTCTTTTAAAAGATATAGGGGTAAGTATAAGAAAATGCACTCATTCCCTGCTTGTCTGAAACTGGAATATTCGAATCTTGAAGGTGGTACGGAACCCTAAGTATGCGAGTCCAACTCGCACTTGACCAAATTATTTAAATGTAACTTTCTATATAATTTACATAGGTACATACTTTAATAGTATGTGTTTTAAGTAATAAGTTATAAATAAATAATCGTAATTATTAGATTTAATGCATAAAATCCTTAAAAAAACCCAGAAAAAATATATAGTCTTACTCTATTGAAAGAATAATATAAAGCAGTCTCGTTATTTTTGAGAAAATCGCGCATATGAGACATGCATACATGGGGTTAAACATATTACCTCTGTTTTTTGAAGTCAGTAAAAACGCATTGCTACAAACTTGGGTTCCACAAGTAACATCTGGTTCTGCAGTGAATTTCTAAACTTCTAGCCCATTTCTCAGAAATAATTTAAAAAAACAATTTTTTGTTAATCAATTGCCTGATTCACTTCTCCATAAATTAAATCTTGTCATTTACAAATGTAATATTGGAATTTTATGGCTACAGAAAAATGTGTTAGTAACTAAAGCCTTTTCTTGTAACTGAATTCATGTTGTAACAGATGGCGATTAATGAATTATAAATGCCACGTATTGGTAATTAAAAGATTTTACTATGTCATAAATAAAACGTCCATTTCAAGCAGCCATTCAATGATACTGAAGTACATATTCCTCCACACAGGTTGCGTTTATAAGAATAACTGCTTTACGTAATTCCAATATATCATAATTTGAATATGTTAAAAAGTTTAACCCAAGTCAAAGTTATACAAGGTAGTTAATAAGAAGTGACTTAATATAAGTGTTCTTTAGAGAATTGAATAGTTTAAAAGTGATAATATTTCTTATGTAGTCTTTAGCCTTCCTCGTCAGTATTGGTTATCATAGTTAATGACAAGTTATTTAAAGGAATCTCTTCGAAAAACTTATGTTGATACCAGATACTGTGAACTTTAAAAACATTGCTAAAGGATTTCTGGAAAAATGTCGATAAATATATCTAAATGATCGTACATTTGTAATGTAAACAATTTTTTTTCAAGACAAAAAAATTTGTATAAAAAAATAAATAAATACCTATAATTTCAATTCTGTAACATTTTTGAAACAGTCTTTATAAAAATTCAAGGTACCTAATAATATATTTAAACCACTCTGTATATGCTTAGGACCATCTTTTTTTTCAAAAATTTTTGAATCCTGTATATGCGACTGCTTATGGGCCACCCTATAAACTTTCTCTTTCAAAATTGTTTAAACTATCTTCTACGACAATAATTCTATTCCGCCCATATTTCAACCATCATATACATTCGTCACCCCGTGGGCTACCAAATAAATCATTAATACTGGAATATTAGTCATCGTCAAAACGATAGTTTCTGATATTAAGTTTATATAGGCTCACTATGAATAGTGACTAATTTTCAGAGCTAATTTGCACATCCCACCGTATTAACGAGAATAGTCCGACCGGGATATACTAAAGATATTTTGAAAGTTCATACATTCCACTTCAATTTGTCTATCTTGGTTTTTCTCTATAATGCCGAGCAATTTCAACTAGTAATAAACATTGCATTAAATGTACGAATATGGGACAGCCAGCCAGCGGTGCACTGACAATGGCTGTCAAGGCACATGGACGGATTTAGAATTTTCTTGATGAAAATTATGGTAAATTGTATTATTACATGTTTTTTCTCAGCAGTTTATAACGTTTTTATTTACATAACTATTGCCTGCTTATATTCGTCTATTTTTCATTGGTTTATGAAGTTAATGGTTACCTGTATACCGTTTACTGATTTTTTTCCACTGACTGGATCCGCCACTGTCGGAACATCGGGAGGTCCATGGTTTAAGCCAAATGTCAAAAGGTTCATTTCAAGGCACTGTGACAAAAATCCAAGATATACGAAGGGAAGTGCATTTTATAAGCTTTCAAAATATATTTTGCACATCGCTATCAAACTATTGTGGTTAATGCGCAAAATATTTCCACAAATTATTTAAATTGCAATTCTGCAAGATCTACTTAACGTACAATATCGATCATCAGAGTTGTTAATCTCAACGTTATAAGTTGCCAATAGGAGGCAGATTAAGGTTCCAGCTGTTATTACAACCAAGTTATGAATTTTTTAAAATCACTGACTTTACACCGGTTTTTACAGCTTTTCTTTATGAAAAATGCTGTGATCAAAATTTATAAACATCCATTGAAGATTTTCTGATTCTCTACAATTTTTCTATTGATGATATTAAGAACAGATCATTACATTTTCCACTATAAGCAATTATAAAAATACCCCATATTTTTTGGGGTTTTTAAGGCTCAAATAATTTACTTCTCCAGTTTGCTGTTAAAATTATGTCAGTTTTGACTTATGAACCACTAATTACGTGATGACTTAAAAAGCTCTATTGACTGGTATATTAGCACTGTTCAAATTGTACATCTTCTTAATACGTTCCAAAAATCAGTTGAACTTAATTCTTTACAAATTAAAGAATCGAAAAAGATGTTTTCGCGAAATTTGAACGTCTACTATTTATTAACGTTCACTTTTTTATCTTTAAAAATAGATTAGGATCCATAATTACAACTAAAAATTGTTTTCATCCTGTAAGTAATTTACCCCATGAACTACGGCTTACACTAATAATGAATGATGAAATTAACCAAATCTTAGAAGGTTTGATACTGAATCATAAGCCGTTTGAACTTTTTCAAAGTGGGGCAGATATTTCAAAAGTAAAGTAATATATTTAAGGTGGGTTGATTTTATGAAAAAATCACACAAACATATATTCTAAACATCTGAACAGTTATGATACAGACTGGTGAAGTTTTGAGAAAAAAAATCTGTTTTTCGTAATGACTGATATTATTGTAGACATATTTTTGAAATTTGGTACATGTCCTCTAGGCATTCAGATGCATATTCTGATTTTTAAGCAGCAGTTTTATTATTACTACTAGGGGCATCCGTAAGGGTTTTGAATTAATCATTTTTGTGAAAAAAATATGGTAGGCCTTTGCTTATGTTGGAAATCTTAATTTATCTTGATGTATACAAGTTGCCCACCAAGTTTTATAAATATATCTAGAATAGTATTACATTATTTAAAAAAAATCATTTTTTCTGAAAATTTTACTGCCCTGTATCTCAACAGTTAAAACTTTTAGGACATCAGTTCATATAAAGTTTGTTTCATAAAACAAACCCAAGAATCACCCCTCAAATAGTTTACCTTACTTTTGAAACATCCTGTATAAAAATAATAATATGCCACTCGCTGTTCAAATTGTTACTGTACACTGCATTTTTTGAAATTAGTAATGTCGTCTTGTACACAAAATTCATAATGTTGTATATTGATTAGTTTCATTTAATTACATACATAAACTAAATTAAAATTCAATTTTTAACGATTTTTCGACTATTTAGCCTATAAATACTACAAAATATACATTTACAAAATATCTTGCTCCTGAGTTCAAAATCACAAATGCTATCGTTCAGTTCTAAAATGTTTTAGTTGGTTCTTTCTGCTCATTGATTCACCCTGTATCTTTCGTTTTCTTTTGTTATGTTACTCATATCTGTTGCACGTAAGAAATTTCTTAGCAATGCGGATTATTAGATGCACACCTAAGATTGAGTATCCTAAAGACAGGTTTCCTATTGTTTTAGAATATTTTATTGCAAGAGTACTTTCAGAGTACCTAAGGCCCAAGATTTCATGATATATTTAACAGTTATATATGCCAAGTATTCATATACGTACGTGAATGTAACAATTTAAATTTATGTAGCAGAATACTGACGTTTCCAGTGCATTGAAATAAAATTCTTCTTATTTATTTCAGTGAATTTAG
The DNA here is from genome assembly GCA_034190945.1 of Octodonta nipae. Lineage (NCBI taxonomy): Eukaryota > Metazoa > Arthropoda > Insecta > Coleoptera > Chrysomelidae > Octodonta > Octodonta nipae. Next base: position 78,632,332 of record CM067223.1, on the reverse strand, counting down.
TTGATCGTAATAAAGATTCCATGAATTGCTATTCCTTTTTTTCTATGATTATCTTATCAAAGTTAAGCAGCTACTTGATGTATATTCATTATCTAAATTAAACTAATTTCAAAATAAATTGCCTTAAATTGCGATAAAGATTTGGACCTGTAGGTTACTTATAACAAAATTCCTTAACATGAGTTCAAAGCTTATGTCTTCGGTTAATTATTGCGCTTGAGAAACCTAATTCATAGACGGAATTATGATTTTTTCACCAAATAAATTTCGTACATTCACTTTTGCTGTTTTTCTTTGGTAGCTTACTCCGACCTGGTGATTCTTTGCACCTCTTGTATTTTGTTGAGGAACCAGCACACTGCTAAGGGTCTGTTCATGAGTTTTCACACACACCCTTTGCGCGAGCCCAGGATCTGGATTTGCCCTTCAGAAAATCACTGAGGAGACTTCCAGCTCCCTTGTCATCCACCCCCTGAGAATTAATGCAGGTTCTTACGCTAATGCAGTAATACTTTTGTATAATCGCTGTCTACTTGTTCTGATAGCTTGGCTTTAGTTTGTTTCCGTTGCTTTACCATATTGGTAGTACAGCAACTATCTTATTTGTGGTTCGTGGCTCATTCTTTGCTATGATATATTTTGGTGGGTGTGTGTTCTTATGTCTTCTCTTTGCTTGGTATGGTTGGTTTCCCTGCCTTTTGGGTCTTCTTGTTGTCTCCTGAAAAATAGAATATTACGTACTTCATTTTATACTCACCTGTCTTCTACCTCTGGGCTTCTTCGTCATCTTCTTCTTCGCTAAGGCAGAGCTGGTTCTTAGGCCGATTCTATCTGTCACTAAATCTGGGGTCATAGTCGATTAGTTGTCGTAGGTGAAGCTTTGGGTGCTGTTTCAGTTTGGCGTAAGCATCTCTGACCCTCCTATTCATTTCTGCAAGCACTGGTTGGTTTCGTAAATTGTTGAAAATCACCGTATTATGAACGAACCAGGGTGCGTCAACTGCGAGGCGTAGGCATAGGTTCTTTTGGCTTTGGATGGCCTGCCTGTTGCTCTTGCTGGTGTGTTCCCATACTATTAAAGCGTACGTCAGCATTGGCAAGACAACTTGATAAGAGTCAGCTTGATTAATAGTCCTAGCTTGCTTCGTCTTCCTATTAGGTGGTAAATTCTGGTACGGGCAGCCCGGACTTTGTTACAGGTCCCTTGGACATGCCTCGTGAAAGTAAACCCTCTGTCGATGATGACTCCAAGGTATTTGACTTCGTTCTTCCATGGAATTTGTCTGCCGTTGACGGTAAGTTTTCCTGTCAGAACGATCGTGCGGCTTCTCCTGTTGACGAACAGAGCTTGAGTTTTGTCCTCATCGATGACTATTTTCCACTGAAGGCACCATTCCGCTAAATCGTCAGTGGCTTGCTGCAGCCGCCTCAAGGCTAGCTCGAATCTAAAACATTGGCATCCTATGGCGGTGTCGTATACGAACTGAGCAATTATAGGGACGGCTGGTCTTGGGATGTTTGCAGTGTAGATTAAAAATAGCATCGGGGACAAGAATGCTCCTTAGGAAACAACTGTCTCAGTGGTGTGGTATCCTGAACTACTCGTGCTCTTACTCTTCGATGTCTCAAAATTGAGCCCACTAGCCGTACGATATTAATTGGAAATCTCAATTGGGTCATCTTGACCAATTTTGTTTTTATAAGAGGTATCACCTTAACCGAATGGGTTACTGAGTTTTGGTGTGGTGTGGGATCTAAGAAGGTATTTTTGACTTTATGACAGTTTTCACTTATTAGACATTTTTGACGTTTATGATATTTCTGACATTTTTGACATATTGGAAATTTTTGACCTTTTGACAATTTTTTGTCATTTTTTATATTTATGTCATTGCTGGTCTGGAACCACGTTCAGTTCATCTATGGTCTCTTGGAGTCAGTTGGCTATTTTACTCATGGCTGGTAATCGACTAATAGGGCGATAGTGTGGAAAAGTACTGTGTTGATTGGCCTTTGGCAACATGATAATGTCAGCATACTTTCATCTTCCATCTCTTCGAGTAGTATAGTATCAAAACTATGAACAGAAATTCTCCGATGCTAGTAAGCATCTTAAACGAGGAATGATAGTGAAAAGAACCTATAGACATCAACGACATCTAACGTCATGCTGAGTAGGTATTAAGAATATGAAAAGAATCTCTGCTGTTTGTACATATATAATTTTTAACCCAAGCCTGGTATCCTAAATTTGAAAAACTCAAAAATCAAAATAAAACCTACCTTGATTTGTTCACATGTGCTAGGCGATTGCTGTTCATCGGGGAACATAAGGTCGTGAGTAAAAGATAGTAAAACACAAAATTTAAATTTATTCAGGGCGCCATTTGGTTGAAAACGTTTAAGTGAACATACCTTAAAAACCAAAAAATATTATGCGGTTATGATGTAGTTCCATACAGGTATTATAGGTAGAGTGAATTAGGTATGGGCGTTACTGTAAGTGGCAGTGTAATAACAATAGAAAGAGAAAGACAATATAAGGGTGCGCTTGCTATGTCCCTACCCTACCAATAGTTGGCGTCACCACTGACACTGACCAATCAGGAACGAGCCGCTTAATCTCTCTCTCTTTCTATTGCTATTACATGAATTTCGCTACTTCACGTGCTCTACAGTATAATACCTCTATGTGTAGTTCCCACCTGCTATAGTGATATGGTTATGTTCCTTATGAACAAACTGCTAATAATCTGATTCTGTTAAAAAAATTATGTATTCAATACTTTCAGTGGTAGAGATAAGAAGTTTGTTTCTAAAAAAATTAGGACATTCTAATAAATGTAGCTAAAGAGTAAAATCTGCAATTTACATTCTGGGATATTTAAAAATTTGACTTAAAATTCGCAGTGAAAATTTAGATGTTTACAAAAAAAATTCTACCTGAAATCTACAAAAAATGTACTCAACAATAATCATCTAATCAAAATGATTTGATTAAAAAGAATAATGGTATAATTTGTCGACAAATTAAAATCTTACACTTATGATATTGACATGAATATCTGTGCTGTGTTCTTGTTCCTGGAAACTCAAAGCCAAATATCTCCTTATTCATCACCAACTAGACATCAGTTGAATTCCATCTAAACGATTAAATCGGGTCCATACCAAATAATAACTTCAAAATCCCATCTCGAAAATAACAGTCCCAAAACTTAAAAAACCCTAGTTCGAACGTGGCTCTAAACGTAGAACAATCTACAGTAAAACAGGATTCAAAACGTGGAAAAATCTATCAAATATACCGAAGGATAAACCCTCCTTAGGAAAATCTTCCTTAGGGAAAATCCTCCCTAGGACCCTAAAATAGAATTTGCACTGCTAATCTTATCCAAAGAAATCTCAACCATCAACGCTTCTTTATAATGGTATTCTTCACCAAATAATACCACCAATCAGGTATCATTTCCTGACGCGGAAAAATCAAACAACTAACTTAAGGGAACGCCATTTTAGTAGCCTTCAGAAATCGCTCAACAGCGAGTCACGGCTTCACTCTCTTCGAGACGAAAGGTTACTGTCCCACTTCGCTTCAAACGGAAATCTCCTACCACTCAGGAGTGCGTCGAGAGTTAAAATTGAAATGGGCAGGTCTGTATTTAGCCCAGTCACGAAAGGAATAATGAAACGAACAATATGAAATAATCTAACGAGCAAGCATTTTATGGATGGCATCAAACCTAATAGACATTGTATGGTTCTAGCAAGAAAGCACATCCCCAGGTATCGCCAGCTTAGCGAAAAGTCGAACAGACAATGGACAAGGTACTCGAGGAGGCACCAGAACGCTAAGTAGTTCAGTGAACCTACAGCCACAGCAACTCCACCGTACTAGAGGCACATAATCTCCCTCAACTAACTCGTAAGATTAGTCAAGAAGGCTTCAATTTTTTTTACACGTAACAAATTTTTTATTAAAAAAAGTCTTTCGCTCTGAGGTACTTACAAATGAAGAACTCATATTGTTTCACAACCTACATACCATTAGGTTATTATAAAATACGTATCTTGTTAATCTTAATTTAAAGCCAAATCGGTATAAAACACCCTGCAGATTAGCTATTCATTAAAAATCCCATACACAATATCGTTGCATAAGACTCGTATTTAGGAGCATATGTAAATCTTGTCGCGCCGCACAAATACGCACCAATAAAACTCGAATTCGAATATGAAAAGTATAACATAAGGAGTTGTGCCAATAAATTCCTATTGATCTGAATAACACGACTTGTTTAAGGTGTGATAGCAGCATAATTGTACATCGTGATATGTACAAGTGCAGAGCCCGTTTCTTTCGCTCTCTGCCGAGCTGGCCCCAGCTCCGAGCAGCTTACTACGGGGTAGAGAGAAAATACGACGATCGTACGTTTCCTTTAATTGGAACAGCGTGTATTCGAGTTGTTACCGTTTAACCATTCCATTGCTGTGTTTATGGGTTCCCCGGGTAATTTGTAATATTCAATATTGTGATTGGCTATTTATTGGATTGGATTATGGGGCATAAACTATAGATTGTAAGTGTGTATAAAATGAACGTATTATTTCCCACTTGTTATACCAACTGCTTTAGTCCCATGTCCACCAAGTGTTAAAACGTTAATGTTTATTGGCGTTGTGTAAAATTGTCTTAGAGGCTAAGTCGAAGAAAAATTTTAGTGCAATTTCTTAATTAAAATATAATTATTAAAACTTGCCTTGTGCTTTTTTGTTAAAATACACGATTAGTAATGGAATTTGCGATATCTTCTGTACAATGACTCACTTGTCAGGTTACTAGATACTAAAATTTCTATAGTACTAGTGGTCGCCCAGTGGTCGAAATTCGACCCTATTTCATGAAATTGTAAATGTTTATTTTCATAAGAAACAGAGTTGTGGAGATATCGGAGAAGTGGATATAATTACCAAAATTGTTCACTCATATTGACAAATCTATTGAATAAAAAGAAAATAAATATGTAATCAAATATCGGTATTCGAAATATTTTTGGCAAATGAATGACCACTCAAATTTTTGGCTGGAACCGCTCCTGGCAAAATATTCGATATAGTAATTGAAAAATTGTTCTTTGCAACCTAAAAGTTTTTTTCATTTGCGGTTTCAATCAAGTTCAGGAATATTAAAGAAAAGAGAGGACCAACAAACCTATGAGAACTTAAATATTTAATACATTCTCTATTGTCCGCTGTCTGACAGTTTTTTACACAATACCTTCGGGAAGGTTGTGATAATAATATATTAATCAAATAATTAAATTCACATTAAAAACAGAATATTTAATATGAAAGTTACTGTAACGCGCCCGAAAAATCAGTACTGATCTACTACATTGACTATTTTACCACTAAGCAATAACAACGCTTGCATGCCACTTCCAGAAGTCCATGCTCTAAGCATATAAAAGCATCTAACGATCGGTCCCTCTATATATAATTACTCAGTGTTTTGAGTTTTGACGGTCTGGCAGCGACTCTCATTTGTTTGGCGTTGACAGTATAGACATAAAAAATGATTTTTTATTATAAATTAATATGAGCATTCTGCACTGAAGGTCGTCAGTAGTTACTAAACAAAACCAAAGTGAAGAAAATCGCTTGAGAGACAGAGGAGAAAATGGTACCTAATCATTTTGTCTTTGCTTATTTATATATAGATATTGGTTCGTTTTTAGGATACCCTTGTAAAATCACTCCGGATTTCTCCCTCTTTCACATCACAGCAATTTTCTTCTAAATTACTGGACAGAAAAGGTTAAAATTTGTGATCAGTATGTAGTTTGGTGACCCGATCAGGAGTAGATATCGTAAATGAAAAAATTTTGATTTAGGGGGAAAAACTAAAAAATCGACACTTATCTCACAAACTATAAGAAGCAAAATTTTGAAAAAATATAGATATAGGGCCTAACCTGAATTTTACCAGAAAAATAAGGAGAAACACTTAAATTACAGAATTAAATGAAAAATATAAAATTAAAATTGTTTTTAACGCATCATGTAATATATTAGATTAAAGGGCTCATTGTCACCAATACAAACAATTGTTTTCATATTTTTAAAATAAATTAAAAATACCCATCCCCCTTCTTATTTCCGAAACTATTAGAACAAAAATTAAGATATAGGGTCTTACCTGAACTTTACTGGAGAAATAAGAAAAAGCCCCTAACATTAATTTCCGGGGGAATAATACAGAATTAAATGGAGAATATAAAATTAATATATCTCTAACGCATCATGTAATACATCAAATTAAAGGGCTCATTCTGACGAATACAAATATATTTTATTCATATTTTTAACATAAATATTTTAGAAGGTATTAACAAAAATATATAAAATGACCTATTCCCCGCCTTTTATTTCCGAAACTATAAGACCAAAAATTTTCAAAAAATAGGTGTATATCACTTAGAATTTACACAAAAAATACGAAGAAATCCCTAACATTAATTTTGCGGGGCAAATTATAGAATAAAAGAAAAAAAACCTTTTTCAAACGCATTTATTTGTATTTTTAAAATAATTTTATAATTTATTTTCTAAAACTTAACATGTTTTCCCCTTTATCTTTTAATCTACTGAGCCCAAAAATCAGATAATAAATTACATAGGGCTTCATTGAAAGTTTATTAGTTAAAGAAAATTCTTATGTTAATTTTGGAGCCCAAATTATATAAATATTTTTATAAAACTCAAGCGAATTATATAGAAGATAAAACAAAAAGTCTCTATGTGAGAAATAAAAGTGTTAATGTTCATAAATTTAGAACGTTGTTTAAAAGATTTTAAGGTAAATATAAGAAAATTCACTCACTCATTCCCTGCTAGTCTGAAACTGGGATATTAGAAAAACATATACTTTGATTCACCTACATTGTAACAAATCTTAAAGGTGGTACGTAACCCTTAGTATGCGAGTCCAACTCGCACTTGACCATATTATTTTAAACCGCCCTGTATAACTATAATTATACTTCACCTTATATTTCAACCATCCTGTATATTCAACTGCTTTTGACAATTTTTAAAGCCTTTCGTAACTGTAATTATTCTCCGTTCTGAAACGCAAATATCCACTCTGTATAACTATAGTTTTGCTCCACTCTTATTTCAACCACCTTATATAAGCAACTGCTTATTTACCACCCAATACACTATTTTTAGAACCACCCTGTATAACTAATTCAATTACAACTTTTATTTCAACCGTCCCATGTATACTACTGCTTATGTACTACCAAATATATGCACGCACGCACTCACCTACAACCGTATACCATATAGAAGAGTTCGCCGACATAATGCGACTATAAGCCCCCTAACTTAACTTCGTCTCTAAGAAAACTTACTTCAAACGAACTAAAACGAAAACCATTACAAACACCCTGTACGATACACTTTCATCGCATATCTTGACATTTAAACTAGATATTTATGATGAAAATTTATCATTTACCAGGATGTTTATAGTTTTTTTGCATATTTTTTCCGATTTTCAGAAAAATGGTAAGTTTTACGTTATAGAAAAATATACGAAATCAAGCTGGAACATCTCTTTGTAGAATACAATTTATAATATTCAAATTTCTTAGGCGGTTTTAGAGACAACAAAAGATTCATTGAAATTCACTGAAATCTAGTTCCTTATTTACTTTTTTTTTTCTAATTTTCTGGGAAAAAATCTCATGTAATAAACAATTATACCTTTCTGTAATGTTCCTTCATATAATTCCGTTTAAATCATCAAAATTGCCAAAGCCGTTTTTGAATAATCGCTCGTCATACATAAAAAATAATTTGGTCAAGTGCGAGTTGAACTCGCATACCACCTCCGTACCACCTTCAAAATTCGCTTGATTTTTATAAGAATACATATGTATTTAGTTTTCTAATTTGGCCCCCAAAAATTAACATTAGAGTTTTATTTTACTAATAAACTTTCAGGTAAGCCTTTTATAATCTACTGTCTGAATTTGGAGGTTCTATAGATTGGAAGATAAAGGGAAAATATGAAAAGTTTAAAATTTTAAATTATTAAATCTGTTTTTCAAATTATTTAAAAATACAAATAAAATATATTTTTCAAAATTTAAATAGTGTAGTTTCTAAAAAGGGAATTAAATCTATGTTTAATATATTTGCTAATATCTTTTAAACAAATGATTTAAAATATGATATATTTGTAATTCAAATAATATAATTTTATTAGATATATTACATAATGCGTGTGAAAATTGAATTTTTATTTTTCATTTAATTGTATAATTTGTAGACGCGAGATGTGAGACCGACATCTAGGATTTTCGAGAGAATTAGTACACAGAGGTTCCGAATCTGGAGCTGTTCCGTGTAATTGCTGTTCTCTCTCAACTCCTAGGACAGATGTCACCATAAAATTTTTTCAGATTACTTCACCTGTCAGAGATATTGAATACTCTCTTCGAGGTGTCATTCCTGTGCTTTTAATATTGATACATATCCCGTGGGTTCAATTATACACCTGTTGTACAATTAATACTCCTTTATTTACGGTGAAAACAAATCCTTATCTTTCAAACTGAATAAAATTTCTTGAAACACAGATCATACAATACAAAACACAATATAATTTACTTTGACATATACTTTACTACTTATAATCACTGAACTTATTCTGTCCTAGGAGTTAAGGGAGAACAGCAATTACACGGAACGGCTCCAGATTCGGAACCTCTATGTGCTAATTTTCTCGAAAATCCTAGTTGTCGGTCTTACATCTCGCGTCTTCAAATTTAACGAAATGTATCAAATACATAAAGAAGTGTTCGAGAGGACATTCAATTGTGAGAAGCGCAACTGATGAAGGTTCCCTGACCAGAAACAATATATATAATATATATTGTCTTGCGTACAAAGGAATGACACCTCGAAGAGAGTATTCAATATCTCTGACAGGTGAAGCAACCTGAAATTGTTATCGTGACATTCTGTCCTAGGAGTTAAGGGGGAACAGCAATTACACGGAACAGCTCCAGATTCGGAACCTCTGTGTGCTAATTCTCTCGAATATCCTAGATGTCGGTCTTACATCTCGCGTCTTCAAATTTAAAGAAATGCATCAAATGTATAAAGAAGTGTTCGAGAGGACATTCAATTGTGGGAAGCGCAACTGATGAAGGTTCCCTAACCAGAAACAATATGTATTATATTGATATATAATATATATTGTCTTGCGTACAAAGGAATGACACCTCGAAGAGTGTATAATTTGTCCCTAAAATTACTATGTAGGTTTTCTAATAATTTTTCCTATAAATTTCAAGTGAGCCCCAGCACCCCTTATTATCTACAAAATTTTAGGTAGAATGGTTTCGGAAATAAAGCGAGAAATTAGAATTTTTTATAACTTTATGTTGATATCTTGTAAACAATTAATTTTAAAAATATGAAAAATATATATTTGTATTCATCATTTGATATATTGCATGATGCGTAAAAAAATATTTTTTATTTTCCGTTTAATTCTATAATTTGGCCTCTAATATTAATATTAGGGATTTCTTCGTATTTTTCCTGTGAACAAAAAAATTGGGTCTTATAGTTTGGAAAATAAAGGGGGAATGGGTAATTTTTTATATATATTTTTAATATATTTTAAAATATAAAAAAAAAATAAAAAAAACATATTTTTATTGGTCATAATGAGTCCTGTGATTTGATATATTACATGATCCGTTAGAAAATGAACATTAGGGGTTTCTCCTTATTTTTCCTGTAAAGTTCAAGTGAGGCGCTATACCTCTATTTTTTTCAAAATTTTGCAGCTTATGGTTTCGGTGATAAGGGGGGGGGGATGGGTAATTTTTTTTATTTTTGTTAATATCTTAATTAATTTATTTTAAAAATAAGAAAAAAATATATTTGTTTTCGCCATAATGAGCCCTTTCATTTGATATATAACATGATACGTTAGAAACAATTTAATTTTATTTTTTCCATTTAATTCTGTAATTTGCCCCCCAAAAATTAAAACTAGAGGTTTCTCATTATTTTTCCAGTAAACTTCAGGTCAGACTCTATACCTCTGATGTTTTTCAAATTTTTACGTTTTATAGTTTCGGAGATAAGGGGGAGGGGATGGGTAAATTTTGGTATATTTTCGTTAATATCTATTAAATTATTTTTTTAAATATGAAAAAAAATATATTTGTGTTCCTCAGATTGGGACCTTTCATTTGATGCATTACATGATGCGTTTGAAAAAAAAATTTAATTTTCATTTAATTTTATAATTTGCCCCCCCCCACCAAAATTAATATTAATGGTTTCTCACTATTTTTCCTGTAAAGTTCGGACAATGTTCTATATTTCCTTTTTTTTTCAAAATTTTAGGCTTAATAGTTTCGGAGATCAGGGGGGGGAACGGTCGATTTTTTTATTTTTTCCCCCCAGAAGTACTTCTAAAATCAAAATTTCTTCATTTACGATATGTACTCCTGATCGGGTCACCAAACTATACATCGATACCAAATTTCAACCTCTTCCGTCCAGTAGTTTAGGAGAAAATTGCTGTGATGTGACAGAGGCAGAAATCCGGAGTGATATTATAAGGGTATCCGTATACTGTATATACGGATACCCTAAAAAAAAGTTGCAGACAAATTGATAACCTCATCTTTTTTGTTAGTCGGTTAAAAATATGTTACTTGATGCTGGTGGGAGACATTATCGTACTGTAGGTTTTTATGATTCCGCTGGTTTTTAAGTTTGCATGACCCATTTGTATTTCTGTAGATTTGTAAAGTACATTTTAAATGACTATAGATTGTTCGCAGAAATATTATCTCTTTTAAATCTTCAAGTGACTGTTTAATCTCGTGAATGGAATCTATAATGAGCCTATAGCCACCAGGACACTAACGTATTCAGTTAAAAGAAAACAAGTGAATTTTTTTAATCGTGCAAGAAAAAATGCAAAATCGTTGCTTTACCTAATAGAACATTTTTAATTAAGCCCAACCCGTAATAAATCCACGAGAGTTGGACAGTTAAATTCGCATATGGTTAAATCAGCACTCAACTGACGGCCCTATTTCCTTAAGTATTTTTAATAATACTATATATATTCACCTTATGATCTTTTAGAATCGTTTGGCAAAAACGTCGGATCATTAACACTTTAATAATGCTTTAGAAGCCATTTGAAATGGACGCGGAATGCTGTCAGCTCATCCCGCGAAACAGGGCGATAAGCACTTAGCAGATATGCCCGGTTGCTTCTTCAATTAGATCTCTAAATTGATCGTAGAGAATGCCATACAAGAATTTTATAATTGGATTCGTCTTAAAATATATCAAATCGGGAAATGCTACTTCTGAACAAATATAGATATGTTACAAAAGTAAACAACAAGAAACAGAAGAAAATTTTAGCTTGCTATGTGAATAAACAATACAAGAAACTAGGAATATAATGTTAATTGGTTCAACAAATATTTCGAGAAAATTGTTCATATTAATTATATATAGGGGGTCCCAAACTGAGTTACCTAAGAACATATGAAGTGTGAAAAATTGGATTTTTAATAAGACAATAAAGTTTTTGTATAAAATATTTTTAGTTTTCAATGGAGTTCCAGAATGGAGGAGGTTATCAGTTCAATAGGATTTTTTTGTATGTATGATTTGATTGAGTTATTTTTTAGTGTACCATATATACAATATCCGGATACCCTTATAATATCACTCCGGATTTCTCCCTCTTTCACATCACAGCAATTTTCTCCTAAACTACTGGAAGGAAAAACTAAAAAAAATCGACCCCCCCCCCTTATCTTCGAAACTATAAGACATAAAATTTTAAAAAAGAGCCTCACCTGAATTTTACCGGAAAAATAAGGAAAAACCTTTGCTATTAGTTTTGGGGGCAAATTACACAATTAAATGGAAAATATAAAATTAAAATTGTTTCTAAAGCATCATATAATATATCAAATGAAAGGGCTCATTATGGCGAGAAAATTTTTTTCGTAATTTTAAAATAAATTATGTTATTGACCACGACCGGCTAACCATCATGTCGATGTATTTGGTCATTAGTTTTGTATTTAAGGTTTGGTAGATGGGTTTTTTCATTGTTTATATATGTTTGAAAATGATGCGCTAGGCATCGAAACTAGTCACATGTTTTAGTGAATAAATGTGTTAGTGATAGTAAACAAAGTAATTAGTTTCATTTCATCATCATGATTGACTATCACAAAGTAACGGCTTCCACAATCGATTTTTTTATGACATTTAAGTTGACATAAGAAAAATTTGTTGTTTTTAAATATACAGGTAGCACAAAAAATTCTAATACATGATCTTTAGAATTTTTTGTGCTACCTGTATATTTAAAACAAACAAATTTTTCTTACGTCATCTTAAATGTCATAAATCAAATTTTCAATTTGTACTATAAAACATTTTCAATGCATATTTTAAAGCCAGTGACAAAGAAGTCAGAATCGACTTTGAAACGTTTGGAATTTTCTTTCAATATATAGTTTATGTACTTCGATTGTGGTGTTATTTCTTAAGAAAACATAAAAAAATAACTCCCGAACTGGTCCCGTATTTTTTAGAAATTATTGTTCTTCTATAGTAAAATTTGGCGAAGGCGACAATATTAAGGAAACAATTATTGTCGCTGTCCGAAACCTGAGGTGTAACTAATTAAAACAGATTGGAATTAAATTAAAATAAATGTTAGTTAACCAACAAGATGTAGATTCTGAATTTGTCTGTCCAAACATAGGTTGAAATCATTACAGGTCACTTATTCAACTGTATACGAGGTTTCTCAAAAATATTAATTTTTTATGCGTATTTAGCTATAACGGGAAACTGCCTGTTAAGGAAGCTTTTGAAGTGGCTCCGTATTTGTTTCAATGACATTGCGAATACTGTTTTTTAGATAATCGGCACACTAATTGAAAACAGATTGGAATTAAATAATAATAAATGTTAATTTTGTATATACATAGGCTGAAATCATTACAGTTCACTTTTTCAACTGTATGGGAAATTTGTCAAAAATATGAGTTTTGTTTACACAGTGAAGTAAATTTTTTACATTTTTTGATATTATCTAAAATGGCTATCCAACAAAGTTAATTACAATTGAAAATTTTACCTAAATATTCTACATCACTAAAAATTAAAAAAATATATATATTTTTTTAAATTGAGAAAAAAAGTAATTTTATTATAAAATTTTGCAAAGCGACTATTATTAAATTAAATTAAATTAAATTATAATTAAATTATAATGAATGCAAATTAATGGGCTTGTAAAAACATGGAGAGTTTCAATTCAACTATAGTAAGTTGGAACCATATCCAAAGCTTTGATAATACATATTAATATTTAGAAAACAAGTTATTATATTCAACAGTAAACAAGTTTGGTCAAAACTATGAATGTTGCTTAAAAGTAAAATACCTTATATTTGGTAATATCGAAAAAGGTAATTTAATTTGAAAACCTCACCCAATGATGTCATTACATATATCACTAAAAATTCTAAAATATATACCTTATATTAAACCCTAAAAAAACTTAAAAAAATCAAGAGTAACTTTATAAAAATCAAAAAATAATATTTATCCTGTAACAATTAAATACTTGTTCTGAAGTCCGTTGCAAGTTGAGCAGCAAAGTTGCAAAGTAGAACTTCAAAATTACCAAATAATTTTCTCTTTAACTTGGCACCGACTTCAGAATAAGTATTTAATTGGTTCAGAAAAATAATATTCTTGAAGCGAAAGCTTCTTAACGGGGGCCCACATTTACACATATGAAAATAGATGAGTTAGGGAATGAATTGGATAACTTTTAATTTCATTTGTTTCGACACTGCCACCGACACCATATGCTATCTTGAAAGGATAACAAGAGACGGGAAGTATAATTCTTCGCTTCCATCGTTCAGTCTCAAATGACTGCCACTCTTTTTTTCCTTTTAGTTTAGTTATAGCATATTCAGAAAGCCATCTAATACAGGTATAACCATATATAATAACTCCTGCCATCCGTTACAACAAAAATTAGCATCTTTTCACAGCTTTATACACAGACTTTTAAACATCCCTCTAAAGGAACAATACTAAAAAAAAAGAATTGAATATCATTAAACAAATTGCAACCCCCAATGGATTTAATCTATCGGTGGTGGATAAGTTAATGTTTAGACACATAAACAAGTTAATGGAAGCCTCGGCATATTTACCACAAGGAGATATTAACATTCACACCGAAATACAAAAACCTTACAGATCCATGTCCTTTTTTCAAAACCAAAGACACTTTGGGTTCAAGATTAATGAACAATGAAGACAAGACTGATCTGATGAGTAGAAGTGGGGTACATAAGTTGACTTGCGATACTTGTGGAGCAGCATATATAGGTAGAACATTTAGGTGCTTTAAATTTAACTTTAATTTGCTGGAAAACAACCACAATTTTGATAAATCTAAGGGGCTAAACATATTACACATAGCCAACAAGGGATATCTTTTGAACAATCAGTTTGTATTGTCATTATCTTCACTTTGTTACATATTATTACAACTCGTTTAATAATTTCAATATTTAATTATCTTAGATTACTTAAGGCTAGGGGGACGATCCTCTGACTCTTTTCTTCTTTTTGAATAAGATTTTTTCCAAAAATAGCTATAATATAAATAATTTGGATAATTGACTTCTGGTCATACATTTCTCTGTACATATAGAAGTAAAATAATTTTATTTGATAGATTAGTGTGAACAATGTAGGAAATTTTGCAGCTTAACTCTGAAGATGGGCTAGATACAACCCTGAAACCAGTAATGTTTGTCAATAACAAGAACATTTTTGAGAATAAAAAACACAATTTTAAAGATTTGTGAGTTTTTGGACCTATTCGTTCCAGACCATTTAAATTTTTCTTTTTATTTTATTCCTTTTTTAGGGTTCCGTATATACAATATACGGATACCCTTATAATATCACTCAGGATTTCTATCTCTGTCACATCACAGCCATTTTCTCCTAAACTACTGGACGGAAGAGGTTGAAATTTGGTATCAATGTATAGTTTGGTGACCCGATCAGGAGTACATATCGTAAAAGAAAGAATTTTGATTTTAGGGGTACTTCTGGGGGGAAAAACTAAAAAAATCGACCGTTCCCCCTCCGCTGATCTCCGAAACTACTGGGCCTAAAATTTTGAAAAAAAATAGGAAATATAGAGCGTTGCCCTAACTTTACAGGAAAATTAAGGAGATAGTGGTTTCTCCTTAATTTTCCTGTTAATTTTGGGGGGCAAATTATAGAATTAAATAAAAATTTAAAAATATATTTTTTAAATGCATCATGTAATATATCAAATAAAAGGTCTCATTCTGAGGAACACAAATATTATTTTTCATATTTAAAAAAAATATATTTAAAAAGATATTAAGGAAAATATACCAAAATTTACCCATTCCCCCCGCTTATCGCCGAAACTATAAAACGTAAAGTTTTGAAAAAAATAGATTTATAGGTTCTGACCTGAAGTTAACTGGAAAAATAATGAGAAACCTCTACTTTTAATTTTGGGGGGCCAATTACAGAATTAAATGGAAAATTAAAATTAAAATTGTTTCTAACCCATCATGTTATATATCAAATGAAAGGGCTCATTTTGACGAAAACAAATATATTTTTTTCATATTTTTAAAATAAATTAATTAAAGGATATTAACAAAAATATAAAAAAATTACCCATTCCCCCCATATCTCCGAAACCATAAGCTGGAAAATTTTGAAAAAAATGGAGGTATAGCCCCTCACCTGAACTTTACTGGAAAAATAAGGAAAAACCTACAATATTGGGGGGGGGGCAAATTATAGAATTAAATGGAAAATATAAAATTAAAATTGTTTCTAACGGGTCACGTAATATATCAAATCCCAGGGCTAATAATGACGAATAGGTACAAATATATTTTTTAAATTTTTTTAAAATGAATATTTTAAAATATATTAAAAAGATATTTTAAAAAAATTACCCATTCTCCCCGTTATTCCCCAAAATCTAAGACCTCATTTTTTTGTTTATAGGAAAAATATGAAAAAAATACCTAATTCTATTATTTGGACTCCAAATAATAGAATTAAAAGGAAAATAAATTATTAGAAAACCCCCATAGTAATTTTAGGGATAAATTATACAATTAAATGGAAAATAAAGATTCAATTTTCAAATGCATCATGTAATATATCAGGTAAAAGGCTCATTATATGAATTACATCGACTTAATTCCTACTTTAGAAACTACACTATTTAAAATTTGAAAAATATATTTGATTTATATTTTTAAATAATTTGAATAACAGATTTAATAATTTATAATTTAAACTTTGACCTATTTTGCCGTTTTTCTTCCAATGTACAGAGCCTCAAAACTCAGACAGTAGATTATAAAAGGCATTTCTGAAAGTTTATTAGTAAAATAAAACTCTAATGTTACTTTTTGGGGGCCAAATTAGAAAATTAAATACATATGTATTGTGATAAAAATCAAGCGAATCCTAAAGCAGATAAAATATAAAGTCTATGTGTGGAAAATCAAAGTGTATATTTTTTATAAATTGAAAACGCTTCCTTTAAAAGATATTAGGGTAAATATAAGAAAATACACTTATTTCCTGCTTGTCTGAAACTGGAATATTCGAATCTTGAAGGTGGTACGGAACCCTAAGTATGCGAGTCCAACTCGCACTTGACCAAATTATTTATATTTATTACCAATTTTTTTCAAATGTGTACTATGTTTTCTCAGCAAAAGTCCCTAGTTGATATCAGAAAATGTCTGTTTGTTACTCCACTTCACTGGATATATCGAACCAATTAATTTGTTACGATTTTAGCGGCATTCCAGAACAAATGTGGGAGGTTACTCAACTGGTTGTGGACTAATAAATGCGACAGCAAGAAGCAAACATGACGATAGCGTGGAATGCTAGCTCTCACACATCTCGGATCATTTCACGAAGTCGGGTGTGCGTAAGTAATCATATTTACAAAACGATTTTCAACTCACTCACGAAATTAATTCATACTGAAAACTTTCAAACCGGATCAATTAATTATTCATGCATCCTTTACGGTATCAATAAAAAATTAAGAGAATATCTTTTCATGAACAGAATATTCATTAATTTATTATTAATTATAAATGGGCTGAACCCACTCGTGCTAAGGAAGATATGATGACGCATTTTGAAGCAGCTCATTATTCATTTATAGCCTCTCTATTATTCCTTGATGTCATGTGGGCAAATGGGAGTGCGTTTAACAGTTTAGCGATAAACAGGAGAAATTAGATAACCATGAGAGCAGAAAAAAAGAAAAATGTGATGACTACAAGTTCAAAATAAATAACAAAATGTAAGAAAATAAAGATTCAGTTTTCTAATGAAAGAAAATAGGCTTCATAGTTGTGACATTCTCTAATTTTTGAGAGTAACTGCCAGAATTGAGAGTATCGTACGTTTCAAGATCTAGGTTAATCTAGGACCCCATTATTAACAGAATTTATTAAATAAAACATTAAAAATATATATAACCGACTTCCACCAATAACTAAAAAGCTAAAAATAATTATAACAAAAAACAACTCTAGCAAATAAATAACACATTCAATGTTGTTAGGTACCTACCCAGGAAGTAAAAAATGTGAACCTTAAAAGGTGCTCATTCTGTACAAATTAATTACCTACCAATCTAGTATATTTTTGAAGTCGGTGCCAAGTAAATCTAAAATCCTGTATTGCTTACTTATTTCCTACTTCATCAAATGTGATTGTTGCATGGCACCGACTTCAAAAATATACTAGATTGGTAGGTAATTAATTTGTACAGAATGAGCACCTCATAATGTTTACATTTTTTACTTCCTGGGTAGGTACCTAACAACATTGAATGTGTTATTTATTTGCTAGAGTTGTATTTTGTTATAATTAGTTTTAGATGTTTAGTTATAGGTGGAAGTCGGTTATATATTTTTTTAAATGTTTTATTTTCAACTTTTTAGTTTTTTTGAACTCAGATAGTTTTCATTTTTTATTTTTTATTTTGTATGTATAACCTTAATAGAAAGCCTCAACATTACACAATTATACATTTTCCTTTAAATTGACAGGTAAATGTTTACAAACAAAATGTACTAGTAGGCGTTGACTTATTAAACCCAAAATATATTTATGCCTCATGGACATATGCCATCTAACCTTTTTTTAACTTTTTTTGACAACTCTGTATAACTATAGATAATTCCACTCCACCCTATGTACCAACCATCCTGTACATACGACTGACCACGGACAAGCATAAATTTGTTAGCTGCCTTCTGTAAATTATAGGAAGGAGTTGAATCTATCCCATATTTACCGAGTCAAATCCGTCCTATATTTCAACCATCGTATATAACTCCTTGTGGGCTACCTCATAAATTATTTCATTTTTAACATTTTATATTATCGCCCTGTGTAATATTAATTCCTCTCCAAAGTTTATGCAACTTCTCATGGGCTATAAAATAAATAATTTTTTAATCACACTGTATAAATATAATTCAACCCCAGCACATATTTCAACCATCCTATATATGATTTGTTTACGACCTGATCATATAACAGTTTTTTAATCACCCTATATAATTTTAATTCCACATTTTTCCATCATTTGTATACCACCATACGTCCACACCACCCTATATTCCAACCATCCTGTATATACGGCTGCCTATGGACCACTATCATTCTACTCCGTCCTATATTTCAATTATCATATAAATGCAACTCCTTCTATCACTTTACTTTGTGATTTTCTCTGCTATAGCTAAACACCCTGTGTATAAACGCACCAAATAGCAGTTTAGAGTTTGACATGTGTTGTCACTGAATTTTCTATTAGGCCTTGACATTGTGACAACCAATAAATGGCAAAATTTTCCTTTAAATAGGTATCTGATGGTATACAAATAAAACGAGCTTGGTACTCATTGATTTAAGGAGCCGAAAATACTATGTTGTACTACCTATATGCTTGACATATACATAGAAAATTTTTAAATTCACAATTAAAATTTCCAGTGCCTACAATTCCCGCACCATTACGTTGGAATTAATATATTTATGAGGAAATGTCCGTTATGTCATATCGATCAAATTTTTTATAAGAATTTTGTAATTTTCGTCGATTTTCTGCAAGACTGCAAGTTGCATATCGCAGAAAGTATATGAGATCACCTGGGGATCTCCTTAATATATTAAACATTAAAAAACTATACACAGCCATAAGGAGTTTTCGAAAAATCGACCAATATGTTAGGGATATTGGTCGATTTCTATGCACGCATGTGTTCGTTCACAAATTTCATCACTTTTCCAATAGAATTCTTTTCCCAAATTTGAAGTTTCACCAATCCGGATATATACTCTATTAAACAAGACGATATTCATTCAAAACGGTTCACCACAGGAGAAAAAATCAGGTAACATACATTAAAAAAAGCGACGAATTGATAACCTCCTCCTTTTTGGAAGTCGGTTAAAAATTAAAGCAAACTCTTGTCCATTTTGTTCTGTGTTCTGTAATATAATTGAGCATCTTCACAAATTTTGGATTTTTCAAACTGTCGTTTTTTGTTTCGAATAAATGAACATGCTTGGGACCTCGGTCATAAAATACAATTTCAAAATTTATTTAAATTACACAAAGAGAAACACAACACCAAATGAAAACTAAAAGAGCCTGCTTTAATTTTGTTAATTGAAGGCGATGATTGTATCCCTACTACCTCCGCAGAATTCACTTGTTCCTGGTTGCCGATGATTAAGGAAGAAATTGTTAATGTTCGTGTCCTTGTGAACAACCCAATATCGGGATAGTTCATAAGATTTTTCCCTTGTGATTTTAATGGAATCTCTGAATCATCAAAATTCTTTGATCGCAACCTAGGAGCGCAACAAACAATTCTGAAGATCACCCCTTTCAAATTCTTCCCATTCGAAAGGAACTTTATTATTATATGATCTTTAGAAGATTCTGCTCTACCCTGTATATTATAAGATTAAATTATCTTAGTTACCTCTGAAATCAAATAATAGATATTTTCATACATTTTAATTTTTATTTTAGAAATGTGCCTTTTTTTCGTAGTTTTTTCGACATTGCCAACGGGGTCTGACCTAAACCCGAAACGTTTGGAAATTTACAGCAATTTCGTGACTTGTTTTGTTATCTCCCAGAAGTGCTGAAACATGAAGGAAGTATTAGAAACTGCACCACATAATACAGTGACTTAGCCTACCAGATATTAATTTTTTCGCTGCGGAAAAACTAAACATTTCAAAAGTGATTGTTGAGTCAGATTGTCCCTTCTAAAGGCAGTCAATTCTGTAAGAGCCTTAACAAGAAAAAGAGCACAGGAATCACAATAAAAATCAGTAGCGTTGCCAATACGGTAGAGATCTTAAAGCTTGAAAAGAAATGTCCATTAAACAGATTACCCACACAGCAAATGCAGAAATATCGACTCAACGGATCACCCCCTAAAAACATTTTGGGTTCAATGGAATTCTCTTCTGGTTGAGAATGGACAGAGCTTTCAAGAGAATCTGATAGCAAGCAAAGCGCCATTTTGATTTTTCGGTGGGAGCGTCACTGCTCACTGGTCATATCAGTTAGTCGTATCAACTGTTTGAGCTGTGGAGTTAAACGGTTTTGTTGGAGGTATTACAAAAATGTCGTTTCTTTGGAATGAAGAAACAACTTAAAATGTGTTTTCAAATATCTGGAATAAGAGGGAGGTTGTTGCTGCAAAATACAATGTATAATGCATTCCCGGAGGTCACTTATGGATAGCTAAAACCCTTGATAAGGTATGAGAACTCTTTTATTGGCTAAACTACTAACTACTAAAAAGATATAAGAAAATAATGCCGTCAATGATACGTATGTGCAGCCAGTAAGGGCCCTAATATCGATCAGTTGGGAAAATAAGGCAATACAACGAGGGTGTTCTTTTTGCAACAATTGCCATTGACATAGCTGGACCAGTAACCAAGAGGGGTAAACGAAATCCAAGAGAAGTAACAGTTGTATCTTGCTGTTGACTACTTCAGTAAGTAGCTAGCAGCTATTACCAATCAAGAAAGCAACTGTTTCAGTAGACCAGCTGTTTAACCGGTTTAATCAAGGCAGGAATTTTGAATCAAATGTACTTCTGAAGGTCTGCGACTGATGGGCATTAATAATCCAGAACTATGTCATTAGACCCAATATAGTAGAACATAGTAGAGAGTTTTAACAGTACTATGGGATGGGATGGATTGGGCATATAACCTGCTGTACAAGGAAATAATTAATTGGGAGAATTATGTAGACCAATTACTGAAAGATTACTGGCTGCCCATGAATTGACCAGGAAGCACCATGTGCCATGATTAAACGCTAATTCGACCGGACTTCAGCAAAGCGATAAGGTCTGATTAAACAATCTACAAAGGCCAAGTGCAAGTCGTTGAAGTTGTCACCCTCATGGGAAGGATCTTAGGAGATTATTAAGAGAATAAATGATCTGTATCGTCTGGCCCTGTATGAAGGTGATAATGCACCTAATCGGTACGATCTGGCTTTGTACTGGAAAGTTCTAGCTATGCCCAACGGAGGACCCAGTATATAAAAAGTAGATGTCACTGCCAGCAACTGGTAATTGACATTTCGGGAAAAATATACTAATTTCTAGGTTAATGACATGGGACCACTCTAGATAAATCAAAACATAAAATTTTATATAAAAAAAGTGTTCCGAGAGAGAAGAGATCAGTCATTTTGACAGTTTTTTTATTATTGTTAGAAGGACAACACTGATTCAACATCATAGCACAAACATCTATCGGGAGTGACAGGCTGCCAGTGTGACGTCACGTAATAGACCTCTGAGGCTGACAGCTGACGTACGCCATAGAGGTCAGCGTAGACTACCAGCAACATGGCGGCGAAGGATATGACGTCATCGGGTGTTGGAAATGGTTACTTACTATAACAGGGCAGCCGTGGCAAATATAACATCAAGTGGCAGACGTGGAATTAAGTGAAAAAAAAATATGTTGCTCTCTGGTGGAACTGAAGTAGGTTGATCGTTTCTACGTATAGGGTGTGAAAAATTGAACTAGCGCGAGATATCAAAGATTATATATGTGTAAATTTGAAGCCGCGAGATGTAAAGACCGACATCTAGGATTTTCGGGCAAACTAGCACATAGAGTGTCTTCTAAATGTTATTTGTGGCATGTTCTTGATTATTTTTTTTTTCTTGGGAATAACACCACAATTGAAACGAAAAGCTGTATGTTGAAAGAAAATACCAAACGTTTTAAAGTCAATTCTGACTTCGTTGTCAATGACTTTAAATTATGTATTGAAATTGTAAATTGCAAATTGGAAGTTTGATTTATGACATTTAAGTTGACATAATGAAAATTTTTGTTGTTTTTAAATATACAGGTAGCACAAAGAATTCTAAATTTATATATTAAGTTAAACGGCTTTCAAGTTGGAAGAATTTGAAAAAGTTGTCTTTAGAATTTATAAGTGGCGTTCGTAGGTACGACTTTGTTATAAGATAGCGCATTCGCCAAAAAATGCGATCAAAGAATCTCTGCTGTTAAGGTCATAAGGAAAAAAAACCTTTATGAACTATCTCGATACTGTGTTATTCAAAAGATGACCATTAATCATTTCTTGCTTAATTGTCGGTAACCAGATACGATTGAATTCTACAGAAGTAGAAGCAATGCAATCGTTCTCATTCAAAAGAATTAAGGCAGACTCTTTTATTTTTCGTTTTGTGTTATGTTGTTCTTTGTGAACTACAGTTGAATTGTCAAATTATATTTTATGGCCTAGGTCCAATGCATGTTCACAAATTTTCGATTTTTCAAATGGTCGTTTCTTTATGTAATTCTTGTGTTCATTTATTCGTACGTCTAATGGTCTCGATGTTTCTCCAATATAAAATTTATTGCATTAGCAAGGAATCTTGTAAATTTTGTTTTCAATATTAGTAATTTCAATGTATTTCTTGTTTGGAATGTTGTTTTAACATTAAATCTGTTTACCATTGTTTTCAATCTTTCTGTCAGACTTTCTGTATGGTATAGTTGTAAATGTAATGTGGTTGTTCTGAGTAGCAGTGTTAATAAGAGCAGTTCTGGGTTGATTCAGAAGGTTTGTTTTCTGTTCAAATCTGTTTAACTCTTTATTGATAAATTTTGTGCGGTAATAGTTTCCAGTGAGAACATTTTTTATAATTGTTTTTTCTATGTTGAATTTATTATTATCAGCACAGTTGGTCTTTGTTTATTTTAGATTTTCTTGGGAATAATACCACATCAGAGTTCAAACTTGTGTATATTTTAAAACCAAACGTTTCAAAATCCTGTCGGATTTCGTTTTCAATGGATATAAGTTTATAAAATAAAATTGAAATATATGACAATTATTTTGACAAATATGTTTACGTTACTATGGAAAAATTTCTTTGATTTTAAATATACAGGGTGCACAAGAAATTCCAAAGATCATGAGGTTTTTTCCTAGGTTTTCCCTTATGACTTTAATGGGATCACTGAATTATCAGAATTCTTTGATCGCATTTTTTGGCAAATGCACTATCTTAAAAAGAAAGTCGTCCCTAGGAACGCCACAAATAAATTCTGAAGACAATTTTTTCAAGTTCTTCCAACTTGAAAAAAAAAAAAAAAAAAAAATTTTTTTTGATTTTAATGATCTTTGGAATTTCTTGTGCACCCTGTATATTTAAAATCAAAGAAATTTTTCCATAGTAACGTAAACATATTTGTCAAAATAATTGTCATATATTTCAATTTTATTTTATAAACTTATATCCATTGAAAACGAAATCCGACAGGATTTTGAAACGTTTGGTTTTAAAATATACACAAGTTTGAACTCTGATGTGGTATTATTCCCAAGAAAATCTAAAATAAACTAGAAGATGCCACAAATAACATTCAGAAAACAGTTGGTCTTTGCTCTAATAATAGCATATAGAGGTTCCGAATCTGGAGCCGTTCCATGTAATTGCTGTTACTCGCAATTCCTAGATTCGAATGTCACGATGAAATTTTCAGGTTATTCAGAGTATTCAATATCTCTGACAGGTGAAGTTAACCTGAAAAGTTTCATCGTGACATTCTAACCTAGCAATCACGGGAAACATGGAACGGCACCTCTATGTGCTAGTTTCCCCGAAAATCCTAGATGTCGGTCTTTACATTTAGCGGCTTCAAATTTACCGAAATTCATCAAAAACATAAAGAAGTGTTCGAGGGGACGTTCAATTGTGGGAAGCGCAACTGATGAAGGTTCCCTAACCAGAAACAATATATATTATGTATATTGCCTTGCGTACAAAAGAATGACACGTCGAAGAGAGTATTATATATGTGTATTGGAATTTAAGACAACACAGAAGGGGGGATCATTTTTGTCGGATTTTGACTTCTCCTGCCGGTGCTAGCTGGGAATACAAGACAAAGCGGAAGATAGGTCTTTGCTGAATGACGTTTTTCTGTAGAATGCGTCTTTTTTCATTAAATCGGAAAACTAAAAGAAAAATTCCGGAAACGTCTAAGTAAATATCACAAATATATTTTCAAACTGAAATGTCTAGAATGTCAGAAAATTGTTATTGATTACACACTTTCTTTAAACTGTTCTCATTTTGGTTAATTTGAAAATATGTTTTGGGGCTGACAATGAAGTGAAAGTTTTAGGTTAGCAACTGATTGCAGATTTCATTTCCATTTACACTTTTAGGTCAGGGTGCCTAAGAAATGCTCTCTGTACATTCTATTTTGTTAGAAATTAACGTAGTATAAAATCACAGAGTTTTCATTTTCCTCAAAATTGCTGAATACTAGTCAAAATTTTGAAACTACTGTATAGCTTTATGAGTTACGTTTAAACTCTGTTCTTTTCGTGGTCATCAACAACACATTGTTTTGACAAATACGCTACACTTAAAAAAATATGTAGCTATCGGTGTAGTAGAGTTCAAATAGTTGAGATTACGAACGAAAGAAATAAACTACACCAGATACAGTCCACTTGTCGGAACATGAGAGCCGTTTTTCCTTTTTCTCGACATACACATTGGATTAACGCGCGTATGCTTCAGAAGAGGATATTTGCAGAAAAATAACGCGATCCGTTCGAGCTGCTGCTGTTCGAGCATTACCATTTCATTAAAATGCAAGTAGCCGAGACATGGTATGATATGCTGTTTCATGCCGTATCATCCTTGAGTTATTTCATTTATGTACATGGTAGCGTAATATTTTCTGCTCGAAAAGGTCATTGATATTTGTCACGTAGTAGATCGAAAGCATCTGTTGGCACTTGCGAGTCTAGTAGACTTTACTGAGATAGTAAAGCACGTGCTCGACTACTTCCCATTATTAGATCTGATTATTTAATGGAAACACATTAAAAGTTCTTTGTTTGTTTTTTACGATTTTCGCAGATGTTAGCGTAAAGGAAAACAGGTTCGACACCTTTGACTCATATGGTTACTTGGCGTAAACATCTGATTGGGATCTCGTAGCACTCGTAGCAACCACAACTAGCTATGTGAGTGAGAGCTCTTTTTTAGCTAACACTTGTTCGACGTCTCACAAATTGTATCGGTTTAGGTATTATGTACGCATTCGATTGTAGAAGCAGTTACTTTGTTACGTTACGCAATGATGATCAAATAAAACTAATTTCTTTGTGTTCTGTCGCTGTCAATTACTCTTCCAACGAGTCAAATGTTTATAAGTTTGCTTGTCTATGTTGTAATCATTTTTGAGAGGATCTGGCATACATTCATCCCATGGGCTCTTTATTACTTGTTTTTTGAATGATATTTGTGGCATATTGTTCAATGTTTAAGTAGTTCTTGGGAAATAACAGAACAAGACATTAAAAATTGCTGTATACTCCAAACGTTTCAGGGTCTAGGTAAGACCCCGTTGTCAATGGTTTAGAAACTATGAATAAAAAAGGCACAATTGTAAAATGTAAAATTAAAATGTTTGACAATATCTATTATTTGAGTTCTCACGTAACTAAGATAATTTTATTTGTTATGTACAGGCTAGCACAGAAACTTTTCAAATTGAAAGAATTTGAAAGGGTGATCTTCAGAATTTTATGTGGCAGTGATCCCATTACAATCATAAGGAAAAACCTAGGAAAAATCTTATAAAATATCCCGATATTGGGTTGTTCACAAGGACGTGACCATTAACAATTTCTTCCTTAATCATCGGCAACCAGGAACGATTGAATTTCACGGAGTTAGTAGGGATACAATCGCTTTCAATTATCAAAATTAAAGCAGATTCTTTTAGTTTTCTTTTGGTGATGTGTTCTTCTTTGTGTAATATAACTGGAGTTTGAAACTGTATTTTATGACCAAGGTTCCAAGCATGTTAAAAAATTTTGGATTTTTTTAAATTGTCGTTTTTTAATGTAATTTTTGTGTTCGTTTATTCGAACATTTAAATGTCTAGAGGTTTCTCCAATATAGCATTTATTACATTCACAAGGGATTTTATAAATGCAATTTTTTGTATTTTGAGTTGTATTTTTTGGTTTGGTTTTTGATATAATTGATTTAGATGTATTTCTTGTTTTAAATGATGTTTTAATATTATATCTGTTTCCCACACTTTTTAGTTTTTCTGATGTACCCTGTATGTATGGTATAGTTATTGTATTAATGTGATTATCTTGGATGTCAATGTGGTTTGGTGAAGTTTGATGTTGGTTGTTAGGGATTGTTTGGTATTCGATTTTGTTTAACTCGTTATTAATATATTTTTTTGGGTAATGAGTGGCAGAAAGTACATGTTTTATAACCGTTTTTTCTTCATTGAATTTATTGATGTTAGAACAGTTGGTTTTTGCTCTGTCATATAGAGATTTGATGATACCTCTTTTTACTGAATTTGAAGTTGAGATACCTGTTGGTCGGTTTTCTGTAAACTTCTGTTTCAAATGCCGATTGTGTTTTGGTTATTAAAATGTCTAAGAAAGGTAATTTGTTATTGTGTTCAGGCTCTAGTGTAAACTGAATAGTTTGTTCTGTGTTGTTTATGTCGTTAAGTAATGCATGTAAATCCTCAAGATTATGTTCCCAAATAACGAATATGTCATCAACATAATGCTACCAAACCATATGTTTAATCTGTTTTGAGAAAATTGTTTGTTCTTCAAATTCAGGAGACAGACATATTTTAATGAGACAACTGAATCTTATAACAAAGTCGCACCTAGGAGCGCCACATAAAATTCTGAAGATCACCCTTTCAAATTCTTTCAATTTGAAAAGAACTTTATGATTATATGATCTTTAGATGTTTCTGTGCTACCCTGTATATTACAAATAAAATTCTCTTAGTTACGTCAGAAGTCAAATAATAGGTATTGTCAAACATTTTAATTTTACATTTCAGAATTGTGCCTTTTTTATTCATAGTTTCTTAACCATTGACAACGGGGTCTGACCTAGCTCCCGAAACTTCTTCTGAAACCTCAATTCTACAAAAGGGCCTTAATTTTTCAATTTCCCAAAAACTATAGTGCTATAGAACAAACTGCAAAGAAATTAAAAAATAGTGAAGCTCAAGAGTATCGAATAAGAGCAAAAATTGAACTAGAAAAACCTATACATATAAAAAAAAACCTTTCGAAAAGTGGATCACATTCAATTAAAGTTTTAAAAAATAACAACACTATTAAGATTTTACCTGCAGATAAAGGCAATGCTACAGTTATTTTAAACTTGACCCTGATTCCAAAATTCAAAACATAATAAACCAACTACAAAATACAAAACTAAACAAACTTCTGTAGATAACAAAATATACCGCTTACTGTACAATCACAAACATGAATTTACAGAACAAGAACGTAAAAATCTTACTCCACACTATTCTAAACCTCATTTTTACGGGTTTCTTAAAATTCATAAACCCAACATTCCATTAAGACCAACTCTCAGCTCTATAAATTTTCCATGCAGTGAGTTCTTCAAATTCCTTTTAAAAATTATTTTACCACTTACTGGTAAGTCTAACTCTCTCACCAACTCTGTCACTAAAACACTTCCCATAGCTAAACTAACAATTAGAACAAGATTTTTTACTAAATCAACGTACACAATTGTCCATTGATACAATAATGGAACTAATAACATTTTGTAAAAAAGACAACATATTTTCAATGTTCATGTCTGTCTCCTACTTTAAGCAACATTTGAAGAACAAACAATTTTCTCAAAACAGATTAAACCTTCGGTTTGGTGGCGTTATGTTGATGACATATTCGTTATTTGGGAACATAATCTTGAGGACTTACATGCCTTAATTAACGACATAAACAACAAAGAACAAACTATCAGTCACTATAGTTTGAACAGAATAACATATTACCTTTCTTAGACATTTTAATAACAAAACACAGTTTACAGAAAACCGAGTCATAGTAACAGGTATCTTAACTTTAACTCTAATCATCCAAATTCAGTAAAAAGAAGTATCATCAAATCTCTATATGACAGAGCAAAAACCAACTGTTCTAACATCAATAAATTCAATGAAGAAAAAACGTTTATAAAAAATGTACTTTCTGCCAATCATTACCAAAAAGAAAAAAAATATATTAATAACGAGTTAAATAAAATCGAATACCAAACAATCCCTAACAACAAACATCAAACTTTACCAAGTAACTCTGACTCCCAAGTTAATCACATTAATACAATAACTGGTATAGTTATATACATACAGGGTCTACTAGAAAGACTAAAAAGAGTAGGAAAGAGATATAATATTAAAACATCATTTAAAACAAGAAATACACCTATATCAATTATAATCAAAAACAAACCAAAAAACATAACTTATAATACAAAACATTGCAGTTATAAAACAACACAAAAAAATCATAATAAAAAAACAGCTGTTTGAAAAATCCAAAATTTGTGAACATGCTTGGGACCTTGGTCATTAAATTCAGTTTCAAAATTTACAGTCTACTTTAATTTTGATAAATGAAAACGATTATATCGCTAATACCTCCTACTCCTACTACGTATACGAATAATTTTTTGATTATTTGATTAGGACTTCAAGTTTATATATAAAAATGTTTAATTATAAAATTTATTTTTATGCAAAACATGATTAGTTGGTTAAAATTGAATCTTGAAACCTATAACTTCTAAATTTCGGGACCTCCGCTGACTTTATCAAATAATACACTTAAACGAATTTTTAATTCTTCTACGTTAGGATTAGAATTTTGTGTTCTTATTTTCATTGCAACCTTCTAAAACATTGATGCTTAATTGTAGATTTTCAGGTAGTGCAAAAAATTAAACTTCATTATATTTTATTGCACAAAAATGCGTTATACAGGGTGTTCCTAAATTGGAGGTACAAACGCAAAGGGGAGATTCCTTGAATAGTTATAGGACGAAAAAGTCCCATAAACATGGGTCCGCAAACGTTTCGTTTTCAAGATAGAGAGTGTTAAAGTTTGATTTTTTTCTCATAGTATCTGCACTTCACAAGATATTCAAATGAAATTTGGCATAGATATTACAATTAAGAGTTTACACCTTGTGACATGCCAATTTTGATTGCAAATCTACAGGGTGATATTTTTTCGGGAACACTGTCCACTGTTGTCCTTCAGAACTTTTTTTGGGTGAGCCACTGGTACTTTCAAAAAATGTAAAGAAAAGCTTTGTTGTTATACCAAACTTTATGTTCTCTTGTAGTTTTGTCGTATCTACTACCGGTTTCGAGAAAAAAAATTTGAATGATTCTCTTGAAATCCTCAGAAAATTCCGAAATCTAGTAGGCTGTGGTGAATGAATAAATTTATTCTTAGTTTTTGACACATCAAATTAAACTCCTGTGTTTTGAAAATTAAAGATGGTTGCATTTTAATATCAAAACATGCCGAATTTTACGAATTCCGAAATGGCTGACATGCATTTCATGTATGGTCTTGCAAATGGTAATTCAAGAGAAGCTAAGCGTCTTTACATGGAACGCTATCCCAATAGAGTGATGCCTGGTCATCGGATGTTCTCTAATATTCACAGGCGTCTTTCAGAAACTGGATCTTTTTCTGTGAAAAACATTAATGCAGGTAGACCACGAAGTGTGAGAACACCACGACTCGAAGAGGCAGTGCTGAACGAAATAGAAGAACATCCAGGAACCAGTACAAGAAAAATTAGTGTTACCTTAAATACAAGTCATCGAGTTGTTTGGCGGATCTTGCGGGATTCTTTGCTGTATCCTTATCACATTCAGAGGGTGCAGGCGCTCTTGCCTCGCGATTGTCATCCAAGAATTATTTTTTGTCAGTGGTACCTCAACAGACTATTGTACAATCCTTATTTTGATTGCCAAATCCTATTCACTGATGAAGCCTGTTTCTCAAGGACTTCAATCATAAATTTTCATAATGAACACATATGGGCTGAGGAGAATCCACATGAAATTGCAGAAGCTTATTTTCAACAGGAATTTTCATTAAATGTGTGGGGTGGTAATATTGGCGATTATTTGATTGGTCCTTTCTTCTTGCCAGGGCGACTTACTGGTCAATCATACAGACATTTTTAGAGAACGATTTGCCCTTGTTGTTGGATGATATACCTCTTATGATGCGACGTGAAATGTGGTTCATGCACCACGGTGCTCCTGCTCATTTTTCACTTTTGGCTAGGGAGTATTTGAACGAAAATTATGTAAACAGGTGGATTGGACGAGCCATGGCCCGCCAGATCCCCAGATTTAAATAGTTTAGATTTCTTTCTATGGGGCCATCTGAAATCTCTAGTGTACATAACGCCAGTGAATACCGTAGATGAATTGAGAAATCGTATAATAGGCGCGTTTGATACAATTAGGAATACTCCAGGAGTGTTTGAAAGAGTTCGATCGTCTATGAGAAGAAGAACAGAAGCTTGTATAAGGGTTGGGGGAGGACATTTTCAACAATTGCTGTAGTTTAGTTCCTTTGTTGTTATTTCGTTTTTTTATTATGATTAATTTTTGAGTTGTACGTTTCTTGCAGTAATACATTTTTGTTGATGATTATACCAGTTTATCGAATCTTTAAGAATCATTGCTAGTTTAATAATTCAAAATTGTTTTCTCGAAATCGGTAGTAGATACGACAAAACTACAAGAGAACATAAAGTTTGCTATAACAACAAAGCTTTTCTTTACGAGTTTTGAAAGTACCAGTGGCTCACCAACAGTGGACAGTGTTCCCGAAAAAATATCACCCTGTAGATTTGCAATCGAAATTGGCATGTCACAAGGTGTAAACTCTTAATTGTAATATCTATGCCAAATTTCATTTGAATATCTTGTGAAGTGCAGATACTATGAAAAAAAAAACTTGAAAAAAATTGAAACTTTAACACTTTGTATATTGAAAACGAAACGTTTGCGGACCCATGTTTATGGGACTTTTTCTTCCTAAAACTATTCAAGGAATCTCCCCTTTTCGTTTGTACCTCCAATTTAGGAACACCCTGTATATTAAGAATGGATTATTAAATATAGACAATTTCAAAATGTCCTACGTAAAGATTAGAATTATGTCTATTATGTGTTTTTTACTTTCCCTATAATCAAACAAAATTGTAAACTTTTGATGCCTGATTGTGGATTACCAGATAATACAAAATATTAAAGTTGTATACATATTTTGCAAACTTTATGATATACTTTATCTCCTTGTTTTTAGTAAGTTTGGTACAAGTTATATATTAATAAGATATATAATAATAAGACAATTTTGAATTCTTCCACATTAGGATCACAATTATGTGTTTTTTATTTTTCCTATAACCATGAAATATTTTAGATTTTTAATTTTTGATTGAGGATTTCTAGATAATTCAAAATATCAATCTTAAATGTCACTTATTTTCTAAATGTAGAATTGAACAAGATAAAATCCTGCATGACTCTCTGTCTTAAACTGCAACAAAGTTCAAAGCCCTCGTTTCATACGGGGTTTTATAATTAACAATCCAGTCCTTTTATTTACAATTTGGCACCTACAATTACTTCAAGTCATAATTGCGCCCCGTACCTAACAAAAACACCTTTTCGGCGAAGCAATTGAAGACTACTTGGCCGAAGTCAGCACATAAAAGGCATTCTATCCGAATCAGGAGGGTTGTTGCGTCACCACCTGAACACAAGTCCCACGCTGGGACCTTATGGGAATCCGCCATTCACTTGCATATCTCAAGGTAAATATTAAACTCATTCTGCAAGAAGAGGGTTACTCTTGTTCTTAGAGAAATTACGCAAGGGGAAAACACGTATGAGGGAAAATATCGTAAGGGGCGCGCCTTCGAAACCGTGGGAATCCAGGTGTAGTATGACCCCTCTGAAATCGTCTTTTTGGACATGTACTTATGACTGGCCCCCACTAGCTGTAGAGCTACGTTCCGTTCTTAATGCGCGACAGGGTATTTGATAAGTGTCAATATTTTTAGCTTGATATCATTGTGCAAATAAGGTTTACAGTACCTTGATTTATTTTGTAGCTATTGAATAAATGACATTGAATTATTCTAGTTATTGTAGTATATGCTAGCAGGTCTATTAGTCACACAGGAGAAATTACCCTTCACATCAGGATATTTATAATATTCAATAATAGGTAATTACCTATAATTTGAAACAACATCAATGCAGTATATAGGGAAAAGGAAAACATGGAACGGTGAAGAGTAATTTTTGATTGGATGAGCACATGAAGCTGGAAGAATTCTATTTTATCTATAGAGGAGAGTAAGTGGTTGGTTTGGTATCGTTATGATGACAACCAAGAGCGGTAGTCATGTTTGATCGAACATTGGAAACGAAAGTTTCTTACGAAATATAATAGTTTTTCGGTATCTCCCTGTTTCTGTTCCTCTTTCTTTGTGTTATTCTTAGTAATGGGCATACATTTCTTGAAAATTAAAATAATTGACACTATTTTGTTACGAAGTATTAAATCTATTGTGGAAGTTTTTCTTTTTGCTCGCTTAAAAAGAAATAACCATCCATAAGGCAAGCTATATCTTAGTTTTAGAGCTTCATGAATATAATTAACACAGACCATGTGAAAAGAAATAGTCCCTGGCCACTGGGTTAACTTAGTAAAAATGTATGAAAAATGCTCTTTTTAACTGTTTTTATATAATTTATGTAGTATTTTTTTTTGTTTTTAAGGTTCTGTATATATAATAAACGGATACCCTTATAATATCACTCTGGATTTCTGCCTCTGTCACATCACAGCAATTCTACCTCTACTGGACGGAAGAGGTTGAAATTTGGTATCAAAAAATCAACCGCCCCCCCTGGTCTCCGAAACTATTGAGCCTAAAATTTTGAAAAAAAATAGGAAATGTAGAACGTTGCCTGAACTTTACAGGAAAAATATGGAGAAACCATTAATATTAATTTTGGGGGGCAAATTATAGAATTAAATGAAAATTAATCGCATCGCATCATGTAATACATGAAATGAAAGGTCCCATTCTGAGGAACACAAATATATATTTTTTTATATTTAAAAAAATAGTTCAAAAAAGATATTAACGAAAATATACCAAAATTTACCCATTCGCCCCCCCCCCTTATCTACGAAACTATAAAACATAAAGTTTTAAAAAAATTAGAAGGGAGCAAATTACAGAATTAAATGGAAAATATAAAATTAAAATTGTTTCTAACGCTTCATGTTATATATCAAATGAAAAGGCTCATTATGACGAAAACAAATATATTTTGTTCATATTTTTAAAATAAATTAATTAAAAAATATTAAAAAAATATATAAAATTTTACCCATTCCCCTCATTCCATTCCGAAACCATAAATTAAAACATTTACCCATTCCCCTCCCTTATCTCCGAAACTATAAGACGCAAAAATTAGAAAAAAATAGAGGTGTAGATCCTCACATGAACTTTACTGAAAAATAAGGAGGAACCCCCTAATACTGATTATGGGGGCAAATCACAGAATTAACTGAAAAGTAAAAAATTTAGTTTGTCTCTAACGGATCATGTAATATATTAAATCACAGGGCTCATTATGACGAATACAAACATAAATTTTTATTTTTTTTAATGAATATTTTAAAATATATTAAAAAACATATTTAAAAAAATTGCCCATGCCCCCTTAATACCTAATTTTTTTTGTTTATAGGAAAAATACCAATAATAATATTAATATTAGGAGCCAAATTATAGAATTAAACGGAAAATAAAAAAAAATTAACGCCTCATGCAATACATCAAATTAAAGGGCTCATTTTGAGGAATACAAATATATATTTTTCATATTTTTAAAATTAATTGTTTACAATATATTAACATAAAGATATAAATAATTCTCGGATCTCGCTTTATTTTCAAAACCATACTGCCTAAAATTTTGAAAATAATTAGGGGTACTGAGGCTCACTTGAAATTTATAAGAAAAATTATTAGAAAACCCCCTTATTAATTTTAGGGGCAAATTATACAATTAAATCGAAAATAAAAATTCAATTTTCAAACGGATTATTTAATAAGATACCATTTTTTTAGCCGAAAGGGCATAGCATACTTACTTGAAAGGTGTAAGAGAGGGTAAAATTTTGCCATTACCGGGTAGACATTTTTTAAAATTTTACTTGTTTTAATGTAAAAAATATCTTGGTGAGCATGTCTAAAAATGCCGAAAGTATACCAATTGTATTTCATGGGCTTCCTTTACACTAATTATAATAATGAATAAGTTCAATTATTTCCAATTGCAAACCTTTTTAGACGAACCTTGTTAATATCTGCTAGTAATTCCCGATGAGAATCATTATTGCATGAAGCGATTTTTAAATACTACTTAAATTTTTCAGCAAGCAGCATTATCTTCACATTTAAAACATTTTTGTTTAACGATATGGTCAGAAAGTTTGATATTTCTTCACAAATTCCTGGATAACATCTTTATGATAATAACGGCCTTTTTAACGATATTATCATATATACCAGTGGAAGAATTCTGGTGACAGATTTTTTATGTCAAAAGAAATTAATATCCAATTTTCGGTTAAGGTGACAGATTTTATGTGTTCGATCAGTTTTAATGCCATATTTAGGAATGAAATTTATGTGTATATCAATAATTGGTAATAAGATTTTTCGACAGTTTAACCGTCTGTGTCATAACATTGGATGCCTTCGGTGTTATCATGTTATTTTTTTATAACTTAATAATTGAATATATAATTAGGGGTGAATGCATCTTTTTATTACTAATCTGTGCTTGCCAAAATCGTTAAATACAATATTAAAATTTTATTTGTATATAATAGTCATATACAAGTTTAAAATATTCTCTTTTTAAGCTATACAGGGTGAGTTGTTTTTGATGATCAGACCGGGGATCTCGGAAACTAGCGGAGATAAAGCAATGATTAAAGTGGGAAAGATTTGCAGTTTTATTGGCCCAATTTAATGACACTTTCGGATTTTCGTAAAAAGTCATGGCTTACTAGATCTTTTGAAAAAACGAAATTCTGTCAATTTAGTCAAATCCCTCTGGCTCCTTTGTTTTTGATTTTATAAAAAAGTGTAAACATCAAAATTGAAGGGAATTGTATCCCGAATATAATTGTCATGTCTTCGTTTGCGTGACAGCTCTCGTTTTCGAGATATGACAAAAACTTATCTTTTTTTGAATGGAAATCATAGTTGAAACATTGAACGATTTTTTTATTAGGTAAATCAGATATAACGAAAAAACTAAATAAGTAGGTACTTACTAAAAACTTAAGAAATTAAAGTACATAATAATGGTTTGAAATTTATGTTCGAAAAGTCCACCATTTTTATTTACACAAAAATTGCATCACTTTAAGATTAACATTACCGCTTTCCTCACAGACCGCCTATCAATTTCTCCAATTGCTTGTAATATCGCCTCCCTTAGCTCACCAACTGTCTCATACTTTCTTTTATATTCTTTGTTTTTTAGCGCACCCCATAAATAGAAGTCTATAACTGCCAAATCGGGAGACCGGGGTAGCCATTCGCGTGGGCCATTTCTTCCTATCCAAGAGTTTGGATATATATTATCTAAGTGTTGTCTTACTAATAACGAGTTATGAGCAGGTGCTCCATCATGTTGGAACCACTCAATTTCTAAACGAGTCCGCAAATTCAAATTATACAATATGTCTTGAGAAGTGTATTGCAAGAAATGCAAGTAGCGCTCCCGAGTAAGTGATTCGTCATAGATAAAAGGCCCCAGAATAGTAGACCCTATGATACCACACCAAACATTAAAACCAAATTTTATCTGGGGTCGTCTTTGTTCTACATGGAAAGGGTTTTCTTTAGATATGCTCATTGTGTCTATTGAACATACTGCAGTTAGTAAATCTAGTTTCATCTGACCATAACACCTTTAATGGAAACTGTGGATTGTCAAGATTGGATTGGATTGTCTCTAAACCATGTACAAAACAAAATACGTCGATGTTCGTCACCAGCATGCAATGTTTGAGAAACTGAAAGTTTGTACGGGAGGAACTTGCGCGCTTTCAGTACCTTAACTACAGTTCGTTGAGATGTGCCAGCTTCTGCCGCAATCTCACAACTTGATGTAGATGGATTTTGATTTACCATTGCCAAAACATTTATTTGTGCTGCTTCGTTAATTTGATTATTACGTTCCTTTGGTGGTTTAGTAAAAGATCCACATCTGTCCGATTTTTTGAGGTCATAGCTCAATTATGGTTTCCATTCAAAAAAATATATCTCGAAAACGAGAGCTGTTACGCAAACGAGGACATGACAATCATATTCGGGATACAATTCCCTTTAATTTTGATATTTACACTTTTTTATAAAATCAAAAACAAAAGAGCTAGAGGGATTTGACTAAATCGACAGAATTTCGTTTTTTCAAAATATCTAGTAAGCCATGACGTTTTACAAAAATCCGAAAGTGTCATTAAATTGGGCCAGTAAAACTGCAAATCTTTTCTAATTTAACTATTGCTCTATCTCCGCTAGTTTCCGAGATCCCCATACTGATCATAAAAAAAACTCACTCTGTATATTTTATCGATTAAATTTTTTTTCGTATTTGAAAAAATGGCAAAATATAATCATAGTTGTGTTGACAGTGGCGAAATAAGCCCATTTAGAACTGGGTTAGTATAGTATTTCCTTGCCTCTATTAAACATAATACATAATATATCAAATTTTGATTCATAGAAGTTATGGCTTAAGAACTCCAGTCCAAATTAACTTCAAACGACGAGCTTAAACTAGTTCTACTGTGGTATTCGGTACTATAGAAACTGCCTAATGAACACCGTTCTGTATATCTGATGTCCAGTTTACAGAACATGAAAAACATGTTATGAAGCATAAGACCCACAATTAAGTCGCATGCGCATGATTATTATACACTTATTTACGTAATATTTACATCAACATCCAGCAGAAGTAATTCATTTAGGTAACTGTGACATAATAAACAATATGGTCAAGATTCTAATATTCCAGTTTCAGACAGGCAAGGAATGAGTGGATTTTCTTATATTTGCCCTAATATCTTTTAAAGGAAGCGTTTAAAATATATAAAAAATATACATTTTCATTTTCCACACATAGATTTTTTATTTTATCTGCTTCTGGATTCGCTTGATTTTTATAAGAATACATATGTATTTAATTTTCTAATTTGGCCCCCAAAAATTAACATTAGATTTTTATTTTACTAACAACCTTTCAGGGAAGCCTTTTATAATCTAGTCTCTCAATTTTGAGGTTCTGTAGATTGGAAGATATAGGGCAAAATAGGTCAAATTTTAAATTATAAATTATTAAATATATTATTCAAATTATTTAAAAATACAAATAAAATATATATTTCAAAATTTAAATTGTGTAGTTTCTAAAGTGGGAATTAAGTCGATGTTTAATATTTTTGTTAATATCTTTTAAACAAATGATTTAAAAATATGATATATTTGTAATTCACATAATGAGCCTTTTGAAAATTGAATTTTTATTTTCCACTTAATTGTATAATTTGTCCCTAAAATTACTATTTGGATTTTCTAATAATTTTTCTTATACATTTCAAGTGAGCACCAGTACCCCAAATTATTTTCAAAATTTTGGATAGTATGGTTTCGGAAATAAAGTGAGAAATGAGAATTTTTTTTATCTTTAAGTTAATATCTTGTAACCAATTAATTTTAAAAATATGAAAAATATGTATTTGTAGTCCTCATAATAAACGCTGTCATTTAATGTACTGCATGATGCGTTTAATTACATAATTTGGCCCCCAATATTAATATTAGGGATTTTTTCGTATTTTTCCTGTAAACAAAAAAATGTAGGTCTTATAGTTTGGGGAATAAAGTGGGAAATGGGTAATTTTTTAAATATATTTTTTAAATATATTTTAAAATATTTATTTAAAATAATAAAAATATATATTAGTATTCGTCTTAATGAGCCCTTTGATTTGATATATTACTTGATCCGTTAGAAACAATTATATTTTTTTATTTTCCATTTAATTCTAGAATTTGCCCCCCAAAATGAACATTAGCGGTTTCTCCTTATTTTTCCAGTAAAGATTAGGTGAGGCGCTATACCTGTATTTTTTTCAAAATTTTATAGCGTATTGTTTTGGGACATAAGGGGGGGGATGGTTAAAATTTGTTATATTTTTATTAATATCTTTTAATTAATTTATTTTAAAAATATGGTAAAAATGTATTTGTTTTCGTCATAATGAGCCCTTTCATTTGATATATAACATGATAACATGATGGGTTATATAACAAAAATTTTAAAATAATACAAATCATGTAGTATATCAAATAAAAGGGTTCATTTTCGTCATATTTTAATAATAATTAATTTAAAATATATCAACAAAAATATACTAAATTTATCCATTCCCTCAGTTTATCTCTAAAACTACAAGGCCCAAAATTTGAAAAAGGCAGGTTTGTAGTTGAAACGTGCGTTGAGTAAAAAAAGAAATGTTAGGGTATAAAACTTTATACGTAATTTAATTACAAGTTTTAATAATATATTATTTAAAATTTAGCTCATCCTCCCGATTAGCATTCCAAACTACTACGTCCTAAAATTCAGACAATAGTTTATAAAGGGTTTCACTCAAAGTTTATTGGTAAAATAAAGCGAAAATCTTAATCTTAATTTATGGGGCCAAATTAGAAAATTTAATAAATATTTTTATAAAAATGGAACACATCAGATATTAGATAAAGTAAAAAGGCTCGTTGTGAGAAATAAAGTGTATTTTTTTTATAAATATAAAAAGCTTAGTTTAAGTGATATTAACGAAAAATATAAGAAAATCCACTAATTCTCTGCTTGTCGCTATATGGAGTATTAGAAAATATATACCTACTTGATTTACCATAAGTGGTTTCATAATACAACAGTCAACTATAATTACCCTTTAATGTAATTAAATTACCAGAATTGAAAAATGTTTACATTTTGAGGAGAACAAATTTTAAAGAAATATTTATTTGTCCTTTCAAATATTTATTTCACTTGTGATCTGTAACATTTTTTTTTGAAATACATATCTTTGAGAATTAACCTGTAGATATTTGTTAGCAAACGGAAAATATTATCTCTGCTGGTTTCAAAATCTATCCAAGAAAATTGAGGTGCAATCTACATATGTAAGTTTATCGAAATTGGTAGTGAATAAATTCGAAGAATTTCGTGATAATTCTATATGTTTATGTGGGATGTCATTTTAATCAATGTTCCTCTTGATAGAGTAAGTAATATGTACCTACATTGTGGATTTCATTGCTTCATTGACACGTATATGCATATGTTAAACGCCACTTCCCATATTTTATGGCGTAGTAGGAGTTTTAGGATTTCTAGTTACATATACAACGACAACAACATCGAGATCTTTATCGAAAACAGCTTTACGACTTTATTTATCCTATTGTCGAGTTGTATTCGTGAAAGGATCCTTACTCCTATAATCAGTAATTGATTTGCATAACATGTGTGACAATAACAAATAATAAACCCACTAACAGATATTCAAATTACCGTTTTGGTTTCAAAATTTTAGCGTTTTAAGAATGTACTCGTTTGTTCAACATGGAAAAAGTTAGTATTTGTGTGTAATCGCAGACAAATAAGTTATTACACAAAGTAAGGTAAATTATTTAAGTGAGCAACTTTTGTTTTCATTTTATGAAAAAAGTTTTTTGTCTTAACATAAAAATTATTTTTGAAATCTCAACCCATCTCTGAGCAAAGGACCAGGACACTTTTCTTATGAACAAATGGACTTCTGCCAAATGCTTTGTAATGTTGATATGTTATTGGAGTTGATGTCCTGACAAAAAGAGTCGATGAGCTCAAACAGATTCTATGACTAATTTTCGAGATATAGTGTGTTAAACATCGACAATGCCTCATTTTTTAACCGACTTCCAAAAAGGAGGAGGTTATCAATTCGTCGCGTATTTTTTTTTGTATGTATGTTACCTGAATTCTCCTCCTGTGCTAAACCGTTTTGTATGAATATGGTTTTGTTTTATAGATTATATATCTGGATTGGTGAAACTTCAAATTTGGGAAAAGAATTTTATTGGTAAAGTGAAGAAATTTGTGAATGAACACATGCGTGCATGGAAATCGATCAATATCCCTAATATTTTAGTCGATTTTTCGATAACTCTTTGTGGATGTGTATAGTTTTTTAACGTTTAATATTTTAAGGAAGATCCCTAGGTGATCTCATATACTTTTCTGCGACGTGCAACTCGCAGTTTTGCAGAAAATCTCAGAAAACTCCAAAATTTTTATCAAAAATTTCATCGAAATGACATAACGGACATTTCCTCATAAATATTTTAATTCCAACGTAATAGTGCGGGAATTTTAGGCACTGGAAGTTTTAATTGCGAATGTGAAAATTTTCTATGTACATCACAAGCATATAGGTAGTAAAGCATAGTATTTTTGACTCCTTAAAATTTAAATGAAAATTTCTCCATCTTGCGAAGACGGTGCTTTTGGTTGTCACATTCTCCCGGCCTAATAGAAAATTCAGTGACAACACATGTCAATCTAAACTGCTATTTGGTGGGTTTATACACAGAATGTTTAGTTATAGCAAACAAAATCACAAAGTAAAATGATAGGAGTTGCATTTATATGATGATTGAAATATAAGTTAGGCCGTTTAGCTGTATTCCAGAATGTATGGCATATAGGGTGGTGTGGAGGATTGGTGGTATAAAAATGTTTGAAAAAATGTGAAATTAAAGTTATATAAGGTGATTAACAAACTGTTATAAGATACGAACGTAAACAAATCATATGCATGATGGTTGAAATATATGCTGAAGTTAAATTATATTTATACAATGTGATTAAAAAATTATTTATTTTATAGCACATAAGAAATTGCATAAAGTGTGGAGAGGAATTAATGTTACACAGGGCGATAATATAAAATGAGAAAAATGTAATAATTTATGGGGTAGACCACAAGGAGTTATATACTATGGTTGAAATATAGGACGGATTGATGGGATGGATTCTACTCCGTCCTATAATTTACAGAATTCAGCTAACAAATGTATGCTTGTCCATGGGCAGTCGTATGTACAGGATGGTTGGTAAATAGGGTGGAGTGGAATTATATATAGTTATACAGAGTTGTCAAAAAAAAGTTGAAAAAAGGTTACATGGCGTGGTCCATAAGACATAAATATATTTTGGGTTTATTAAGTCAACGAGTAGTAGTACATTTTGTTCGTAAAGATTTACCTGTCAATTTAAATGAGAAAGTATCATTGTGTAATGATGAGGCTTTCGATGTTACGTGGTTCTGTCTATTAGGGTTATACATACAAAATAAAAAATAAAGAATGAAAACTACCTGAGTTCAAAAAAAAACTAAAAAGTTTAAAATAAAACATTTAAAAAATATATAACCGATTTCCACCTATAACTACAAAGCCAAAAATAATTATAACAACATACAACTCTAGCAAATAAATAACACATTTAATGTTGTTAGTTACCTACCCAGGAGGTAAAAAATGTAAACATTGTTCATTCTGTACAAATTAATTACCTACCAATCTAGTATATTTTTGAAGTTACATAAGTTATGTGAAGTATAAAATCAGGATTCTCTAAATTATTTTCTCAGAAGCTGGACGTGCAGTTAACACGAAATTTATCTAAAGATAGTTACCAAACTATATATTTTAAATTGTTTTTAAAGTTTCCTTTACCTTCATATGCTTTAACATATTACAGTACAGATTGCTGATTTTTAATAAGTCGTACATAACTTATGTCAAAAATTTTACTGTTTACGAGAAAAATGCGTTGTCAACCAAAGTAAGCACTTATCTGTGTATTTAACCTTTCATTTGCAAATCTGCAACAAATTTATGAACTGAACAGTAAAATAAACAAAAAACTCTACCATTCTTATCAACTGAAGGGGTTTTAAGGGCAAACATAATTTATATTTTAAGCAGAGTTAATAAAACAGAAATCATGGCAAAAAGAGATTACATTTATTTTGGGTCATTAAGCCTAATAAAATTATTGCGGAACGTTGTGATTGATTGTAATATTAACTCGTGATTGGTTAGGCTGAAAGAGTTAGTTTTATTTCAATATTAAATTCAACAATTTTGTCTGGCTGTTTTTCATCTGTGAAGATTTTGTGGTGACGGCGCATTCCTTTGTACTCGAAGAGAGTATTCAATATCTCCGACAGGTGAAGTAACCTGAAAATTTTTTCGGGACATTCTGTCCCCAACCAGAAACAATATATATTATATTTATATATAATATATATTGTCTTGCGTACAAAGGAATGACACCTCGAAGAGAGTAACTAAGTTGTTGTTAATTATCTTGTTCCGTGATTTCTCTTTATGCTGTCAAATATTTGTTTTTAACAATAAATTCGCTTTAGCGATTCATGTACAAAAACAGTAAAATACTGAAAAGATTGGTATGACCCCTGCCCAAGAAGAACTCGCAATAATACTCTAATAAGTGATAATAAAGAATCGAAAATGAAAAACACCTTTGAAAGTTATTTGCTGGTGCTATGAATAATATAGCTGTGATACTGAAAAATTTATTCTAAAAAGTGAAACTACACAAATTTATTAAGATATCAGTATCCTAATTACATTATTACATTACAAAAATCAATTATTGTGAATAGGTAAGTAGAAACATAACGAAATAAGAGATGCATTTATG
Source organism: Octodonta nipae (assembly GCA_034190945.1). Taxonomy (NCBI): domain Eukaryota; kingdom Metazoa; phylum Arthropoda; class Insecta; order Coleoptera; family Chrysomelidae; genus Octodonta; species Octodonta nipae. The sequence continues at coordinate 78,588,754 of CM067223.1, read as the reverse complement.
TGCACCGGACTCAGGTTTATGTTTACGAAATATCATAATGGAAAAGTTAAGTTTTAAAAAGCAAAAACAGACTTCAAAAGAAAATTAACCAAAAAGCATGAAATAATTTTTTGCTACAATTAAATACTTTTTTTGAACTCGGTGCCAAGCGAAGGTGAAAATATTTTGACGAGTTGTACTTCACAACTTCGCCGTTCAAATTAGCATGGAAATAATTCGATGCAGTTTTCAAATGTAATTAACTTTCTCGATATTACCTAATATAAGGTATTTTTTTAGTTTCATTTGTTAGCTTTACCAACCTTGTTTACTGTTGAATAGAATAACTTATTTTGTAGATTTGTATATGTATTAAGAAAATTTTGTATATGATTCTAACTTAAGTGTATCCACTATATTGTAGACGATCTGAGTATCATCATTCTTTATGTCTGTTAATTATACTGCCATTCATTTAATAGTCTCCCCTCTGCGGAGTCTTATAATAAATCGTTATACAGTTTTAATTGATATAATATAATAGAACATAGTTTTTAATTATAATTAACTTTGTGTGATAACAATTAGTGATGTGGCATAATTAGATGCATTTTATAAGTTGTTTGATAAGATATATTATATATTATGAAAAATAAAGGCATTTTACTTTTAAGCAAAATTCAGATTTGCTGACAAACTTCATATACAGTTGAAAAAGTGATATGTATTGATTACATTATATGTTTCCGACCATACAAATATTTTTATGACGAATAATTTTTTATCTAAATAATATTCATAGGAACGTTTTTCGGTTGAATTCAACTTATGAAGACACACTGTATATAGAACCTCCACTTTTAGTTGATTAACTCACATTTATTTGGATTTATTTCCAATCAACTTTCAATTTATTACATTTTTTTAAATACAGCACAATTAGATGCAGTTTTTAATTCTAATAAACTTTGCTTGATTACAATTTGAGATATTATAGAAAATTAAAAAACACTTTTAAACAAAATTGATATATTTTTTGAAACCTAGTATATAGTTTGAAAAGTTACAGAAATACTTATTGTACAATTTTTAGTGTAATGGCATAGGTAGATACAGTTTTTTATTATAATTACTTCTATTTGATAACAATTTTACATCTTAAGAGCAATGACCTTGTCTACAGTTAAAAAAGTGACATGGAATGATTACTGTCTACGTTTTAGACCATGTAACTGTTTGTGAAGAATAACAGAATAACCTTTTCTCTTAAAATTAAAAAAAAACAGGTTATTAAAAAATATATGGGACCACCTTGGGATATCCCGGAAGTAATCCAATTTTTTTTCAATTTGTCCCATGTTCCGAATAAAAGTTTTTCCAAATTTTTAATACTGGCGACTCCACCAAGGCATAGAGTATAAGAGAAAAGGTAAAATAGTTTTCCCTCATTTTCTAAGAAACGGTACAATCTATGCTAATGAAAAAAATATGGGACCACTTCGCCATCCCCCGAAATAGGATCCAGTAAAACGGTAGAAATGCGTTGAGCCGTTTCCTAGTAATCGGTAAACAAACATAAAAAACATAGATACAGACCAATTGAGAGCCTCCTTCTTTTTGAAGTCGATTAACCATGTTGATATATCTTTGTTGAGAGTAATTCATACTGACAAGTAGATACTACCACCTGCGAAAATATCTGCCCTGCATTATTTTACACCTTGTATATTTTACATTCGAACATCCCTAATATTTGTATATTATGGTGAAGAGTGACTAAACTCCTATTTTTGACAGATTAAATCGTTAACCACATATCAGTAAAATAAACTCTAACGTGTGATTATAAAGTGGTATTGTTATTCTTTGATATGAAAATAGAGCAGTTATAGGAAATTCATTACAATATATTTTCTAAGACGCCATAACGGGATTTTTAAATCCTGATCACTAGAGGGATAAACATGCACAAGAAAGCCTATTACAACATTATTCAGAATCCTTTATGTAATTTATGTTGTGATTAGTACTTGAGCAATTTTAATTTGATTTCTCCTTAATGAGGCGAACTTATATGTAAAATAACTAGAAGATTGTTACCCTAATGCGGCGTAAATACAAGAAATGCTTATCCCATATTGATGTTATGTTCAGATAGTGAGTATAATAAACACCACAATATATCACCACTTTGACAGTTTCAACCGTAATTAACCTGAATAAAGTTGTAAGTTACATCGGACACATAATGTAATAAATTAATTATAGCATTTACGTCTGATTTTTGAACAGTCGGGTATGAAATTGAAAATATGTTGTAAATCCCTCGTGAGAATCAAATGCGTATACAAAGATTAATGACTCTCTGACAAATCCATGATTTACTACTGAACGATCTGTGCTGCAGTAGAGGCTGCGTTGCAAGTGCGCGACTCGAATGCACTTCATTCCTATTAGTCGAGTTGTCATAATTATAACCCAAGTCTCAGTTTTGTCAAAAAAAGTTGCGGATGGTATTTGAAAGGCGGAATAATAAAAATTTTGCTTCGTACGTTCGTTGGCAGCGTAAAAATTCTGCAATGCACACTGTGCCATCAATTCCTTGAGGTAAACCGGGCGAAGAATATACAGGGTGTAAATGAATAAGTGCCAAAGATTTCCCGCAAATGCTTCGTTACCGACGAACGAGGTAACAACACAGTTTTGCACCTTCACACCAAACCTTTATTTTAAACGCTCAACGCCATTGCAACAACTTTAAGCTGTCATCATCAACGAGCAAACCGAACTGAAGTCGATATATCAATTAGTTTGGGCATTACGCAGTTTTGAAAGAGGTTCTGCCATTTCTATGGGATCCGGATCTGGGAGCCCCTTGAGGTCCTTGAGAGCACATAAATGTTGAATTTGACGTCAGATTCGTGTTCTACGATCTCAAAATAGAGTTTATGCAACTTTTTGACAAGATCGAAAAGGTTTTGAAATTTTCATTTTACGAATTGTTCACTTCCTTTTTGGCTCAAATCGTCAAAAATGAAAATTTGCAAACTCTACGAAATTGACAAAAACTTGAATACACTCGAGGTGGTAAAATGTAATTTATTACAAGTTTTAATAATATATTGTTTAAAATTTGACTTTTCGCGAATTATCACCAATATGGCGGTTTATTCAAACGCAGAAATAGCTGACATGCATTTCGTCTATGGTCTCCGTACTGGTAATTACTTGGAAGCGTCTAGAAGATATGCTGCAATGTATCCTCCTTATCACACTTTGGACGGCTTCATCAACGATTAAGAGAAACAAGTAGCTTCAAACATAGAAAACATGATTGTGGTCGCCACAGGGATATTAGAACACTAGAATTAGAAAAAGCTGTACTTAACTTAATTGACGAGCAAACCCACTAAGAAAATTGCTTTACAGCTACATGTAGATCATATGACGGTATTTGTCATATTAAAGGAACAGCTGTTATATCTATATTATATATAACGAGTCCAGGCACTGTTTCCTCGTAATTTTCCTAACCATATCGTATTTTCGTTTTGGATACTAGATATGATTAGACAACACCCATAATTATCTGAGCATATTTTATTCACGGACGTAGTAAGTTTTTCAAGGGAAGCTAGTATTAATAACTATACCTCAACTCATGCTATCGTTGAAGCTCACCACCAGGAACGCTTTTCTTTAAATGTGTGGATTGGAACTATTGGAGATCACCTAATTGGCCCACATTTCCTTCCACTTACATTAAATGGAGATACATACACTCGGTTTCTAAGCGAAGAGCTGCCAGTTCTACTTGATCCGATTGCTTTAGGTGTCTGAGTGGGAATGTGGTTTTTGCACGATGGAGCTCCTTTCCATTTTAGTATGAGAGCACGTCAATATTTGAACGAAACATACCCAGATTGCTGGATAGGTCGAAGTGAGTTTCAATGTTAGCCATCTTGTTCACCTGATTTAAATCCGATAGACTTCTCAACCTGGGGACATTTCAAAACGTTGGTTTATAGTGGAACTCGTGTTCAACACATAGAAGAAACCGCGTTATTGTTTCTTGTAGAGTTATTCAAGTTTATCCTGGAATTTTCAATCGAATACTAAGATCTATGTGTCGACGTCTAGACTCCTGTGTAATCGCTGAATATGGCCATTTTGAGCACTTAATTTGATCTCCTCGTTTTCAAAGTTAGGTAAACTTGTTAGAGTTCCGTATATACAATATACGGATACCCTTATAATATCACTCCGGATTTCTGCCTCTGTCACATCATAGAGCAATTTTCTCCTAAACTACTGGACCGAAGAAGTTGAAATTTGGTATCAATGTATAGTTTGGTGACCCGATCAGGAGTACATATCGTAAAAGAAGAAATTTTGAGTTTAGGGGTACTTCTGAGGGGAAAAACTAAAAAAATCGATCGTCCCCCCTTTGATCTCCGAAACTACTGAGCCTAAAATTTTGAAAAAAATAGGAAATATAGAACGTTGCCCGAACTTTACAGAAAAAATAAGAAGAAACCTTTAATATTAATTTTGGGGGGCAAATTATAGAATTAAATAAAAATTTAAAAATAATAAAAATTTCAAACGCATCGTGTAATACATCAAATGAAAGGTTCCATTCTGAGAAACACAACTATATTTTTTTCATATTAAAAAAAAATATAATTAAAAAGATATTAACTAAAATATACCAAAATTTACCCATTCCCCCCCCACTTATCTCCGAATCAATACGGTATAGGGTCTGACCTGAAGTTTACTGAAAAAATAAGGAAAAACCTCTACTTTTAATTTTGGGGAGCAGATTACAGAATTAAATGGAAAATATAAAATTAAAATTGTTTCTAACCCATAATGTTATATATCAAATGAAAGGGCTCATTATGACGAAAACAAATATATTTTTTTCATATTTTTAAAATAAATTAAAAGATATTAACAAAAATATAAAAAAATACCCATCCCCCCCTTATCTCCGAAACCAGAAGCTGAAAAATTTTGAAAAAAAGGAGATGTAGCCCCGCACCTGAACTTTACTAGAAAAATAAGGAGAAACCCCTAATATTCATTTTGGGGGGCAAATTATAGAATTTAATGGAAAATATAAAATTAAAATTGTTTCTAACCCATCATGTTATATATCAAATGAAAGGGCTCATTATGACAAAAACAAATATATTTTTTCATATTTTTAAAATATATTAATTAAAAGATATTAACAAAAATATTTAAAAAATTACTCATTCCCTCCGTTATTCCCCAAATTATAAGACCTATTTTTTTACAGGAAAAATATTAATATTGGGGGCCAAATTATAGAATTAAACGGAAAATAATAAATAAATTTTTAACGCATCAAGCAAATTTTGAAAATAATTAGGGGTACTGGGGCTCACTTGAAATTTATAAGAAAAATTATTAGAAAACCCCCATAGAAATTTTAGGGACAAATCATACAATTAAATGGAAAATAAAAATTCAATTTTCAAACGCATCATATAATATATCAGATAAAAGGCCCATTATGTGAATAACAAATATAACATATTTTTAAATCATTTGTTTAAAGGAAATGAACAAAAATATTAAACATCGACTTAATTCCCACTTTAGAAATGACACTACTTATATTTTGAAAAATATATTTTATTTGTATTTTTAAATAATTTGAATAACAGATTTAATAATTTAAAACTTGAGCTATTTTGCTCTTTATCTTCCAATCTACAGAGCCTCAAAATTCAGAGAGTAGATTATAAAAGGCTTCCCTGAAACTTCATTAGTAAAATAAAACTCTGATGTTAATTTTTGGGGGCCAAATTAGAAAATTAAATACATATGTATTCTGATAAAAATCAAGCGAATCATGAAGCAGATAAAATAAAAAGTCTATGTGTGGAAATTCAAAGTGTATATTGTTTATAAATTTAAAACGCTTCCTTTAAAATATATTAGGGTTAATATAAGAAAATGCACTAATTCCCTGCTTGTCTGAAATATTAGAATCTTGAAGGTGGAACGGAACCCTTAGTATACGAGTCGAACTCGACCAAATTATTTAAATTGTATTTACCAAACATTTCTGGATCTGGACACCCTAATTACCTAGCGACCTATTCTCATACCCGTCAAATATGCCTAAGAAATTTCATAAAAACGGTTGAGCTGTTTCGGAGTATTTCGATCAGTGACACGGTGAAAAAAAATAAATGACTCCTAGCAATTACCATACTATTCAAGTTTTTCGGGCTATACTTTGTTATCGGCTGTTGCTCTTTTATCATCAACAGTTCTTTGGTGTTGCTCCCACTCAGCTTTCAACGCATTTGTATAATCCAGAAAAAAAAATGAGTCCTCGAGTTTAATCTAACGAATATTCGTGCAAATACACATGTTTATCCCGACGTGAATTATCACAAGACAATTTCCAACATTGAGTACACCAATAGAAAGGGATATAAATGATTAGAAGAAGTGAGAACGTGTTAATTAAGGCCTACGCCCGATGCTATCGTCGTCGATTTTATGGGTTTTAAATGGGTTATGAAACGAGAGGTGGACGAAGCACGAATCCCAACGTAGATTAGATTTACTTTATATGAAACCTGGTTTATCACTTTTAATGGAAAACGGCTGTTAGATTATGATTAAGTGATAAATGTTTTGTGCGTGCCGCCTTTTACTTAAAGTACTGACCGTTTTAGACGATCGATTCTCGTTTTCGTTTTGTTACGAGTAAAAAAATGCAGTAGAGTGTTGGCAGGTATAAAATATTCTATCATAGTTTTGATTTTCTTTTCCCTTCTGTACTGAAAAAGTTTCTAAATTGATAAGTGATTGAATAGTCATTTTGAAAACAATACCCGCGTTACTAGCTGGTGTTTGTATAAATTTTTCTAACACATTACCTGAGAGAATAAAAAAATCTGATCAAGCCAAACTGTGTGCTAACTCTGCACAGTTGCTGCAAAACCATTTTTGAATATAAATAATTTGGTCAAGTGCGAGTTGGTTCCGTACCACCTTCAAGCTTCTAATAGTCCAGTTTCAGACAAGCAGGGAATGAGTGCATTTTCTTATATTTACCCTTATATCTTTTAAAGGAAGTGTTTTAAATTTATAAAAAATATACAATTTGATTTTCCACACATAGACTTTTTATTTTATCTGCTTCAGGGTTCGCTTGATTTTTATCAGAATACATATGTATTTAATTTTCCAATTTGGCCCCCAAAAATTAACATTAGAGTTTTATTTCACTAATAAATTTTCAGAGAAGTCTTTTATAATCTAATGTCTCGGTTTTGAGGCTCTGTAGAATGGAAGATAAAGGGCAAAATAGGTCAAGTTTTAAATTATAAATTATTAAATCTGTTATTCAAATTATTAAAAAATACAAATAAAATATATTTTTCAAAATTTAAATAGTGTAATTTATAAAGTGGGAATTAAGTCGATGTTTAATATTTTTGTTAATATCTTTTAAACAAATGATTTAAAAATATGATATATTTGTAATTCACATAATGAGCCTTTTATCTGATATATTACATGATGCGTTTGAAAATTGAATCTTTATTTTCCATTTAATTGTATAATTTGTCCCTAAAATTACTATGGGGGTTTTCTAATAAATTATTTTCCGTTTATTGTACTATTTGGGGGGCAAATAATAGACTTAGGGATTTTTTCAAATTTTTTCAATAAACAAAAAAAATTAGGTCTTATAGTTTGGGGAATATTGGAGGAATAGGTAATTTTTTAAAAATATTTTTTAATATATTTTAGAATATTCATGAAAAAAAAAATACATTTGTTTTCGTCATAATGAACCCTGTGATTTGATATATTACGTGACCCGTTAGAAACAATTATAATTGTTTATTTTCCATTTTATTCTATAATTTGCCCCCCAAAATGAATATTAGGGGTTTCTCCTTATTTTTCCAGTAAAGTTTAGTTGAGGGGCTATACTTCAATTTGTTTCAAAATTTTTCAGCTTATATTTTCGGAGATAAGGAGGGGGGAGGACATGGGTAATTTTTTTATATTTTTGTTAATATCTTTTCATTTATTTTAAAAATATGAAAAAAATATATTTGTTCTCGTCATAATGAGCCCTTTCTTTTGATATATAACATGATGGGTTAGAAACAATTTTAATTTTATATTTTCCATTTAATTCTATAATTTGCCCCCAAAAATGAATATTAGGGGTTTTTCCTTATTTTTCCAGTAAAGTTCAGGTGAGGGGCTATACCTCCATTTTTTTTCAAATTTTTTCAGCTTATGGTTTCGGAGATAGGGGGGGAGGTGGGTAAATTTTTTTATATTTTTGTTAATATCTTTTAATTAATTTATTTTAAAAATATGAAAAAAAAATATTTGGTTTCGTCATAATGAGCCCTTTCATTAGATATATAACATGATGGGTAAGAAACAATTTTAATTTTATATTTTTCATTTAATTTTATAATTTGCCCACCAAAATAAATATTAGGGGTTTCTCCTTATTTTTCTAGTAAAGTTCAGGTAAGGGGCTATACTTTTTTTTTTTCAAAATTTTCTAGCTTATGGTTTCGGAGATAAGGCGGGGGAATGGGTAGTTTTTTTTTATATTTTTGTTGATGGGTTTTTGATGATGGGTTAGAAACATTTTAATTTTATATTTTCTATTTAATTCTGTAATTTGCCCTCCAAGATTATAAGAAGAGGTTCCTTCTCATTTTTCCAGTAAACTTCAGGTCAGAACCCATATCTCTAATTTTTTTTTAAACTTTACGTTTTATAGTTTCGGAGACCTTTCATTTGATAGGTATATTACATGATGCGTTTGAAATTTTTTTTATTTTTAAATTTTTATTTAATTCTATAACTTGCCCCCCAAAATTAGCATTAATGGTTTCTCCTTATTTTTCCTGTAAAGTTCGGGCAACGTTCTATATTTCCTATTTTTTTCAAAATTTTAGGCTCAGTAGTTTCTGAGATCAGGGTGGGGAACTGTCGATTTTTTTAGTTTTCCCCCCCAGAAGTACCCCTAAAATCAAAATTTCTTCTTTTGCGATATTTACTCCTGATCGGGGCACCAAACTATACATTGATGCCAAATTTCAACCTCTTCCGTCCAGTAGTTTAGCAGAAAATTGCTGTGATGTGAAAGAGGGAGAAATCCGGAGTGATATTATAAGGGTATCCGTATATTGTATATATATATATATATATATATATATATATATATATATATATATATATATTGTATAATGCAATGAAAAATATTTTAAAAAGATGGGATTATATCAGTTTTAGCAACTATAATACAAAGTGTTTTTGTTTATACCTTACAACTTTTATCACTTACTTTGTCAAAAAATAAACATTCCCCAATAGTTTGCGTTTTGGATAGAAATATATTAAGCGCAAGCCACTGTATTTTATCTTACTATCCAATAAGATTCAAAATCACTTACAGCATCTATTTACATATTCCTATTTACATCTGTCACTATTTATCAAATAAAGTGAAGAAAGGAAGGTATTTACTTAAAAAAGAGATATAAGAAAGCACTAACCTGGCAGGTCTGTGATGTTGCCCTACCCTTTGCCTGAAATTCATTCTTCTACCCTTGTTCGGTAAATGTTATTTTCTTGGCTGGGTAAAAATTGGTCAACCCTTTGGCCGGGAGATGTTGTTCTTCTCTTGCCTAGACAGAAACCCTTGGCTAAGAAGACTTTATTCTACCATCGTCCCGATAAATGTTGCTCAACCATTGGCCCCGCAAATAATTTGACTAAGACACCAACTAATACATTATAGCATAGCTAATATTATTTCAATTAGTCAAGCTGTTTAATTGTAACATTATCACCAGGGTTCCATTCAGCACCACCTATACGACCCTAGCATACCCATAAACCATCGTTTAGACAAAACAAATATATTTTCTGAACATGACTTCAGTGGGATACTCTGTTCAAAAGCTACACGATCATTGACACTTCTAACGTGACATCTATCGGACTCTAACGTAGCTACCAACTTTCGTCACGAACGAAACAGATATGTTGTCTGAATATAAACTCAATTGTTCAAGTAGCTTAAAAGTTATACCATCATTAACACATTCGAGATAACTCAAACGCAGTACCACCTATCGAGTTTGTTAAATAGCCCATAACCTTTCTAGAAATTAGCACGTTCAAACAAACAAACTTTAGAGACTTATTATATTACTACAGATTAATTAGTAATTTAATTTTTCAAGTGTATCAGTGGCACTAAGGCATTGTTTTTAACCGACTTCCAAAATGGAGGTTATCAGTTTGTTGGCATGTTTTTTTATGTATGACCAGTGATTATTCAAAATCCGCTTGGGCAATTTTGATGATTTAAACTGCATGGCATTAAGGAACAATACAGATTGTACCACATAATATATATATATATATATATATATATATATATATATATATAATGAGATTTAGGGTTTTCCAGAAAATCTGAAAAAACTCAGCAAGGGACTACATTTCAGTAAATTTCAATAAACCCTCACTGTTTTCTCTAAAACACTAAAACAGCTCAAGCAATTCGAATATTTTCCCGCTTGATTCCGTATATTTTTTGTATAACGTAAAAATAAAAACATATGATATGACATATCATATATCATTATCAAGTATATCCTACAGTAGGGATGATCGATATTGGAAAAACATCGATGTTGACATCGATGTTAACATCGAATCAAAAGTATCGATGTACAATAAACATCGAAAGAAAAACATCGATGTTTTTGGACATCGATGTTTTAGTTAAATAAAGTTAAATAAAGAAGCTATTTTATTTATTAACACGAACGCCACCATTGAAAGTAAAAGTCGAGACCTAGGTGGTATCCCTTTTTATTACATATTTATATTATACTTTGTAATCATATAATAGGAATTTGTTTTTAACTTTCTTTAAAAACTGCAAACGGCAAGAGGTTTATACGTAAACGTATCAGACCAACGAAAAACCTTCCTAAAGTGGTTCGGAAAATTGGCAGAGAAACACAAGCATTACAAAATTTCGGGAAAAACTGTTGGCTATCATTACTAAGAACCAAATGTCTTAAAAATCTCAGATTTCCCAACAGAAGCATGAATTTCAGAACGTTGTAGTTGGAAAATGAGGTCACTGTGTTCTATGTCACAAGCATGATTGTGAAGAATTTGGTAGATTGCACACAGAAAACAAGACTAATTCAACAATGTGCAAATGTGATACTTACAATCACAGCAATGGCTGTAATTTATTAACTTCATCCCCAGAATAGATTATTCTGTGCTTTAACTTTATTTCTCACAGCACACAATCTACTATACCTAATTCCCGCTAGATGGCCTAGACTGCATCGATGTTTATTCTTATAACATCGATGTATCGATGTTATCGATAACTTAACATCGATGTCAAAACATCGATGTTTTCGCGCTAAACATCGATGAATATCGATCATCCCTATCCTACAGGGAGTTTGTAACGGTTTTCATTTTACGGGACTTATAGACGAGTGAAATGGCACAAAATATTCCATTAGTGTATCGAAAAGAAAAATTGTTAAGTGAGCGATCTTTTCTATACGGTATACTGTGCGTGCATGGAAGTTAAAGCAGCAAGCAATCTGCCCAGTTGAAATATATTTTGAAGTAAAAGAACAGTTATACAGGTGGGTTCAAAAAAATTTACAAATAAATATGATATTGAGTGGTATATAAGCAGTTGCATTCATAGCAGTGTCGAAATATAAGGTAGAGTAGAATTATAGTTATACAGGGTGGTTAAAGAAATGTTATGTAGATGTTAGAAAGTGGTCCAAATAATAAAAGAAATAGAAAAGTTTAAAAATATGTGAAAAACATAGAAAAAGATACAAATTAAAAAGAGAGGGAGTAAGAGAGAGAGATATAAGAATACTCTAAAATTATCCATAGGTACCTAAAAGAATATATGTCAAAAAATAGTTTCTAAACGGTTTTTATTTTAAGTCAGTTGAAGTGAGTTTTTTTGAATACGAATTATTTCTTTATCAAGTAATTCCTGATAAGCTCGAAGTATCCAAAGTTAAATTGTCTTTCGACATGCAAAAATCAGATAGATAAATAGTAAATAAAAAATTCTCAAGTGAAATTCAAATTGACAGTCTTGGGCCATATCTAGAAGTAGATAGCGGGTGTAGGAATTCTTAAACTACAAAAATGGGAATTTGTTTTTCATTAATATCTTTTAAACATCTTATTAAAAAAAAAAGAAAAAATATATTTGTATTCCACAAATTAATTTTTTATTTTCCATTTAATTCTATAATTTGTCCGCCCAAAATTATTATTAGAGGCTTCTCCTTATTTTTTCTGTAAAATTCAATATACGCTTAATTTCTTTAAAGGGAGGGAGGGATAGGTAAATTTGATTATATTTTTGTTAATATATTTTAAACATTTTATTTAAAAAATATGAAATACTGAGATGTTATCGGGATTCCGTATTTTGGACATACGGAACCCTAATAAAGCCAGAGATAGATATGAAAAGATACATTTAATTTGAAGTTGGTTAATTTTTATATTGTTTTACATAGTTTTATAACATCTGTTATCTATATATAAATAGGCAAAGACTAAACGATTAGGTACCATTTTCTCCTCTGTTTCTCAACCGATTTTCTTCATTTTTGGTTTGTTAAGTAGCTACTGAAGAGCTTCAGTGCAGAATGATAATATTAATTTATAATATTGGTTCATTTATTAAATAAAATATAATAAAAATTCATTATTTACGTCCATACTGTTAACGCCAAACAACTGACAGTGCCGCCGCCCGCCGCCGCCAGACGGTCAAAACTCAAAACATTGAGTAATTATATATGAAGGGAGCGATCGTTAGAGGCTGTTATATTCTTAGAGCATTATTTCTGGAAGTGGCAAACAAACAAGGGTTGTTAGTCATTGAAGGTAAAACAGTCAATTTAGTAGATCAGTATTGATTTTTCGGACGCGTTGCAGTAACTTTCATATTAAATATTCTCTTTTTAATGTGAATTTAATTATTTGATTAATATATTATTATCACAACCTTCCCTAAGGTGTTGTGTAAAAAATTGTCAGACAGCGGACAATAGAGAATGTATTAAATATTAAAGTTCTCCTAGAGTTGTTGGTCCTCTCTTCTCTTTAATATTCCTGAACTTGATTGAAACCGCAAATGATGAAAACTTTTAGGTTGCAAAGAACAATCTTCCAATTATTATATCGAATATTTTGCTAGGAGCGGTTCCAACCAAAAATTTGGGGGGTCATTCATTTGTCAAAAATATTTCGAATACCGATTTTTGTTAACATTTTTATTTTTTTTATTGCAATAGATTTGTCAATATGAGTGAACTAGTTTGGTCATTACATCTACTTCTACGATTTCTCCACAACTCTGTTTTTTATAAAAATATACCTTTTACAATTTCATGAAATAGGGTCGAATTTCGACCACTAGTTATCTTAAAATAATAAATAATAATAACAGCTATTGTATCTATTTTGTATACTAAAAACTTTCCATAAGAACATAGATGTCCCCCAGAGAAAGAATAATAAAATAGAGAACTTAAAAAAAATACGAGTACTATATTTAATTACAATTATTGTTTCTAAATATCTCTCGAAATCTTCCGAACAGTCATTTACACTGAAAACGAAGGGGAGTTTTTTTCAGTTTTGCCTATATACAAAGTTTTAATGAAGCGTAAACGTAAACAGGAAAATTAATTTCTTAAAGAAGGAATTATGTTGAAAACTCGGGCCCATGCTAATTGTATGGAGATGGAGAATCCAATCTTACAGTTTAAAAATATCACTGATGTCGATCTATATAGTGTTGCTATCATTATGTATCAAGTGTTATTTTGTGGATTGTTTTTAATAAACTACCTTATTAACTTTTTAATATTCTTCTAGTGTAAAATTTTCATTAATAAGTATTCCAAATATTATGCAATCTAATAATGGTCCACTCAATTAATAAGGGTGTGGCTCGGATGCCTGGATCATGATAGAAATCAACCCACTGCAAGCGTTTGATGTTAACTATATTTTGTGTTAATTTTATTGATGACTTCAATAAAAAGTGTATGTTGATTGAAAGTCAATTTTTTAAATTTATTTCGGCCTTTTATGTTTAAAATTGTGAAATTAATTTTTGAAAAAAATTATATTTTTTGTTATTTTGAAAACTATTTTTAACTAACAATTACTTAAATTAACACTTTATGTTAAATAATGGGTATGAACCTCTCTTGCCGTAATAATATTACTTTTATAAAGATCTAGTTATATCAAAATTATCTTTTGTGGGATGTTAAGCCATTCTCTTCAAGTGTGCTGTTGAAGAATTTGTTAGTATGGTGTCGAAGAACTCATTCCTGCAGTACATCAACAGTCAACTAACAATAAAACTCACAATTAAGATTACTTAAAAACAACAAACACTTGTTTAAATTTAAATTTTCACTTTTTATTTCTTCAAATTTGACATATGTTTCCCCAAGTCTGGCTTCATCAGAAATTGTAAATACAATGAATGCTAAACTTATATTTCATACAAAGGAACAACAGGTAAGGTAATAAAATGATTAAAAGGTTTTAATTATGGGGAATTTCGGAAGAAGTGGGCTGGATTAGGTCAGTTAAATTATACATTTATGAAATTGTTTACAATAGATGTTAATAATAGAAAGTAATATTATTTAAAGATGTATTTTAAGATTGAGTAATGGAGATGAATTGGTATCAGTTTGGTCGTTTAATAGATTAGGATAATTTTTGTTTTTATTAATTTCTAGTGATTCAAGCCGATATAATTTTTTACTTTTGTTTTCTAAATGTAAAATTTCAAATGCATTCTGAGGTACATGGTTTTCTTTCAATATGTGTTTGTTGTTTTTAAGTAATCTTAAAAATGAATTTTCATCAAGTGAAGACTGAAACAATCATCAAACTCACAATTTTTCGGATAATTCACATACCTTGATATACTTAACTTTAGATCACTTTAAGTGATAAAGCATTTATCGCAAATCAACGAATACTAATTTTAACTCTAACCATCCCTTGAATGTAAAGAAAGGTCTCGATAATGAGCAAAAATCGTATCTTTATCTACCAAAATATTTAACAACTATATCAATACTATCCAAGAATGCTATAATTTTTGTCTGAAACATTTTTCCGAAAAATATTTTACCGCCAAGTTAATATGTTGCCCCTGCATTTTTGACATATCTAAAGTAACAATTAAGCTGTTTTAAGCTCGAAGTACTTGAATGAGTTATCTATAGAATTTCTATGTGGCGATCAAAAAATTCTTTTATTTCAGTGATCCCATTAAAGCCATAAGGAAAAACCCAACCTAGCCGTATAAACTATCCCAATGTCGCTTGCATTTAATAAAATTAAAACGGCCTCTTTTGATTTTGTGTAATATGTTGAATAGAAAAAATAGAATTTTATGATATAGGTATCAAGCATGTTCACAACTCATACATCTTATGAATTGTGCTTTCTTTATTTTTATTTTCATGTTCATTTATTACTACATTAAGAAGTTTAAATGTTTGTCCAATATATGTATTACGTACGCAATGTATTGTAGTAGTTCAATTTTTTTATGCTTCAATTGTGTTTTTTCGTTTTGTTTATGATTAGCATACTGTCCACATAGATTATAAAACTCTTTGTGGATATACTAGAGTACCAGAGTAAAAATCTGAAATATCACATAAGAATAAAAGAATGTTAGACTCTCATGAAGAATATCAATTTGGCCAATAAGGTTTATTTTTGGCGATTGCCCTAGCTTATATCAAAGTCGCTCCTATGACAACATCAAAGTTTTTGCAACTTGAAAACAACTTGACTAATAGATATGATATTTGGATTTTGTTATGTTATCGTGTATACAGTGTGGAACAGCCAAATGGAATAAATTCGAGAACGTATAAAAGATGGCGTGTTGGGAAAAACTCTTGGACGGGTCGATTTGTATTTTTAAATGCGCATTTTTTCAACAAAGAAATAGTTATATAGGGTGTGTCATGTGACATTGGCCAATACCAATACCAATGCAAGCCTCTGTATATTATTTATTTTTTAGATTCTCCAGAAAATTCTAGACATAATTCTTGTTTATTACAAAAATTAACATTAAAAAACGACAATTATTTTATTTCACAAATTCGCTTCATTACACTAAAAACCTAGTAGGTAAGTAATACTGATTATTTCGTAATAATATAAAAAAAAACAAAAAAACTATTAATGTCAATATACGAAATGTTCAAAATGCTCGCCGCGAACGATATGGCAACATGGTAATCTGGTATAGAAATATCTTCTAACGTTACTCAACATCTCAGTCGTGACTGATCTAATCGCAAACGTGATTCGGCTTTTTAGGCCATCTAAGTTGAGGGGTTTAGTTTTCTATACTGTACTTTTGACATATCCCCACAAAAAGTAGTCCAATGGCGTCAAATCAGGAGATTGTGCTGGCCATTCTATCGATCCGCGCCTCCCAATCCACCGACTGTCAGACATTGATTTCGTAATGGGGCGGTGCTCCATCTTGCTGAAACCATGTTGTATTGGCAGGAACTTGTGGGTTTACTGGATTAGGATATAAGTTTGACAAAGCTGGCACGACATTATTTTGGAGCAGTTCTAAATATTTATCTCCATTCGAGTTGCCATCAATGGAAAACATTAACTTTTTCAGGATATTGCGTATGTTTCTCTGTCATCCAGTGAGGATTCTCATTAGACCAATAGCAGCAAGTTTGGCGATTAACATGACCGTGAACTGTAAATGTGTTTTCATCAGAAAACAAAACATCTTCTAATTGGATCACATTGTTATCTAACCTTACCATCATTTGTTCACAGAATTACGTTCTCCTATCGAAATCATCTTCCATGAGCTGCTGAGTCGGCATCATTTTGTAGGGATTTTACTTTACCTTTAATACTCAAAAAATTCATGTGTGGCCAACCTGCTTTTTGACCAGAATTATTTAGGTTTTCTCGAAACATAATATACAATTTCCTATTATCACTTAGAGAATTGGCAGCTACTTTTTTTATCTGTCTTACATAACCAAGGTTGCGAAACTGTTTTTTATTTTGCTTATTGTTCGTTAGGATATAGGCGGCAAATATGGAAAATTTTCATGAAATAAGCGAGAAACTTCCATTTGTATCCGTGTGTTATCTCCATAAACAATCATTTGTAGAATGGTTATTTTGTGCAGTTCTGTTAATTGAACCATTTTTCTTATATTATTACGTACAGTTAACGAAATTCAAACGACAATAGCACTGATACTGATTACCATTGTTATGCACGCAGACAACAAGATGCTAACGCTATGAGTTTTGCCGAAAATAAAGAAAACTGTTTTTTTCTAAATTAATCAGTAAAAAGGAACGCAGGAATGGTTTTTGCTTACTATCTAAATATCAAGAGCTATATGGGAATTAAGTATTGAATGTAATGTAGCGAATTTGTGAAATAAAATAATTTTCTTTATTTAATATTAATTTTTGTAGTAAATATGAAACCACTTAATATTTCCGAAACAACTGAAGATAGGTGTAGGACATTGTACATGAACTATGTCTAGAATTTTCTAAAGAATCCAAAAAATAAATAATATACACGGGCTTGCATTTAAAATAAGATAGTTGGTACTGCCCACTGTCACATGAGACACCCTATATCATTTTTTTTGTTGAAAAAATGCCCATTTAAAAATACAAATCGGGTGTCCAAGCGTTTTTCGAAACACGTCCTCCTTTATTCGTTAATGAATTTATTCCATTTGGCTGTTCCAAACTGTATCTAAAAATAATAGATTTTTTGTTATGTTTAAATCTGTAAAACATTCAACTTGAAATTACATATAATTCTATTGAACATAAAGTCTGACCCAGTAACTAGGATTTTTAAATATACAGTTCTTGTTCTCAATTGTGATGATACTTCCCTAAAAATTCGCAAAAATAAGTAAAATTTAGTTTTAGCTTGAACGCCTGTATTGTTACCAATTAATATTTTAACTCTGAATCATTAACACATAGCATTATAACCATTCTCATACCTGTGCTGTGTCTACCACAAACTGTGATCTAAAATTAAATCCCAACTGTACAATTAAATATCCTTCGATAATCATCTACTTTCTGAGGATAGAGACACACAAGTTCACTAATATGACAATTGCCTATGTTTCAGATGATATCGCCTGTTTTCCCGGTAAGCATTTTCTACAAATTGAATATTTAAATACTCCAATCTCATAAACAAACAACACCGAAATATATTTATAGGTAGAAACTGGTCAATTAAAGAAAGTTACGACTTCCCAGGGGGCACCTGTTCGTAAGGAATGAGGCGCTCCATGGGGTACTTACCGAGGAACTCGGCTTCGCCAATCGCTTGATCTTATAAAAATAGTAGTATTTCGAAAAAAGTAAGATATAAATGTTGAGATCTATGAAGATAAGTCTTCAGGTATTTTCTTTTGGAAAACTTATCATTTTCTGATACTGGGTGATTTGTACAATGTGCGTGTAAAGTCCGGAACAAAGCAAATAAAATCTTTTCAGATAAAACAAGAAAAAAACCCTCGCTTAAGTCAACCTTAATTCATTAATGTGCAAATAATTTGATATATCGATTTGAAATATATAGTAATTCTATATATAGGATGTTTAAATTTCAACTCGGTTACATAAGTTTTCCCAGAAAAAACTCTTTAATTCACTTAAACCAAAAAAATAACTGAAATGGGTAAATGTAACATAAGAGTAAGAAAAAATCAAAGCAAGTGTTCAAATTGGACACCATTTACTAGCTAACAATGAGCAATGCGATTTTTAAAATCTTCTTTAACATTGATTAATACTTGACGAGTGATTTGTCTGATTTCTTCCATTACTCTTATCTTTAAATCTTCAGTACCATTTGGTCGGTTGACATAAACCATTAATTTCAGATAGCCCCACAAAACGGAATCGCACGGATGTAGGTCGGGAGATCTAGCGGGCCACTCAATCGGCCCTTTCCTACCAACCCATTTGTTTGGGAAAATGGTACCTAAATAATTTCGGACAGGTTGTGAATAATGTGGCGGTGCACCGTCCTGCTGTAACCATAGAAGAACATCATCAGGCATGCCGGGAAGCTCGGCATTTGAAAATACTCCTGCAATTGCCAGTATTATGTTCTAACGTATTAATTCCAAATAAGTCGCACCAGTTAGTGCATCTTTAATAAAAAAAAACCTATGACTGCAGTGCCGACAATCCCTGCACATACGTTGACCTTCTGTGGGCGTTGTGTATGTACTTCCATAATCCAATGTGGGGTTGTCAGGTGCCCACTATCTAGGCAAAACCATTTGACCAAATAGTTGCACCTTCTGAGAAAATTATGAAAATTGCAGTTCGTTATTACATCACCCCTTCATTGTTTTACAGAATTCAACTCATCGGTCAAATTCATCTTCATTAAGTTCTTGTACCAAATGTATAGATGTCATTTGTTCTGCTTTAGGAATTTCAAAACCGAAGACTGACTGATTTCTTGCTGCATTGCGATCTGAAGACTTGTTAAGAAAGTACTATTAAATAAATATCTAATTGGTTTTCTTCTGATAATACTGGACGACCTCATTTAGACTGATCTCTTACATGACCTAAGTTCCTAAATTTTGCCTGCACCTTATTTATGGTTGATCTTGTAATAGGTCGAACAAGGTATTTATTATTATGTAATTCACAAACTTGTTTTTGAGTGAGAGTCCCGTCTCCATAATCGGTCATAATTAAAGTTTCAGTACGTTGGGTTTCATTTAAACTCACCGTTTTTTACTTTTTTATACAATCAAATTACAATTCAAGTCTATTAACTATCAAATCTGACATTTATTATGATAGGAATGCAAAATCAACTTGTTTATTCAGTCAGTGTTAAACAAAGAATTTGAAAATAACATTCCTCATTGTCAGCTATTAAATGATGGCCTAATTGAACCCTTGCTTTGAGTTTTTCTTATTGTTTTGTTGCATTTTTTTGTTGATTTTTGGTTGTGAATAAAGGAGATAATTTTGTTTTTCTAGAAAAACTTGTTATGTTATCGATTTGGAACTTAAATGTCCTGTTTCTAGAATTACCAGATCTTTCAATCGGTTTATCAAATATTGCAGTTGCCTTCTCGTATTTGTCTGGTTTTGTAATGAGTTGTTTGTGCGATCTGTTTGCAACTATCGAAATTGATTTTATGGCCCGATTGTTGTTGGTGTTGGAACAGGGCCGATGTTGTCTGTTTATTTTTGACAGCTAATTTGTGTTCGTCTAAATGGGCTAAAATTCTCCTGTTCGTTTGTCCGACGTATACCTTGTCGCACGTTTCGCAAGTTATACTATATAGCCCTTGGTTTTGAAGTTTAACTTTTGGTTTGGGATTTCCTAAACTTGTGCCTATAGTCTGGTCCGGTTTGTATGCTATCGCTATGTCATGCCTTCGAAGAATTCGGCCAATTATGTCCGTTGTCCCTTTGATGTATGGTAAAACTACTTGCCTTTTTGATTGTGTGGTTTGTGTATCCGTTGTTGGGCTACCAAATATAGCATTTTTGCCCTAACATTTTTTTAAATCACAATGAATAATTAATATAATAGAATATATGGAAACCACCATGTATATGCATCTACTAATGACCATCGAATTTAACATATTTTTAATCACCCTGTATAAGATTAATTTTACTTTACCCTATATTTCAAACACCCTGTAAATGTCACTGCTAAGGGACTACCCTGCAATATGCTTTCATAACCACCCTTTATAACAATTGTTCTGTTTCGTCCTATCTTCCAACTATCATAAGTCATAAGTATTTAACTGCTCATCGGTTACTCGATATAATTATTTTTTTATTTGTTTTCTGACCACCCTATATATCTATTGTTTCACATCAATCCACTCTATTTTTTAACCACCTTGTATATGCAACTGCTTATGGGAAACCCAATGAAACATTTAATTTCTAACATATTTTGAACCACCCTGTATAATTATAACACTGGTTGTAGGTGAGTACGTGCATGCGTGCGTGTAATATTAAGTGGTAAATAAGCAGTTGTATACATAGGATGGTTGAAATTGAATTAGTTATACAGTGGGTGGCACATAAGTAGTAGCGTATACTAGGTGGTTGAAATAATAGTGGAGCAAAACTATACTTATACAGAGTGGATATTTGCGTTATAACACGGATAATAATTACAGTTATATAAAAGGCTTTAAAAATTTTCAGCAGAATATATAGGATGGTTGAAATATAAGATGGAGTATAATTACAGTTATACCGGGCGGTTTAGTTATATAGTTTGGAATATAAATAGTTGCTTAGACAAGGTGTTTGAAGTAAGGATGGGCTAAAATTATTGTTATTCAGAGTGTATCAAAAATTTGTTATATAAGCATAAGCAGTTAGAATATTTTAATTATAGGACGTAGGACGAGGTATAATGATAGACATGGGTTCAAAAAATTTTAGAAGCAGTTGCATATACCGGGTGGTTGAAATAAATGGTAGAGTAAAATTATAGTCACAAAATGTGGTTCAAAAAGGTGAATTTTGTTATATAGTGTAGACCATGAGCAACTGCATAAATAGAATACTAGACGTATAGGGCGAAGTAATATCACTGGTATACAGGAATAATTTAAACAATAGAGAAATAGAAAGAGTCATAGTCTGGAGAGGATTTGTACTTATACAGAGTGGTTTTAAAGATATCAGGACCGTTGTAATCTTGTGTTGAATTGAATTATAGTTCTACACGGTGATTCAGGAAACGATAGACCATTAAGTTCTATTAGACCAATCAATAGAGCAAAAATTAACTGATAATTTGTAAAAAATACTATCAGGATACCGACTCTGCCATCACATTAACAACGATTCGTAGCGATATTTGGCTATGTTTTCCACTCGCAACTATGGTTTTTTACTTTGTTACAAACAATTGAAGCAAGAAAATTACGTTTTTTTTCTTAGCATGTTTATAAAATCAAAACTAATAAACTAATCTCAATGGCGTCAACAGGTCAATTGTAAAGCATGAAAATACCAACGAAATGACCCCAGGCTCGATCCGATTGGATCACTAGTAACAAGGAAAAACAAAAAATACTGGAAAATTTAGCATTTTTTAATAAAAATCGATACTTCGTCACTTTAGAAGCAGTAGAACTGGGCTTGTAGGAACTGATAGCAATTTACATCTATTTTATGTATGTCAAAACTAGGCGCTACCGGTTTATTAGTTTTTGAACAATTTGGATATATGTACGTTTATGATAAAACCTTGAATTTTCGAGTGAAGCTCGGTCACTCAGGTACTTTAATCTAAAACGAGGTAAGATTTATACTTTGGTTGTCTATTGTATTATATTAAAGGAACAATAGTTGTAGTGATATATATATATATATATATATATATATATATATATATATATATATCTCATCAATATATGTCTCTATAAACACCTACATAGATCGTTTTAATATTTAAAATCCTCACAAGTAAGAATTTTTCTATTGACCGCTCTTTCTCGATGTTCCGTAAACCCAAAATCCACAAATTTAAGCAAAAACGTTTCCGAGAAACCGCTTATATATACCTATATTAAGAAACAAATAGTTCTCATTTTATATAATAAAATAGAACAAATCACTCTGTATAGAATTTTTTTAAGCGATTAGATTCTTTCACCGTCTGTCAGAGTGACAGTTACTATCGATAACAATTATTGTTAGCAGTTCCCCTCAACAACCGTGTTCCCCACACTACTCGAACACATTCATACGCTCACCAAATTTTGGTCATTTTTGCTAACATTTTTCGTATATTTCACAGACATTTAATGAAAAATGAAAATAGAGGCGTTGTAGAATGATACCTCTACTTTCAACATCTCTATTCTGAATTGATATTTTACGATCCATGTCGCATGGAGACACACTGCAAGAATAGTGGACTAAAAACTTCAGATCCCCATTATTCAAAAACTAATAAACCGATAGCGCCTTGTTTAGTCACGCATAAGGTAGATATCAGTTCCCACAAGCCAAGTTCTACAAATTCGATAGTAACAGAGTTATGATAATATAAAAAACGCTAAATATTCCAGTATTTTTTGTTTTTCACTGTTACTAAAGATCCTATCGGATCGATCCAGGGTTCATTTCATTGGTATTTTCATGCTTTACAATTGACCTGTTGACACCATTGAGATTAGTTCATTATTTTTCATTTTATAAACATGCAACGAAAAAAAAAAAACAATTCTCTTGTTTAAATTGTTTATAATAAAGTAAAAGACCATAGTTGCGAGTGGAAAAGGTAGCAAAATATCACTACATATCGTTTTTAATGTGATGGCACAGGCAGTATCCTGATAGCATTTTTTGCACGAAAAAATCCCTATTGATTGGTCAATATACCAACACACAGAAGCATATGCAATGTGGATGCAATATAGAAAGAGGTCCAAATAATAAAAGAAATAAAAAAGTTAAAATATATTTGAATAAAAATTAGAGAGGGAGAAAGAGAGAGGAAAAAAAAAGAGAGATAAGAATACGCTAAAATGTTCAATTGAATTGTACCTTAAATCAGATAAAAAAGAAGATATATCTGAAAATAGGGATTGATTGCATAAGCTTTCTAAACGGTTCTTATTTTAAGTCAGCTGAAGTCGGTCCTTTTTTAAATATAAATTATTTAAGTCTGATTTTGTTTTTCTTTAATGTATTTATTTGTGGATTGCTTACGGTATCGACTTTCATTTTCGATTGACTGAATTATGGCATGTTTTTGTGTTTCCAAACAGGATCAGGTCCCTATTGTTTTTCGATGCAGATTGTATCCTAGAATTTATTTGGTAAATATGACAAAAGCGATAAGATATCTGACGGTGTATGCTTTAATCTACAAAATTAAACTTAAAAAATTGCTGTGAATTATTTTCCTTTACACTGAGCGTGTCCAGAAATTTAAAAACGATTTTTTTTAAGGAAATAGTTAAATATTTTGTTGTCGTTTGACTCTAATAAATCTAACTGAAAATTTCATACATAAAACTGAAGTCAATTCATTTAATAGATGCAAGAATGATTTAGTGGAACATAATTCCTGATTTGATGTTTATCGAACATGCAGATTTCTGAACGAATTTAAAAACTGACAACGAAATGTGTGGATCTATTAAACTAATTAATAACTTCGCCAATGTAAGTGATGCAACTGGGATCATTCAAGAGCACACGCTCTGCATACGTATTTGCATTACCTCTTCTTGACCTTATCGATTCGCAATCAGTCCTTAAGAGTCGATAACTCACTGTCGAAAATTTGGAATTTTTTATAGGCAACATATAATTTTGTATGCGCACACTAAATTATGGCATGCAATTTTGACCGAATGCAAAAATAATTTATGCAATGTAATAAATAAAACTTCATGTTTTAGTCATAGGCTACGAAAACGCCTGCATATATGACTCTTATTTCGTATGACATGAAATGCAAATATTAAATGCGAAGTGTCTGAGTCTTAAATATATTCGGTTCTTTGAATAATGTTACATATAACGCCAGATTTACAAGGTTTCATCTTTGACAATCTACCTGGCGCGAATGTGAGTGTGACAAAAAAGTTTTCGTTCGCAACATTACTGGTATTATTGTATGTATAACTTTAATGCGGTATATTTCATATCTATAGTGTTATAATACAATTTGACAGAAATTTCATAAATTTGACAATTTTCTTATTAATTTCGAAAAGATTGTTGAGGAGGTCTTGTATTATTTTGTCTGTTCATTGGAATTTTCTCTCCTCAAAATTTTTCCTGTTTGGAGACGTTTCAACTCCGACTCTGGAGTCGTTGTCAATCGTTTTGTTGAGTCTTTTGAGGTATTTTCAAAAAATTTTTGCACTGATTTGGATTTTGTTGTTTGTCAAAAAATTGTTGACTGAGGGTACCATTCTTTTGCTCTTCTGGCAATAGATCTCTCCAGCTCAAATGAAGGTCGACTGATGGGGCCCCGATTTCCGTATTGTTTGTCATCATACAGCAAACAAACACAAATAACCACCAGACCACTAATACCAACCAAACACAAACAGAAATCAAAATTATGAATTTAATTCCATACGTCCCAGGTGTACCCGAAAAAAATTAAGCGGTTAGGAAATAAATACGATATTAAAACTGTTTTCAAAACAAATAATACATTGCGCTCTATCCTCACACATACCAAACCATTTAATGCAATTCAACATTCCAAAAATTTTGTGTACAGTGTTGAGTTGAATTATAGTTGTACAGGATGGTTCAGAAAATGATTGAAAATTAATTTATATTGGGTGATCGATACACAAAAACATATACAGGGTGGTTGTAATATAGGGTGAATTAGAGTTACACTTATAGAAAGTGGGCCAAATAATAAACAAATAATAAAGTTACAAAATATGTGGAAAATATAGGAAAAATACAAATTAGAGAGAGAGAGAGGAAGAATGAGAGAGAGAGAGAGAGGGAGATAAGAATACGCCAAAATAATCAATAGAACTATACCTTAAATCATATAAAAAAAAGAATATATGTCAGAAAACACGATTTCTAAACGGTTTTATTTTAAGCCATTTGCAGTCGGTTCTTTTTTAAACTTAAATTATTTATAGAAATTCATTTTTATGGGGTTCAGTACATTCAATGAACTAAAAACCTTGCAAACTCACTACTGAAAAGAAGAAGCTAAAATTTGGTACAGTACAGTACACAATTTGATGACCCGGTCAGGACTACACAAATGAAAGATTTCTGATTTTGGGGGGTAAATCTGGATTAAAATTGTACAGAAATCAATCATTACCCATTAGTTATAAAAGGTAATTGAAAAATGTTGGTTATACATCTTGTAACGAGTGTGCATATTTTGTGAAATAAATCCTTAGGAATCATTGTAATTTGACAGCCAGGAAAACATAAAAATCCATGCTAGACATCTAAAACAATATTAATTAGTAAAAACACATGCAATTACAACAGTACAAAATAAATTAGGAAGCAAAGCATCATATAAACAACTTTCAGAAAAAGTAAATTGTCAATAATTTTCAAAGTCATGGCCATAGTTATACCGGTGAAACTTCAAGACCTTTAGAAATAAGGAAAAAAACACCAATATAATATTTGGAGAAGACATGTGGACAAGTCAAATTTGGCCAACCATGTATTAACCAGCACCGGAAGCCATAGAATAGATTGGAATAAAACAAAGATCTTGATGAAAGAGGAAAATTTAAAAAAGAGAAAACTTAAAGAAGCCAGCTGTATGATGATAAACAATACGGAAATCGGGGCCCGTTCAATCGACCTTCATCAGACCTGGAGAGATCTATTGCTAGAAGAGCAAAAGAATGGTACCCTCAGTATCAAGTGATCGGCAAATGACATATTGTCACTGTCAAAATTTTTATGACAAACAACAGAGTCGGAGTTGAAAAGTCTACAAATAGGAAAAATTTTGAGCAGAGAAAACCCCAATGAACAGACAAAATAATTTTCTTATTTTCCAAAAACGCTGAAACATGTCAAGTTTTGTTTTTTACGCTTATCATTACATCTGTCAATAATTCATATTACAAAAAGAACCGACTTCAACTGAGTCAAACTAAAACAGTTTAAAAACCATGTGCAATCATTCCCTATTTTCAGACATATCTTGACTTTTATTTCTAGAAAGGTATTTATGTGGTATTTACTTTGACTTTTACGGGCTTGCCTTTGGTTTTCCAATTTGCTGAAAAATAGTATGTTTTACATTTAAGAAAAATGTATAGAAGAATATTCGAATCCACCTAAATATATTACAATTTATAATTTATTTTAAAAAATTGTGAGGTAGAGAGATCCCGTCAGAAACAAACTTCCTTAAGCTATTTTCCGTTCTTAATATCTATTGATTATTTTAGTTTATTTTTATCACGCGAAAAAGCGCTGCCCTGTTTTATTTAACTCTGTCTCTTTCTCTTTCCGTTTTTGTCACCCTCTAGCTCTAATTTTTATTCATTTTTCCTTTTTCTACATATTTTTAACTTTTTTTGTTATTTTTTATTACATAATTCAACTCTACACGATATTATAACTACCTTGATATTTTTAAAACCACATTGTATAAATATTATTCTCTATACGCTATTGACTGTTTTTAATATTATTTGAATCACCCTATAATTATTTTTTGAAACGCCTTGTAAATATATTCATTTTTTATCAAATTTAAGGCACAATTCTATTGATTATTTTAGCGTATTCTTTTATGTCTGTCTCTTTCTCTTTCTTCCTCTCTCTCTAACTTGTATTATAATTTTTCCACATGTTTTTAAACTTTTTTATTTGTTTTATTAATTGGACCACTTTCTAGAAGTGTTACTGTAATTCACCACATATTGCAACCACCCTCAATATGTTTCTGTGTCCTTGTCTCCCAATGTAAATTATTTGTCTATCAATTTCAGAATCATCCTGTACAACTATAATTCAACTGCACATGATGTTGCAGGCGCCCTGTATAAGTATTAATCCTCTCCATCTTATTGACTGTTTCCATTTTTTTTATTGTTACAACATTTTTTGAACCACTCTGTATAACTTTGATTCTATTCTATCTTATATTTCAACTCTTCTATATATGCAACTGATTATGTACCACCCAATATCACATTTATTGCTAACATTTTTATGAACCTAGTAAAAGTAAAGGTAAAGTAAAATAAGATAAATTCACCATGGAGATGGAAGAGAGTGGGTGTCTACCATTCCTTGATGTAAAGTGTCAAAGGACTAGGATCGGAATCCAAACAACAGTCTACAGGAAGGCTACGCATACAGGATTATACCTTCACTTCAATTCCAACCACCCATCAGCAACGAAAACTGGCATCATCAAAACACTAATCCATCGAGCCAAAAATATCTCCAGCACACTAGAAGCCCTCAAAAAAGAACAAGTGAAACTTAGAGAAGACCTTTTGGCGAACGGATATCTCGAAACGATCATTACCAAGGCGTTTGAAGAGCTGGACAAACCACCTAGGCAGGAAGAGGACACCACACTCTACTATAACCGTATACTAAAGGCTTGTCGGAGAAGAATTGCACACAGCTATGGGATCAGAATGATCTTCAAAGGAACGACACCTTGAGGAGCATGATAATAAGAACGAGGCCCGACGCACCAGCAATACCAAATAACTGTATATACAGCATACCGTGTGAATGTGGCAATCTTTACATTGGAGAGACAAAGCGACCGCTGGACACCAGGATTAAGGAACACCGCACAGCTACTCAAAGCTCAGAAGTAACGAAGTCTGGGCTAGCGAATCACGTATGGACCGAACATCATAATATCAACTGAATTGAATATTTTGTGCCATTTCACTAGACTGTAAACCCCGGTAAATGATAACCGTTACAAACACCCTGTACTACATACTTTCATGGCATATTTTGAAATTTAAGCTAGATATTTATGATGAAAATTTGACGTTTACAGTAATGTTTACCGTTTATGGCACATATTTTTTCGATTTTCAGAAAAAAAAGGTATGTTTTACGTTATAGAAAATTATATATGGAATCAAGCTGGAAAATCTCTTTAAAATATTTAAATTGATTAAGTCGTTTTAAAGAGAACAGTGTAGATTCATTGAAATTCACTGAAGTGTAGTCCCTTAATTACTCTGATTTTCTGGAAAACCGTAAATCTCACGTTACATAAAATTATAAAGTACCTTTCGGTAATATTCCTTAATCAAGCAACAATCAAGTTCGATGAGGTAGTAGATAAGTACGCAATGAAGGATTTTAAATTTGCTTGGCACCGACTTTAAAATATACTAGATTGGTAGGTAATTAATTTGTACAGAATGAGCACCTTTTAATGTTTACATTTTTCACTTCCTGGGTAGGTACCTAACAACATTGAATGTGTTATTTATTTGCTAGAGTTGTATTCTGCTATAATTATTTTTAGCTTTTTAGTTACAGGTGGAAGTCGGTTATATTTTTTTAAAATATTTTATCGTATATCGGCTTGACAAGTTAAAATTTATATAAACATAAATGTCAGTAAAATAAATGACTGCCATGAAATTTTGCACATTTACCGTGTTCGGTGAAAACGACTTTCCCACAAACTACAATCGCAACATCTATTAAATCCTCCCTACGGGATGACAAGAAGAAACGTTTTAATTCTCACGACTTGTTGCATAAATACTTTAGTTTTTGTATTATCAAACAATGTGGGGGACGAGATTTCCCAATCCCCTTTTTGGCGGGAAGTAGCACCCCACACTTTATCCCACACATGAGTCCAGGTGCGTAAATCAATTCGACTTGTTCGGTAGTCTTGTATTCCGCCTCTCTCACACGAATCTTATTGTAATTATGACGTTGGTAGATTTTTTTCGGCGATAACTTTACATCAGGCTTCGTCTCGGTTACAGTATTAAAAATAATGTCATTTTCTAATCGACAGACTAAGCAGTATATTGTTTTATGTTAATAATAGTTTAGTTTCAACAACGACGATAGTTACAAAATAGTTCCACTAATAGTTGTCTGTTTTAGATGTTTTATGGTTTTCTTGTGCCATCACATCATACTGAGGAAAAACCTGTATATTAAAAAATCCAAACGTTTCAAAATCTTATACGCTAGTAAAGTATCGTTGACACGAGACATTTGGGTCATCTCGTGTTTTAGTTTTTGAACTCTAGTTTTGTCAAAGCCTAATTTATGTTTGTCGTATAGAATAGAATAAAGTTATTCCATAACATTGAAAGAAAAACATCAAACCGAAAGTGCTGTGTAGTTCATTGTAAAAACACACAAGAAAACATCCAGACATTACCATTTTACCGATCTTCTGAATTTCCATATCAAATAGAGATGTAGAAAAATTGGATTGTATCAGTTCGAACTCATGGGTAAATAAATTTCATTTCCACGTTTTTAGTCATTATTAATACATACAATTTATTTTAATTGGTGTTCTATTAACAAAAATAAAGTTTATATATATCAACCAACTTTTTAATTATAGAAGTGATGCAAGCCATTTCAACTAGTAACAAATTGAGTGATTTGTTGTGGTCAATTTGATAGGGAGAAATATTTAACAATGCACATAACATAAAACATTTAAAAATATATATAACCGACTTCCATCTATAACTAAAAAGCTGAAAATAATTATAACAAAATACAACTCTAGCAAATAGATAACTCATTCAATGTTGATAGATACCTACCCAGCAAGTAAAAAATGTAAAAATTAAAAGGTGCTCATTCTGTACAAATTAATTACCTACCAATCTAGTATATTTTTAAAGTCGGTGCCACGCAAATCTAAAATCCTACATTGTGTACTTATCTACTGCTTCATCAAACTTGATTCTTGCTTGGCCCAGACTTCAAAAATGTACTAGATTGGTAGGTAATTAATTTGTACAGAATGAGCACCTTTCAATATATTCATTTTTTTTACTTTTTGTGAGTGGGTACCTAACAACATTGAATGTGTTATTTATTTGCTAGAGTTGTATTTTGTTATAATTATTTTCAGGTTTTTAGTTATAGGTAGACGTCGGTTATATATTTTTTAAAAATGTTTTATTTTTAACTTTTTAGTATTTTTAAAATCAGGTAGTTTTCATTCTTTACTTTTCATTTTGTATGTATAACCTTAATAGACAGGACCAGGTAATATCGAAAGCCTCAACATTACACAATGATACATTGCCATTTACACTGAAAGGTAAATGTTTACGAAGAAAATGTACTAGAACGCGTTATTTTATTCTGCATAAATATAGATAATTCCACTCCACCTTATGTACCAACCATCCTGTACATACGACTGCCCAAGCACAAGCATAAATTTGTTGGCTGCTTTTTGTAAAATTATAGGACGGAGTAGAATCCATTCCATATTTACGGAGTCAAATCCGTTCTATATTTCAACCATGGTAGGTATATAACTACTTGTGGGTTACCCCATAAATTATTTATTTTTTAACATTTTATATTATCGTCCTGTGTAACATTAATTCCTCTCCACACTTTATGCAAATTCTTATGGGCTATAAAATAAATATTTCTTTAATCACAATGTGTAAATATAATTCAACTCCAGCATATATTTCAACCATCCTGTATATGATTTGTTTACGTCCACATCATATAACAGTTTTTTAATCACTCTATATAATTTTATTTCCACATTTTTCAAACATTTTTTTTCCGTCATAATAAGCTCTTTCATTTGATATATAGAAACAATTTTAATTTTATATTTTCCATTTAATTCTGTAATTTACCCTCCAAAATTAAAAGTAGAGGTTTCTCTTTATTTTTCTAGTAAACCTCAGGTCAGACCCTATACCTCTAATTTTTTTTCAAAACTTTACGTTTCATTGTTTCGGAGATAAGGGGGGGATGGGTAAATTTTGGTATATTTTCGTTAATATCTTTTTAGTTATTTTTTTTAATATGAAAAAAATATATTTGTGTTCCTCAGAATGGGACCTTTCATTTGATGTATTCCATGATGCGTTTGAAGTTTTTTTTATTTTAAAATTTTCATTTAATTCTATAATTTGCCCCCCAAAATTAATACTAATGGTTTCTCCTTATTTTTCCTGTAAAGTTCGGGCATCGTTCTATATTTCCCATTTTGTTCAAAATTTTAGGTTCAGTAGTTTCGGAGATCAAGGGGGGAACGGTCAATTTTTTTAGTTTTTCTCCCCAGAACTACCCCTAAAATCAAAATTTCTTCATTTACGATATGTACTCCTGACCGGGTCACCAAACTATACATTGATACCAAATTTCAACTTCTTCCGTCCAGTAGTTTAGGAGAAAATTGCAGTGATGTGACAGAGGCAGAAATCCGGAGTGATATTCTAAGGGTATCCGTATATTGTATATATGGAACCCTAAAAACAAAGTTGGGGTCCACTTCCGGTAAAACCGAAAGTCGAAGACAACTGAAAATATTTTAATTGAAACCAGCTCCTCGAAAACCCCCTGGATACTAATTTTCAGACAAATACACCCAGTAGTTTCTCACATACATATCGACTCAGCTCATCGTGGTAACCGTGACCTTAAATATAAAATTAATCAGTCCTCAGACTTTGCAGCCCGGAAGACATTTGTTCATTTCGTTGAGTTCTACAAAATATAAAAACCTCGACCAAATCCACCTGTGGCCACTTTCCATAAGGAATGTGCTGAATCCTTTTCAAATTGTCACCCAGTATATAGAGTCTCTAGAGTAACTCCAGTTTGGACAGTCACCTTTATATTAACTGAGCTAATACGTACGACCACTTTCAAACCAACACCTCTGAGACTGCTACCTGAAATGTCTTCACTTTCACCATTCCATCGAGTTACCGGCGACTGCAATCAAGTCATGAGACTATCGAACAGCCACACCAGAAATATGTCTTTGTTTCAATAAACAAATGAATTTCCCTTTTCAGATAATTTCAAGCGGCAATCACCTAAGCCCGATAGCCGTGAAATATAATTTTGATATTTAAATTCCCCACATAATTGTCTGTTGAACACTACAGATTGAAATTCTAATTCAATTATTTGTTCTCGGTACGTTATTTACAACGCCGAACCGAATGCAAAGCGAAGGCGCTCAATCAAAATTTAATTGCGACTAAATTAAAACGGAATGATGTTAATTGTGACGTCAATGATCTTTGTGTTATTGATGATAAATTGTTTATTGACTGTCGCGACCACC
The DNA here is from genome assembly GCA_034190945.1 of Octodonta nipae. Classification (NCBI taxonomy): domain Eukaryota; kingdom Metazoa; phylum Arthropoda; class Insecta; order Coleoptera; family Chrysomelidae; genus Octodonta; species Octodonta nipae. The sequence continues at coordinate 78,555,750 of CM067223.1, read as the reverse complement.
GTTACACATTTTTAATGCACTTACTTCACTTTAACGTCTTGTTGTTCTCAAAATTTTTTATGAAAAATTCAAAAACGTGATATTGGCAGAGCAATCTTTCAACATTTCTTAGAATTCTGGCTGCTTAGTTATTTGTTGTTTTATGTAAATGGCCCTGGGTTCAGTTTCATCATAGATTTGGTAAACTTTTGGAGAATTTCATAAAAACAATATCACGGTATTTTTCATAATTTAATGAAAATATTTAAAATTATGAAATTTTGGTGCGCTCTTCAGAAGTTATGCGACCTCTGGTGAGAAAGCTTATTAGTTACAACAGCAACACACCTATTTTAAAGATATGTAGCAGAATAAGTCGTTACATTGCCTTTTATTTAAAATTGAAACGGAAACCATTGCTATATTTTCAAAACATTTTCATATTGGCTATAGATGAAATGGAAAAAATATTAACGAACTTTAAAAGAGAATTAAAAAGCCGTAAATAATTAACAAAATATAACACTATACTGTTGTTAGGTACTCAGACACAAAATAATTAATGTAAACAACATAATTTATATGTTAAAAATAACCGACTTCAACTGGCTTAAAATAAAAACTGTTTAGGAACAGTATGCAATCAATAACTATTTTCTGACATATTTGTTTCATCTGATTAAAGGTACAATTATATTAATTATTTTAGCGTATCCGTATCTTTCCCTTTCTCTCTAAGTTGTATTTATTTAATATTATCCACATATTTTTTAACCTTTTTATTTGTTTTATTATTTGGACCACTTTCTATAAGTGTAACTCTACGTATTTTTCTATTGTTTAAATTACCCTGTACAGCTATAATTTTACTTCGCCCAATATGCCAAGTATAAGCAACTATTTATGTTGCACACTATATAACATTTTTTAACCACTCTGAATAACTACAATTCCACTCCATCTTATATTCCAATCATCTTGTATATACAACTGCTTTTAACATTTTTTGAACCCCCTGCCCTATAAGTCGAATATCCTCACTGCATATACTTATTTAACCATTTTTTGAGTTTTTTATCCACTCTGTATAACTATAGTTTTACTTCACTCTTATTTCAACCACCTTGTATATGCAACTTGATATGTGCCACCCAATACAACATTTCTTGAACTACCCTTTATAACTTATATTTCAATCCTCCTATATATGCAATTGCTTATGTACCACTCAATATCACATTTATTTGTAAACATTTTTGAACCCACCTGCCTAACTGTAACTTTACTTCGCCGTATATTTCAAATGCGCACATTGCTTGCTGCTTGAAATGCGATGTAAGCACACACCTACCACCGTATACCATACAGAAAAGATTGCTCAATTAAAAAAAATCTTTTCGATACACTAATGAAGTATTTTGTGCCATTTCACTGGACTGCAATGAAAACCGTTACAAACACCCTGTACGATATACCTACTTTCATGGCATATCTTGACATCTAAGCTAGATACTTATTATCAAAATTTGACATTTACATTGATGTTTACCGTTTTTTGTAAATATTTTTAAGATTTTCAGAAGAAAGGTATGTTTTACGTTACAGATAATTATATGGAATCAAGCTGGAACATCTCTTTGTAGAATACATTTTAAAATATTCAAATTGGTTGAGCCGTTTTAGACAAAATAGTGTAGATTTCTTGATCGTCACTGAAATGTAGTGTCTTAATTATTGTTTTTTCTGATTTTCTGGAAAACCGTAAATCTCACGTTATAAAAAATTATATGGTACCTTTCTGTAATATTTCTTAATATAATGCCGTTTAAATAGCCCAAACTTTGAATAATCACTGAGCATACGTAAAAAAAACGTGCCGACGAATTGATACCCTCCTTCTTTTTGGAAGTCAATTAAAAAAGGTGCTTAGTCTGTACAAATTAATTACCTACCTATCTAAGTAATTTCGAAAAGATTGTTGAGGAGGTCTTGAATTATTTTGTCTATTCATGGGTTTTCTCTCCTCCAAATTTTTTCCTGTAACAGATAAGTATTTAAAAAATTGTATATGTAGAACAAAGTGTAGTAAGGCAATTTCGTAAAATTGCCCGGATTACTGGCTGTCCGTACAGAGATTCTTCCTCACAGTTTTTCTGAGAGAAAGAGATGTCTATAAAATGATCAACCAGTATTCCTGTATATAAGTAATGTATTGTATATTGTGTAATACTTATCTGTGTATGGAGACGTTTCAACTCCGAGTCTGGAGTCGTTGTCAATCGTTTAGTGTTGTTTTCGAGGTTTTTTTCTAAAAAATTTTCGCTTTGATTTTGAATTTATTGTTTGTCAAAAAAAAAATTTGACACTGACAATTTGTTTTAAAAACAAATAATACCTTGCGCTCTATCCTCACACATACCAAACCGTTTAACGCAACCCAGAGTTCTAAAAATTGTGTGTACAGTGTTTTGTGTGACTGTGGCCATTCTTATACCGGTGAAACTTCAAGACCTTTAGAAGTAAGGAAAAAAGAACATCAATATAACATTTCCAGAAGACATGTGGACAAATCAAATTTGGCCAATCATGTATTAACGAGCACCGGCAGCCATAGGATAGACTGGGATAAAACAAAGATCTTGTTGAAAGAAGAAAACTTAAAAAAGAGAAAACTTAAAGAAGCCAGCTGTATGATGATAAACAACACTGAAATCGGAGCACCTTCAGCCGACCTTCATTTGGACTGGAAGAATTTACTGCTAACAGAACAAAAAAACGGTAACCTCAGCGTCAAGTGATCGCCAAACGACAAATTGTCAGTGTCAAATTTTTTTTGACAAACAATAAATTCAAAATCAAAGCGAAAATTTTTTAGAAAAAAACCTCGAAAACAACACTAAACGATTGACAACGACTCCAGACTCGGAGTTGAAACGTCTCCATACACAGATAAGTATTACACAATATACAATACATTACTTATATACAGGAATACTGGTTGATCATTTTATAGACATCTCTTTCTCTCAGAAAAACTGTGAGGAAGAATCTCTGTACAGACAACCAGTAGTCCGGGCAATTTTACGAAATTGCCTTACTACACTTTGTTCTACATATACAATTTTTTAAATACTTATCTGTTACAGGAAAAAATTTGGAGGAGAGAAAACCCATGAATAGACAAAATACCTACCTATCTAGTATAATTTTCAAGTCAGCGTCAGGCTATCCATCCTACATTGCACTTGGCCAAGTAAAGTTGGTTCTTCCTTACTGAAAAGCAACAAATAGAAAACCAGTGCTTGTGAGGGCGTTTACCTGAGTCGTTACCTGTGTCGACTACCGGCTCAGAGACTTTTCGTGAAATCGACGCGGAAAATCCAAATGATAATAATGATTCTTATGGTATTATAATATCAAAGAATTCCAAATCCTAAGTAGCTATTGCGACGGAGATATTATAAAAGTAATAAACATTTATTTTTACGGGGTAAACATCATTATGTAAGATGATCATGATCGGAGAACTGGACAAAGAGCAGCTGCAGTTTCTGGTTCTAGAAATTAACGAGAGGATTGAAGAAATGTAAGAAAAACTGTGGCGGATCTAGAAGAGGACGATGACACAGAAATGGACAGACGTAGACGAAAGAACCGAACAGGGTCAGGCGACTCATCGGCTGGAAGCGAAATGGAGAGGGACCAAATTCTCAGAAGCCACAAGGAAAGAAGAGAGAAATTGCCATTACACCTAGAGAAAACGCTGACACCCCCTTAAGAAAGACAGAACCCGAACCGAAAATAAGGAAAAACATTCAGAGTTCCACAAGACGGTTAGATACAGAGCTGGACAAAAGACACAAGATCCCAACCATTCTCATAAGGGATAAACTTCTCAATCCGATCCATTGGGTTCTTCTGTTTTCAACTGACTGCCATTCTTTTTTATTATGAGTTGGAGCAAAGAATCTTCTGAAATCATGGCTCGAGTAACCTTTAATCTGGAAGGCATGAGTGCACCTGTCAGTATGAAGGTGAAGTAACCTGAAAATTCTATAGTGACGTTCTGTCCTAGGAATTATGGGTAACAGCAATTACATGGAACAGCTCCAGATTAAGAACCTCTATGTGCTAGTTTCAACGAAAATCCTAGATGTCGGTCTTTACATCTTGCCTCTTCAAATTTAACGAAATGTATCAAAGATATAAAGAAGTGTTCGAGAGGATATTCAATTGTGGGAAGCGCAACTGATGAAGGTTCCCTAACCAGAAACAATACATTATATATATATATATATATATATATATATATATATATTTAAATTTTCGCGGTCACTAAATGTATTAGATGGTTTCCGGGAAGTCATCCGCGTAGTTGATAACTGATCCCTGCCGGGATCAATGGTAAAATGACGACGTTTCGGCAGAGTCACATCTGCCCTCTTCAGGTCGGTTCGCATAATTCTCGTAGCCTTCTGCTTTCGCTTCTAGTTACTCGAATACTGATATTTTCAGGAGCGCGCATGGTGTTATATAGTCGCGGCGCGGCGCCTATTGGATGGCACCGTGAACGGCTGCGTGTGATTGGCCCTGGGCGCTCAGTGGGAGCGCCTCCCGCCTGCTGATTTGTTATTTCCGGTTGAGTTGTTATTAGACGGGTCCTGGCCGGTACGGTGTTTAATAGAATTTTCCAACAATTCGATAAGTTATGGATTTCATTGCGTGCGCTTAGACTGTGAGGCCTCTTCGCTATTTCAATTGCCTCTCTTACGAGTCTTGATTTCGGGTGTTCTATATTTGCCAGTACTCTGGTGTTCTCAGAGTCTATTCGATGTGACGTCGTGGTGGCGTGTTCAGCAATGGATGTTGTTTTTTCCTGCTTTCTTATAGCATTCTGGTGTTCATCACGTCTAGCTTGAATTCTTCTGTTAGTTTGCCCCACATAGGTTTTATGACAGCCTGCACATGGAATCTCGTACACTCCCTGTTGTTCTAAAGAGATCCTCGTGTTCGTAGTCCTCAACACCGTGCTTATTTTTCTGTCTGTGTTTGGTTAGGAAAATTACGAGGCAACAGTGCCTGGACTCGTTGTATATTAAATGGATATAAGAGTTGTTCCTTTAATATGGCGAGTATCGTCATATGAGCAACATGTAGCTGTAAAGCAATTTTCCCAGTTCTTGTATCGGGTAGCTCGTCAATTAAATTAAGTACAGCTTCTTCTAACTTTAGTGTTCTAATATCCCAGTGGCGACCATAATCATGTTTTCTAGATTTGAAGCTACTGCTTCTCTTAGCCGTTGATGGAGTTGTCCAAACAAAGTGTGATGAGGGGCTACACATATCGTCTCGACGCTTCTAAGGAATTGCCATTAAAAAGACTAGACGAAATGTATGTCAGCCATTTCTTGGTTTGAATAAACTACCATATGGATGAACATTCGCGAGAAATCACTGTGTGTCAGTAAAAATCAACGAGTGTAAATTAACAATTATTAACTTAGAGTTGTCATTAAGAGGAATTAATATGACAGACGCCTACAAAAAAACAAATAACAGAAGGATTGTTTGTTTCTCCTTACACATGAAATTAATATTTTTTTACACAAAAACAGTGGCAGATACGAAAAAAACACCGGAAATAAAAAGGATTACAAATTCATAAGAGACTGATCTACAATTTTTGTCAATTGCCAGGAGTGTACTGAAAAAAGTAGTTGGAACAGAAAGAACACGTGTCCCCAGAAAAAGCATCCACCCTGTAGATTTTCATGACTGTTTCTGTAATCTTATGATGAAGACTTTATAGAGGCATTATTGCTCCAAAATTGAACTAAGTAACTCGAAAACTTTAGTAGTCAGAAGAAAATAATCTGAAGATTTCTACATCGGTAACAAATCGTTTGCGGACATATATCATAGAAACTAATCGTCATAAAATGACTCGAGGAAGCACATCTTGAAATCTTTCGCACTTATTCATTAACACCCTGTATACAGGGTATTTCGGAACAATCTGAAAATCATCCAAATAATAAAGCACCTTTGAAGCTTCTTTCAGATGTGAACAAAGGTCTGTCAAGCTGGAATATCTATTTTGTATGGCCTACATCTAACCTGTACCATAATTTATTGCTATTTTTTGCTAATTTATTATGCTGCTAGAATATTAATTGCTCCCCCCCTTCCGTGAACTGTTGGCTATTCCAGGTTGGCCGTCAAGCTAGCATAGCCAGCCTTCTATCTTGGAAACCAAGAGGGCAACGGGGGTACTCCTTGCGCCAAAATTAATTGCTAATTAATTACTGAAACTTAGGATATGAGAGATTACCCCGCCACCATCCGCCTCCCTTCCGCACCAACCCCTATATCGAATTAAACCAAATTCCGTTAATAACTATATACGAGACAAAGCGGGCGTTTTTTAAAAAATATCCAAAAATTGGGCTTTTTTCAAAACATATATATTGATTTTCAAAAATTTGCCTTTTTAGGGTTCCCTATATACAATATACGGATACCGTTATAATATCATTCCCGATTTCTGTCTCTGTCACATCACAGCCATCTTCTCCTAAACTACTGGACGGAAGAGGTTGAAATTTGGTATCAATGCATAGTTTGGTGACCCGATCAGGAGTACATATCGTAAAAGAAAAAAAATTGATTTTAGGGGTACTTCTGGGGGAGGGAACTAAAAAATTGAACTTTCCCCCCTGATCTCCGAAACTACTAAGCCTAAAATTTTGAAAAAAATAGGAAATATAGAACGTTGTCCGAACTTTACAGGAAAAATAAGAAGAAACCATTAATATTAATTTTGGGGGGGCAAATTATAGAATTAAATAAAAATTTAGAAATAAATAAATTTCAAACGCATCATGTAATATATCAAATGAAAGGTCTCATTCTGAGGAACACAAGTATATTTTTTTCATATTTAAAAAAATATATTTAAAAAGATATTGACGAAAATATACCAAAATTTACCCATTCTCCCCCCCTTATCTCCGAAACTATAAAACCTAAACTTTTGAAAAAAATTAGAGGTATAGGTTCTGACCTGAAGTTTACTGGAAAAATAAGGAAAAACCTCTACTTTTAATTTTGGGGGGCAAATTACAGAATTAAATGAAAATATATAATTAAAATTGTTTCTAACCCATCATGTTATATATCAAATGAAAGAGCTTATTACGACGAAAACAAATATATTTTTTTCATATTTTTAGAATAAATTAATTAAAAGATATTAACATAAATATAAAAGAAATTACCCATTCCCCCCTTATCACCGAAACCATAAGCTGGAAAATTTGGAACAAAAATGCAGGTATAGCCCCTCACCTGAACTTTACTGGAAAAATAAGGATAAACCCCTAATATTTATTTTGGGGGGCAGATTATAAAATTAAGTAGAACATATAAAATTAAAATTGTTTCTAACCCATCATGTTACATATCAAATGAAAGGACTCATTATGAAGAAAACAAATATTTTTTTTCATATTTTTAAAATAAATTAATTAAAATATATTAACAAAAATATAAAAAAATTTACCCATCCCCCCTCTATCTCCGAAACCATAGCTGGAAAATTTAAAAAAAATTGGAGGTATAGCCCCTTACCTGAACTTTAATGGAAAAATAAGGAAAAACCCCTAATTATCATTTTGGGGGACAAATTATAGAATTAAATGGAAAATATAAAATTAAAATTGTTTCTAACCCATCATGTTATATATCAAATGAAATTGCTCATGATGAAGAAAACATTTTTTTTTTCATATTTTTAAACTAAATTAATTAAAAGATATTAACAAAAAATATAAACAATTTTACCCATTCCCCTCCTTATCTCCGAAACTATATGCTGAAAAATTTTGAACAAAGTGGAAGTATAGCCCCTCACCTGAACTTTACTGGAAAATATATATATATATATATATATATATATATATATATATATAAATATATAATAAGGAGAAACCCCTAATATTCATTTTGGGGGGCAAATTATATAATTAAATGGAAAATAAAAAAAATATAATTGTTTCTAACGGGTAATATATCAAATCACAGGGAATACAAATACATTTTATTAAATTGTTTAAAATGAATATTTTAAAATATATTTAAAAAATATTTTTAAAAAATTACCCATTCCCTTCCTTATTCCCCAAACTATAATATAATATTTTTGTTTATTGGTTAAATGTGAAAAAATCCCTAATTCTATTATTTCGCCCCCAAATAATAGAATTAAACGGAAAATAAATTATTAGAAAACCCCCATAGTAATTTTAGGGGCAAATTATACAATTAAATGGAAAATAAAAATTCAATTTTCAAAGGCATCATGTATAATATCAGATAAAAGGCTCACTATGTGAATTACAAATATATCATATTTTTAAATCATTTGTTTAAAAGATATTAACAAAAATATTAAACATCGACTTAATTCCCACTTTAGAAACTACACTATTTAAATTTCGAAAAATATATTTTAGTTGTATTTCTTAATAATTTGAATAACAGATTTAATAATTTATAATTTAAAACTTGACCTATTTTGCCCTTTATCTTCCAATATACAGAGCCTTAAAACTCAGACAGTAGATCATAGAAGACTTTTCTGAAAAATTATTAATAAAATAAAATTTTAATGTTAATTTTTGGGGGCCAAATTAGAAAATTAAATACATATGTATTCTGATAAAAATCAAGCGAATCCTGAAGCCTATAAAATAAAAATCTATGTGTGGAAAATGAAAGTGTATATTTTTTATAAATTTAAAACGCTTCCTTTAAAAGATATTAGGGCAAATATAAGAAAATGCACTCATTTCCTGGTTGTCTGATACTGGAATATCAGAATCTTGAAGGTGGTACAGAACCCTAAGTATGCGAGTCCAACTCGCACTTGACCAAATTATTTCCAATATAATTCACTTTTACTCAATGTTTTTTAACTCGAAAAAACTTTGAAAGTAATAATTTTGTAATAATACTGAAAATACGGTCTTTCATAGCCAATTTTTCAGCAATTAATTTTGGCGCATGGAGCACCCCCGTAGCCCCCTTGGTTTCCGAGATATCGGATTGGCTGTGCTAGCTTGACGGTCAAGCTGGAAGGGGGGGGGGAGCAATTCATTTTCTAGCAGTGTGATATATTAGCAAAAAAATAGCAATAAATTATGGTACAGGTAAGATTTCGGCCAGACGAAATTGATATTCCAGCTTGACAGACTTAAAAAAAATTGCGGAATTTTCGAACAATTGACAATACCAATTTCTCTAAGACAGATAAGAAACATAACATTAAGAATCATAAGGTAGTGAAATAATTTGGATAGAGTTATGATATTCTGTCACGTACCAACTCCTAACTGTCGTTATTCTAAATCATTCATCTTACATCATCATTATCGGGAATTCAAATGAATGCTGCATATATGAACACGTGTTAGAAGGACTATTTGTAATTCAATGAGTGAACAATGCCGATGTATCTCATTGAAAATGCAATTGCAAATATCAAACTAGACCTTCATGTCAATTTGGTGTATAAATACATGAGCCGTCTGCATTCGTAAGTTATTCACTGTCCAAATCTTTTAATATTTTAACAATTCGTTAAAGATTTCGACTTGCAGCATTTTTTATAGATGAAAATTAGGAGTCGCTAAGGATCCGTAATGTGATTGGTTAGGGTCAGTAACGAGTCAAATTTATCGTTGAAACTGTTTCCTTTTCAACGACGAGGAAGTTGAGTATTTTGGATAATGAGCAAAGTAACCAGCAGCATTGAAATTGTAGTAAACTTATTGGAGATCCTGACTTCTATTTAATTTGCTACTTTAAATTAAATAAAAGAAAAATGAACTTGTTGTTTTAGTTTTCAAAATTGTAGATACAGTTCCCAGAGCCGTTATATGTGACGAAGAAACAAGTAGTTGGAGTGGACACGGAACAGAAGTGGAAAGTGTCTAAACATTTCGTAATAAAGGAAGCTACTAAGAAAGAGGTAGAGGATTGTACTAAGCGTTTAGAGAGCAGCAAGAGTGTCAGAGAATATTACCTAATAGCTAATATGCAAAGTATGGAAACTAATAGAAATAATCTAGGAAGAAGAAACGATGCCGAATAAATACCCGTACCCGTACAACTCAGTTCTCTGTGTAAATAACAGATACTAGGAAAAATATTAAGAGTCTCTTCTTTTATAGAACATCAATAAAGGATAGGAAATAATAACATATAACCACCAATTAATGTACAATACCTTAACCAAATATGCTTTTCGTTCTAATAAACATTCCAATTCTCTCTTTCCGATATATTAAATAAAACATTAAAAAAAATTAACCGACTTCAACCTATAAATAAAAATAATCATTATAACAAAATACAACTCTAGCAAATAAATAATACATTCAATGTTGTTAGGTACATACACAGGAAGTAAAAAATGTAAACATTAAAAGGTGCTCATTCTGTACAAGTTAATTACCTCCCAATCTAGTATATTTTTGAAGTCGGTGCCAAACAAATCTAAAATCCTTCATTGCGTACTTATCTACTACTTTATCAAACTTGATTGTTGGTTGGCACCGACTTCAAAAATATACTAGATTGGTAGGTAATTAATTTGTACAGAATGAGCACCGTTTAATGTTTACATTTTTACTTCCTGGGTAGGTCCCTCACAACATTGAATGTGTCATTTATTTGCTAGAGTTGTATTTTGTTATAATTATTTTTAGCTTTTTAGTTATAGATGGAAGTCGGTTAATTTTTTTTAAATATTATATTTTCAACTTTTTAGTTTTTTTGAACTCAAGTAGTTTTCATTCTTTATTTTTTATTTTGGATGTATAACCTTAATAGACAGGACCAGGTAACATCGAAAGCCTCAACATTACACAATGATACTTTCTCATTTAAATTGACAGGTAAATCTTTACGAACAAATTGTACTAGTACGCGTTGACTTAATAAGCCCAAAATATATTTATGCCTTATGGACCACGCCATGTAACCTTTTTGCAACTTTTTTTGACAACTCTGTATAACTCTAGATAATTCCACGCCACCAATCATCCTGTACATACGACTACCCACGGACAAGCATAAATCTGTTAACTGCCTTCTGTAAACTATAGGACGGAGTAGAATCCATCCCACATTTACGGAGTCAAATCCGTCCTATATTTCAACCATAGTATATACTCCTTATGGGCTACCCCATAAATTATTTAATTTTTCACATTTTATATTATCGCCCTGTGTAACATTAATTCCTCTCCACACTTTATGTAACTTCTTATGGGCTATAAAATAAATATTTTGTTAATCACACTGTATAAATATAATTCAACTTCAGCATATATTTCAACGATCCTGTATATGATTTGTTTACGTCCATATCATGTAACAGTTCTTTAAACACCCTATATAATTTTAATTTCACATTTTTTCCAACATTTTTATAGCACCAAACGTCCACTCCACCCTATATTCCAACCATCCTGTATATACGACTAAACGGCTTAACCTATATTTCAATAATCATATAAATGCAACTCCTGCTATCACTTTACTTTGTGATTTTGTTTGCTATAACTAAACATCCTGTGTAGAAACGCACCAAATAGCAGTTTAAGGTTTGACATGTGTTGTCACTGAATTTTCTATTAGGCCGGGAGAATGTGACAACCAAAAGCACCGTCTTCGCAAAATGGAAAAATTTTCATTTAAATAGGTATTTGCCTGGTATACAAACAAAACGAGCTTGATACTCATTGATTTAAGAGCCGAAAATACTATGCTTTGGTACCTATATGCTTGAGATGTACATAGAAAATTTTCAAATTCGCAATTAAAACTTCCAGTGCCTAAAATTCCCGCACTATTACGTTGGAATTAAAATATTTATGAGGAAATGTCCGTTATGTGATTTCGATGAAATTTTTTATAAGAATTTTGGAATTTTCGGCGAATTTCTGCAAAACTGCAAGTTGCACGTCGCAGAAAAGTATATGAGATCACCTAGGGATCTTTAATAGATTAAACGTTAATAGACAGGACCAGGTTATACATACAAAATAAAAAATAAAGAATAAAAACTACCTGAGTTCAAAAAACTCAAAAGTTGAAAATAAAACTTTTAAAAAAATATATAACCGACTTCCACCTATAACTAAAAATTTAAAAGTAATTATGAGAAAATACAACTCAAATAAATAACACATTCAATGTTGTTAGGTTAGGTTAGACATTGAAAGGTGCTCATTCTGTACAAATTAATTACCTACCAATCTAGTATATTTTTGAAGTCGGTGCCAAGCAACAATCAAGTTTGATGAAGTAGTAGATAGTAGTATGTAATGAAGGATTTTAGATTTGCTTGGCACTGACTTCAAAAATATACTAGATTGGTAGGTAATTAATTTGTACAGAATGAGCACCTTTTAATGTTTACATTCTTTACTTCCTGGGTAGGTACCCAACAACATTGAATGTGTTATTTATTTGCTAGAGTTGTATTTTGTTATAATTATTTTTAACTTTTTAGGTAAAGGTGGAAGTCGGTAATATATTTTTTAATGTTTTATACAAAATATATTAACCGACTTCCAAGTACAACTAAAAGTTGAAAATACTTAATATAACACTAGACAATAAACAACACATTCACTGTTGTTACGTACTTACACACAGTAAAATAATTTCTCCATTCCATACAAATTAATTACCTGGATATCTAGTATATTTTTGTAGTCGGTGCCAAGCAATAATCACGTTTGATGTAGTAGTATGTAAGTAAGCAATGGTGGATATTACTTTATTAATATACTAGATTTGTCTGTAATAAATTTATACAGAATTAACACATTATTTGACTATGTATGTAGGTAACTAACAACAGTGAATGTGCTATATATTATCTAGTGTTATATTTTGTTAATTATTTTCAACTTTTTAGTTCTGCTGGAAGTCGGTTAATATATTTTTAATGTTTTACGTATCATATAAATATTAGCAATACATCTAAAAATACATCAAAATTTGTATATTCTAATTGAAATTTCGTGGTTATGTTTTCTTAAACCTACATTTGTTCCTTCTCTCTCTAAGTGTAAACAAAATAGGCAAGGTTTCGGTGAACAGTGGAAATGTCAATATTTTGGGTTTTGTTTTGGTCGAAAATAAGACTAAAGCTGAATGTTCTTTACCTGAAAATCCATTGTAGGTCGGACACTAGTATTAAGTTAGCTGTTAAGTTGTAGACCATTTCGACGCAATAGGTAACCAGCTTGTCTCTGTAGACACTTTACACGTAAAATTCATTTCCCTGTATTTTTTCTTGTGATAAATAAGATTTTATTGCGCAATAGATTATTTTGGATGTTCATTTGTGCAAACTGCCAGGAACACTAGTCGATTTCTTATAGAAAAAAACTCTATGGCAGGATTAACTGTGAGAAAATACTTCCACGGATTTGTCAACTAGTTTTCCTCTATAATATGCTTGGATATATTTTGTATGATACTTATTTGAGTGATGTGACATTTCAATTCCTTGTCAGGAATCATTCATTTTCTCTGCATATCAGTTGATTGATTAATTGATCTTGAAGTTTCCTTTATGATATTCATTTGACAGGAGCTGTTGCCATGATGCCGTTACCTCTATAGAGAGTATCCGAATTTCTTCATTATTTAAGAACATGTAGACACTTTCTTTGATTTTTTTTATTTGGTGTGATCTTCTATAAGTAGTACATTTTGTATATAGCATTATCTGTGAGTTCATGGTTTGTCAATCTTGATCTATCTATATGTCATCTTCAGATGTTCTATTGGTGTTTTTACTTTTTCTAATTTGGAAATTTCTTGATGTATCACCGGTAGGTGTTTTTTCGCAACTTGTACTCTGTACACACAATTTTTGGAACTTTAACTAGCGATTTACGGTTTTGTTCTTTTCAAATTTGACCTTAGTTTTTGACTTGTTTTAAAAATCCTGTTCACTTGGTATTTATCTCTAGTACGTTTAATTTATTTGGATAGAACAGAAATATAGGATATAGCGTTTATAACTGCAGAGTTAATATCAGTTTGTGCGTTGTTATTTAAATTAGAAATACTTGTTTGTGTAGTTTTTTTTGTTTTTCTGGGTTTGGTAAACTGTTTGATTAATGAAATTTCATGTGTATTCGTTTTGTTCTAAAACTTCCTTTAGTGAATACAATTAAAAAAAAATTCTTCTGTTCATGAAACTGCTTTTGTCCTGTCATATGAGGATTTAACGACTCGTTTTTTTTACGTTCAATGAGTGATTTGAATAGGTTCTCTACAATTTATTATGAATATATCAAATAATTCTGTTTGCTTACGAATATTAACCAATCAGTTATAAGCAAAACAATGTGTACGTACATACTGTAAAGCATAAAATGGAAAAGTTTTTCCTTTACCACAAATTATTTATAATTTTTGATTATTTTCACAATTGCAACATTTAAAATATTTCGCTATCAATAAACGATAAATTTGTTGCTATATATAGTGGGTGTTGTTGATTTATTTCCATTAATTACAAACAATGAGTGATTAAGTCGTTAACGTCAATAAAGACGTCACAGGATGACCTAGGCCTAGATAAATAATGTCACTATACGCCTCGCATTCGTTTTATCAAAGTAGAATTTATTAATGATGTTGCGTTATAAAGTGATAATTTAGTTATTGCAAAAATGAATGTGCGTTTTTCAGATTGCTGACGGTCAGCAAAATGTTTCAGAGTACTAAAATTAAAAGAACATGGTTTTTCAATTCTAACTTCATAATTACCTACTATATAATAATCAATAATAATTTATTTCGGGCCTGATCCATTACGCCATTAAAAAAAATTGCACTTACATTACAAATATAAAACCAACAAACTAAAATATTAATTACACTAAACATTTGAAATATCAACTAACAAACCTAAAACATAAAGGCTCAACTATATACTTTGAAATTTTTGTGCTAAATAATCTTTAGAAGAATTTTAGAATTGCAGCCAATAATTTTTTTCGTTCATTTCGAGGCAATAAAGTACGGAGAATTATTATACAAGGAAGTACTATCTCTTTCTACCTATGTTCATCAACATACCTAGAATGACATTGATAGATACTGCAGTTTCTTTTAAACGTGTTAGTATTGTTGTAACTAAAGATAAATGGAACGGAAAAATGGAAGATTATGAAAATGTCGTCCTGCATCTGTAGATAAAATTAATTATTAGCCTTTTTTATGCGAAAAAAACCCAGGTTGTAAATAGACCGTCAGCTGGCGACATAGTTGAGTCCACCATTTACTCGTTTTTGGTCTGAAGAGTGTTGAAATATGTGTTATTCTTGAATGCAATGAAATGAACTTAGTGAAAGAATCGCGCGGGTAACATAGGAAAAACTTGTTTTCCATTTTCAAAAAAAAAGATGTTTTTAACCAATTTTCTCGGTTCTGCCATGTTGATTAAATTAAATCTATGATACAACCAAGCATTAAATTCCTATAGGTATAAGCGTCACATGTGGCCAAAGAGTTGAGATGAGGACCACATCTTGTAAGGAAACGTAACAATATGGCCAAGATTTCTCGTTTCTGCCAAGCCAAGCAATGAAAGCTGATATCAAGAGTAGCCCACAAAAAAAATGGGAAAAGGTTTGGAAATGCCCAAGTAAGGTTAACGACAGGAATCATTCAAGTTTCCACAATATTTTCAGTTCCTTAGTCTTACTTGACCATACCCATACCATATGGCATTTTTTGTAGACAACTGTCGTTATCAATTTGGACAACTTGGCTGAAGCGAAAAAATCGGCCGAAAACATCTTTTTTCTGAAAATGGTTATTCCTATATTACTTACGCGGTTCTCTCGCAATTTGCCCTCATTGTATTCAACAATAAACACTTTCCAACCCACTTCGAGACAGAAACGACAAAATGGTGGACCAAAATCTGTCACCAGTTGGCGATCGAATAAGCAGAACTACATCGGAGCATGATATTGTGACAATATGTTAATATATAATAACTGTCTGGATACGTGTAATCAGTAGCCAGCTACCTGACCATGTTGATCTATTCATCGAAATTCATTGTTCTGCTCAGTGATTGCCTGGTTCATTTTGGCGGAGTCTTTCATTAATTACTTGACAATTTTTATGGAAACCAATGGATTGAAACAGATGGTCCAGTTCAATGACCTTCAAAATCCTCAATGTTAAACCCTTATAATTATTTTATCTAGGCTGGCTTAAAGTTTTTAGTTTATGCTATCACAATAGAAACACGTAATCAGCTGAGGAAACCGATGAACGTGCTCGTAATCAAATTAGGACTAATCCTGAAATTTTTGCAAGTATTAGACAACCTTTACAGAAACTAATAAATTTATGCACTGAAGTAAATGGTCGTCACAGTTTGACAACAAGATAATTTGACATTCAAACATGTTTGACTTTATTAATTTATCAAAGTCAACTTGGTTCTGTAAACATAAAAAAGAATGAAATAGTTTTTTTGAGAACGATATCGTACAGCAATTCTAAACATATTCTACACGAAAATTTTCTTCCAACTTCTGCACAACTTTCACCAAATTTAAAATATTTTTTAATAATAAACACGCGTTGCTCAATCGTATATCTCTCCATTTTTAATAACTGCAATATTCCTACTTGTCATCTCTCAAATAACATATGATATTCTAGTACAAAAAAAATAAATGGCGGCAAATTTAAAAATTAACCTCAAATTGGAACACCCTTTATAATAATACTGCTTTATGTTTTTCTTTATTTATGTACAACGAGAGTTCGTTCCGTTCTTTTGAACCTTGTTAGCCCCCACAATAACTTTTATTTGGAATACACATGCACTCCTAAAATCGCCTTCATAGACTCTTTCTTATAGCTTTTTAGGCTATAAGTAGTCCCAATTGTGTTTGGTTATAACAATAATTACTTAGTTCAACCAAAGATTCAATACATTACAGACTACAGAAGAAGAATGCAAAATCTCCTGTAATTTATGAGGAGAAAGGTTCGGAACCTTCATTGGGATGAGACTGTATATATCTAAGTCTCATGCCATTAAATACAATCGCGAATTGGAAGAAGAAGCACCCAGATGGTCTGCTCAAGAAGTCTTAGACTTGGTTTGAGCTGAATTATGATACACTGGACGGGCGGCCAACAAACACCTGGCATAATTATACCCGCAAAGAACTTTAGCGGCCATCAAGCACAAAAGAAGGAGAAAGTTTTACCAAGACCTCCTAGTCGTATCAAAGTCGACGTCGAAGAGGCAGGTGGCTCAACTTCACAAGTACCGCCCGCTCACCCCTTTTTTTGTGTGCCGGTTTGCACCACTGTCGTCGTTGCCGTCGAGGCTTAGCGGTCAGAGGTACCATAAGATAGGGTCGATAATGCTACAATCCAAAAGACCTATACGGCGGTAAACCGTTCTGGCACTTACAAGATGGCCTTTTTCTCCTAACCATTCATTAGCCAAATTTGGAGTTGTCTCTAAAGGCCATAATAAGTCTTATACGTCGATCTTGAACTTCATTTGTGTTCCTTCGACTTCCGGTGCCTATTTCTCCGGTTTTGGGTATTATGAAACCACGCTTGACAACATCTCATAACAGTAACTTAACTTCTGTTCGTGAGGTTAGCGATTTTTCGAAATGAAAAACCCACCTTCCGTAAACCAATAATTCGACCTTTTTCAAATTCACGTTGTTGGCGACACATTCGGCGTACACGTACTCTAGGCATTTAAACATTTCTACACATCGATTTTGGATTCCATCAAACAGTTTGTTTTTTAGTAAATTTTAAAAAAATGCAAAAATAACTACACTATTAAATTTTAAACATATTTTTGGGAAATGACACCACAATTCACGAAATTGACCTTGACCCCAAAACGATTAGAAATATACTCTAATCGTTTTGGGGTCAGAGTCAGACCCCGTTGTCAATGGCAAAGAAAGTATGAAAAAATGCACAATTGTAAAATATAAAATAAAAAAAATTGACAAACCATGCCACAACTATCCTTCAAGAAACAACTACAACATTTATTGCAAAAAAAATTTTTAATGGAAAGAATGAATAATATTCACCAAACTATACAAAATTCGATTTCTTTATCAGTGAGTAAAAACTAAAATCAACCTCTCCTATCTGAAAAATGAACTTGTTTAAAGAACCATTTTTTTACAAAAATAATATATTTGTTTTATTTTTTTAAGTACTTAATCGACTTTATTTAAATTACGTAGTTAATAGCTTTTTTGTCATTGTCGTAATATTGTATTACAAAAATATATAAAAAACAATAAAAAATATAAAAGAAAATAAGCAAACTGCTAACTTAAACCGAACCAAACTTCTATTTTTATTTCTAGAGAAATCTAAAATGAGATAACATATAGATAAAAGCGAATTTGCAGTTCAGGTAAATAAAAACTAATGGTCAATTTGAAACATGTTGTATAATAACTAAAAGTGTAAGCTGCATACTTAATGAGAGTTATTCCCACCAAGTGATATTTTCCTATTCAAATTACTTTCAAAGTTATTGGTACATCTTCCAGTAGGTACACTTAAAACCCCAGGCAATAAATTCTTGGACTTAAATTGTATGTTACTAATTATTAACAATGCATTTTATAATTGATAAGCGGGTGTCCGGATTGGTTAATTCGGGTGATTTAAATGTCAATCAAGAACTGATTATAGGAATTAGTTCTGGACCTGCTCACGTTGGAACTAAAAGCATTTCATTCCACGGATGTTAAGACTTAATCGTTTTTGTAGATGGCTAACGTTTTATTATCGATATAATTGTGTTAGAATTTTTCAGGCGTGGGATTCGCTTTGCCCAAACTACAATTATGACTCTTTCGTATGCTAGACGGACTGGACATTCCTGGGGAACCATTAAAATTATTGATTCGATTTTTAAAATATGTAAATGTTATATGAAGTACCTTAAACTTGTACATATTCATCATCGAATCATGCGAAAATGAAAGTCTAATTTCTTGTGTTCAAAATGTTTTAACAGGCTTTCATTGGCTTAACCTGTACGTTTGCTTCTATCAAGTAACGGAATGTTTCATCGTAATTTTCATCGACTTCATGACATCTAATTTTTTAGTTTTTAAGTGGGATTAACATTGCTTTTCTTCATCATGATCGTTTAAAAATGACTGTAACCGTAAAAATGTGGTGAATAATGTTTGGCTTTATTTCGGGGGGGGGGGGGGGAGTTAGTAATGGACAAATTTCAATACAATTAAAATAATTATCACAATTTTGTTACGATTCAAGTATTAATCCAAATGTGTAATTTAGCTCTTAATTTAAACATAACTGCAAAGGATCATACGACGTGTAAGTCATATTTTACTAAAAATATAAAATTTGTTGAATTATAATAATTTAAATCTAATCCACCGATTTAATATTCTGGGAATAAATAAAGAGGTCATTTTATTATAAGAGATTAAATTATAGGCACATTATTTAACTAGATATTTTTTAAATCAAAGCACCTTTAAATTATTCTTCAAAATAGCTGCTGTAATTAAGTATAATCCAAACATATTGGAATACTCATTCATCTTGTAAGAAACTTGAATAATTAAAAGAACCTGGGCGACCAAGTGTCGCTCTGAACCTCGAAGTTTCCTTGGACTTCTATCTCTTGAAGTGGTTGATCTCACAACGTTTCAATAGCTGTGTATCTGTGTGTTGTTAATCAAGTTTGATGAAGTAGTAGATAAGTACACAATGAATGATTTTAGATTTGCTTGGCACCGACTTCAAAAATATACTAGATTGGTAGGTAATTAATTTGTACAGAATGCGCACCTTTTAATGTTTACATTTTTTACTTCCTGGGTAGGTACCTAACAACTTTGAATGAATTTAATTTAATTTAATTTAATTTGAATTTATTTGCTAGAGTTGTATTTTGTTATAATTATTTTTAGTTATAGGTGGAAGTCGGTTATATTTTTTTTTAAATGTTTTATGATTTTACCTTGTTATAGATAATTGTACTTCAAGGCGCTTTACTTTCCTAATTTGTAATTAAGAGTCATCCACCCATGTTTACGTCAAATTAATATTCAGCCCTGAACTTTTATATCCATTTTGTAATGTTTTTAGTCACTCTTCCGGTTCTAGGATTTATTTAAAAAAACAGTCGGACTCACCGTAATTTATTTCCACTACTTTTATATTCACACAACTATTTACAATTTATCTTGAACACCTGCTGTTTACTATACAGTAATGGAATACTGAATGAATCCCTTTTTATATATTTCTTCACGGAATTTTCTAGAATGTTTCTCTATCACTCGATGAAATTCGGCGAATTTCCATAGCGCCAGCCGCGGACCTCGGGTCGCCAGACAAACAAAATATCGGATGAATTCAATAACAGTCACAAAAAATATGGGGGCTTAGCTATTGAGGAATAATTGTGATTTTGACTGCATTTCGGAGTCAGTTGCCGCCCGCGTCTTTTGTTTTGACAATCACGATAATAAAATGAAAGAGACAGAAGAACGTCGCGCTCGCCTACTACAAAGTCGTTCCACCTATTTCTCATATAAATTGTTACGGAAAAAAAAAGTGTTTTCGTTGATAACTGACTTTCCTGGAACATTTACATACGACGGAAATGTTTTATACTGTCGTGTTTGCCAGAAAAATATTTCGTGCACAAAAATTTCAAATAGACCAACATATCAAAACAAGTCTTCACATCGCAGGATTGCAAAAGAAAGGTCCACGACAACAACTTATAACCGAGTCTACATTTAGCTCTAAATGAAAACAAAACAACGAATTTAGCATGGATTTATGTGAAGCATTGCTTGCAAGTAATATTCCTCTGTATAAAATTAACAATCTTATCCTCAAACAATTTTTGAATAAGTATTGCTTAAATCAAAATGTACCGGACGAATCTACTTTGCGTAAAAATTATATGCCTATATGCCAACAATTTGTCTACATATTACGGAAGAAATACGAAATGAACTCAAAGACAACTTTATTTGGATTTCAGCTGACGAAACTACAGACAGTTGTGGCCGTTATATAGCGAATTTAATTGTTGGTACATTACAACTGGAGCCGACTTCTTCCTACTTGGTGGCCTGGAAAGAATTGGAAAAGACAAATCATTCTACGATAGCCAGATTTGTAAATGAGGGTATTAAAAAAATATTTCCTGAATCAGCTGTAGAAGAAAGAGTATTGATATTTCTGTCAGATGCTGCCCCCTATATGATAAAGGCAGCCTAGGCGCTATAAGTATTTTATCCCAATTTGATTCATGTTACGTGCTTTGCTCATGGAGTACATCGACTTGCTGAAGAAGTACGATCCACATTTGGAAATGTAAATGAACTGACTGCTCGTATCAAAATTTATAAAGAAAAATTACCGAATTTGCGACTACCTCCTGAACCAGTTATAACTCGATGGGGAACGTGGATCGAAGCAGTGTTGTTTTACAATGAACATTTTGAGGCTATTAAAGGTGTAGTAAATGACTTTGACAGTGCCGAATCAATAGCAGTTTATCAGTCTAGGGAAGCATTTAACGATCCTAAAATAAAAAAAAACATAGCCCTGATTTGCACTCATTTTTCCTACATACCTGAAAGTATTAAAAAGCTTGAAACTCGTGGTCTGGCATTGACTGACTCCATCCAAACAATGAATAAAATACGCCAAATGAATTCCGCGTTGCCAAATGGATGCCGCATAAACTTAAAAAAAAGTTTGAAAACATATTCAAGAATATCCCAGGTTTTCTAAGTTTGTGTGAAATTGATAGTTTCATTAATGGGACGGCATAATTTTTGCCAGAAACTATCAGTGCTAATATAGCACCTAAGTTCAAATTCTGCCCAGTTACCTCAGTGGATGTGGAGCGAACCTTTTCCACTTACAAAAATATTCTAAATGATCGTAGACACAATCTTACCACTGAAAATTTAGAAAAATATTTGATTGCTTACAAAAATTTTAAATAATTTTAATGTCATATAATGTTACTGTACCTATTATCTCCTATTAAAAAATAATTTACTAACTGTATGCTGATTTTGAATAAAAAAAATGAATAACTACTTTCCTCTTTTTTTGGGGATTCCTAAAATTTATCATTTAATTTCGCATATTCTGCCAATTTTCGTGTATATTTCAAGCATTTTTCATGCATATTTGCATTCATATAACAAGCTTTTTATGTTGCATATAATCCGGTCTTTAGTGATGAAGATGGTCCTGGCTTCTAAAAATACTGGTGAAATATTTTTTATGTTTAAGGTATTTAGTTAACTGAAATTATGAATTGTAGAGAAACATTTAATACATTTACTAATAACGAAATTCATCAATTAAACATGAACCGTTGTTAAAACAGTTTTTATGGTAACCGGTTACTTTTTCATAGAACAAAAAAAGAAAACTAATGCTGTTGAATCAACCAGATGACTTGGCTAAATTTGCACCAATTAATTATATCGTTCAACAGTTTGAATTATCTTCATAAATCTTAAATATATAGAGATCGATCTCTTCAGTCTTTGCTGATGTGACCACTGGTGTATGAAGAATTATTTATTTAGATTTTACAAACGATAAAAAGAAAAAGCTTGTAATAAAGGTATACTTGCTATTATTACAGATTTAAAAGCAATATAAATACAGTTTATGAATTTTGCTGTACAAGGTGTCAACGTAAAAGTACATTGGTAGATATTTAATCTAACACAACTCCAATAAGTTAAGATGCAGGGGAAATGTTTCTTTCATTCAATCCTTGCTTGCTATAATTAGGTGTTTCAAAACAAAGTTATCGATTATTTAAATTTTTTACAGGTGCACATGACTGTGATCACTACAAGACTTCATTATGTTCGGGTTCATTCTAAAAAGATGTCTATACCATTATAATGTATAAGAGCACATTAAAGCGGATTGATTTATTTTATAGTACCTATAATATTATCGAGAGAAATAGTGATTCTAGATCCCTCTTATAATGTATATTTTGTCAGCTACAAACAATGCAATATTGGTAAAGCTAAAGCTGTATTTCAGATAAGAAACAATTTACCAGAGACTCCAAATTGAGAATTTTGTTATACATAACCTGTCTCATAACATTTCTAGGCATAATAATTTGCAAAACATAAATTGGTTAATGATAGTCTGAAGCTGGTAGACAATATCCCTGGTTCCTCGAAGTTTCCTTGGACTTGGAAATTCAGTGTATCAGTGGTATTTATACCTTTAATCGGTCATTCGTCGCCGATCATGGTCATTGGATCTCATCCGGTCCAATCAGCGTCGTCGTATCTGGCGGTTGGTTGTCGGTGATGCGTGGCGGCAGAGGCTGAAGAAGGGGTTTCCAAATGTTTTTAATTTGGACGCTGGGCTCGCTAATTATATTGTCGTTCGAGTTTATATATGCTGTCTCTATAAATTTTCTTTTATACCAATGCTCCTCCTTGTGAATTACCCTGGCCTAGTCCCAGTGATGTTGTGGTGTTTGGTCCACGCCCTTTGAGTAGCTAGCGGAGCTAACGAAGTCTGGGCTAGCTAACCACGCGTGGATCGAACACAACAACATCAACTGACCAGGCCAGGGTAATTCACAAGGAGGAGCATTGATATAAAAGAAAATTTATAGAGACAGCATATATAATCTCGAACGAGAATATAATTAGCGAACCCAGCGTCCAAATTAAAAACATTTAGAAACCACTTCTTCGGCCACTGTCACTACGCATCACCGACAACCAACCGCCAGATACGACGACGCTGATTAGACCGGATGAGACCCAATGACCATGACCGGTTAAAGGTATAAATACCACTGATAAACTGAATTTTCCATCATTCACCTGATGACGATGGAATTCCAAGGAAACTTCGAGGATAAATTGGTTAAGTTAATTAAATAACTAATTAAGGCACACGAGCAATCCTGGGAACACTTTATTAGCCAGAAAATGACATACATAGTAGACAGCAAATAGCTGAAAGCCATGAATAAATAAGAAAATGTCAGAATCCATATAAATAATATGGAAGAAAATAACTGTGTACAAGAAAAAAGATTTAGAAGAACTAAAAGAAGCTTTTAAAACTACAAAAAACAACAAAAGCTATAGTACTATCCATATTGAAAAAGGGCGATAAAAATGATACTAACAACTATAGAAGGATAAGCTTACTCGAAGCACCCTACAAAATGTATGCCAAAATTTTGAACAATAGATTGAAAATCTTAACAGAACAAATAATCAGAGAAGAACAAATCAGTTTCAGAATGTTCAATAATAGATGGAATTTTAGTACTGCAACAAGTAATTGAAAAACAGAGAGAATTTAGAACAACTTAAATAAAAGGAAACTATGTCATATCATGGAAAAACGGATATATCCAAATTTAATTTACCGTTATGAATCAAATACATAAATAAATATTCGAGAGGACGTTTTTATTGTGGAAAACGCAACTGATGAAGGTTCCCGACCAGAAACAATACATCTTATATATTGTCATGCCTACAAAAGAATGACACCTCGAAGAGAGTATACAACTAATAAGAGCCATAAGAAGCCTGTACCACAATACTAAAGTGATAATTGATATAAAGGGGAGAGATAATAACAAAGGTGTCAGACAAGGATGCAGTATTTAACGTATATACAGTATGGAACAGCCAACAAACAAAATTATATAGGGTATGGTGAAGTGGACAATACCAACTTTCTTATTTTAAATGCAAGCCCTTGTATACAATTTATTTTTTGGATTCTCCAGAAAATTCGAGACATAATTCATGTACAATATCTTACACCTATCTTCAACTGTTTCGGAAATATTAAGTGTTTTCAGATTTATTAAAAAAATTAACATTAAAAAAAGAAAATTATTTTATTTCACAAATTTGCTACATTGCATTCAATAAATAATTCACATTTAGCTCTTAATATTGATCCTGCGTTCCTTTTACTGATTTGAAAACAAAACAGTTTTGTTTATTTTCATCAAAACTCATAGCCTTAGCATCTTGTTGTCTGCCTGCATGACAATGGTGATCAGTGTCAGTGCTATTGTCGTTTGAATTTCGTTAACTCTACATCATAATATTAGAAAAATGGTTCATTTACCAGAAATGCAAAATAACCATTCTACAAATGATTGGTAATGGAGATAACACAAATGGAAGTTACTCGCTTATTTCACGAAAATTTTCCAGATTTGCCGCCTTTATCCCAAGGAACAATTATTTTATTAGCGAAATAGAAAAGCAGTTTCGCGAGCTTAGTCATGTAAGACTGATAAAGAAAGTAGCTGCCAAGTGATAATACAAAATTGAATACTATGCTTGAAAACCCACATAATTCTGGGCGAAAAGCCTGTTCAACGTTAGCCACACATCAAATTTTCGAGTATTAAAGGAAAGTAAAACGTATCCCTATAAAATGATGCGACTCAGGAGCTCATGAAAGACGATTTTGATAGGAGAACGTATTGCTGTGAACAAATGATGGTTAGATAACATGTGATCCAATTAGAAGATGTTTTGTTTTCTGATGAGAGCACATTTCCACTTCACTGTCATGTTAATCGTCAAAATTGCCGCTATTGGTCTAATGATAATCCTCACTGGATGACAGAAAACCGTAAGCAATATCCTGAAAAAGTTAATGTTTTGGCAGGAATTGTTGAAAATTATGTCGTAGATCCCTTTTTCATTCATGGCAACTTAAATGGAGATAAATATTTAGAACTGCTCCAAAACAATGTCGTGCGAAATTCGACAAAGGGATCCTGATCCAGTAAACCCACAACATCCTGTCAATACAATATGGTTTCAGCAAGATAGTGCACCGCCCCATCCGGCAGTACTTGAACTAAAATTTTCCAAATCGGTGGAATAGGAGGCGCGGATCGATAGAATGGCCAGCATGATCTTCTAATTTAACGTCAATTTGATGTCAAAAGTACTGTATACAAAACTAAACCCCTCAACTTAGATGTCCTAAAAAGGCGAATCACGCTTGCGATTAGATCAGTCACCCCTGAGATGTTCAGTAACGTTAGAGACATTTCTATACCTGATTAGCATGTTGCCAAGACGTTCGCGGCGAGCATTTTGAACATTTTCTATATTGACATAATGGTTTTTTTGTTTTTTTTATATTATTAAGAAATAATCAGTATTATTTATTAGATTTTTAGTGTAATGTAGCGAATTTGTGGAATAAAATAATTTTTTTAATGTTAATTTTTGTAAAAAAATGAAAACACTATATTTCCGAGAGAGTTGAAGTTAGGTGTAGGAAATTGTACAAGCATTATGTATAGAATAAGTAAGTTGGTATTGGTCACTGTCACATGACACACCCTATATAATTTTTTGTTGAAAAAATGAGAATTTAAAAATACAAATCGACGTGTCCCAGCGTTTTTCCCAGCATGCCCTCCTTTATTCGTTATCGAAATTAGTCAATTTGGCTGTTCCACACTGTATCAAAGGTTTCTGGAATTGGGAACTATAAAAAATTGGCCCAGGAGTCTTAGAAGATTTACTACAGAACAAACGAAGAAATCCCACAACATCCCAGAGCTACAAAGGCAACTTTAGCAGTCGAGAATTGTTCGGTAGAAAACAGTTGTGGATTCCATAGGTATCACCTCAAAATAAAACTGACAAGTGTAATTGGTGTTTGGAACATAAAAACTAGACAATTGGAGATTGGTGAATTGTGTTATTTTCATATGATACCAGAATCAGCGTACACGAAATTAAGTCAAATCTTTGTATTACGGTTTTGGGGGATTGTAAAGGTTCATGTTATCACACAGAACAACCGATAGTCACTAGTATGCGAATCACAATCAGTTAGCAGGTTTACAATATTAACACTTACAATATAGGAATTTATTCTCCAGAATACTACAAAAACCTTTGTAGAACAAAGTACAAACTATTCTACGGGTGATGCACATTTAAATTCCTATAAAGACGTCCTTCGCTTTTACAAACAAGTAAATTTTATAACTAATATTTAACAATAAATTTCAACAAAACCGTAACAATGTTCATGTTGATCTAAAAAATGTTAATTAATTATTGAAGTGTTGAAGGTGACGTCCATTGTATTTTAAACAATAGTTAAGTATAATTTTTATTTTATTACGAATAATAATTCGCTATAATAATTCAGTAATACCGCAAGTTAGGTCGTTTGGGTTAATGTGACCCCATCGAAAAAAATCACGCATATTAAACAATTTACATCTAAACGAGGATCACAATTGGTTGCTATTTTATTGGGAAATAATGCTAAAAATAACTTTATAACTCTTTGCGACTCCGAAACACAATGGATTCGGTAGCTGTCCTTTTTTAACCAAAAGATGGATGAGAACGGAAGTTTTCGCGGCCAGAGTCATAGCTGATTCTGCTTTTTCCGGATTTGAACTGCCTCATTTTTTAGAATTAATTTATCTATATAGCTAAACCGGAATATAAACAAAGTTTTCCGACGTTTCGCCCAAACTTATAAGGGAACTTTTTCAAGGCTGAGACAAAAAACAAAACAAATGTTACTTACCTTGTTCATCGGAGAACATAAGGTCGTGGGTAAAAGATAGTAAAACACAAGATTTAAATTTATTTATTATTTTTTTAGAGCGCCATTTAATTGAAAACTTTTATGTGAACATAACTTAAAAACCAAAAAATAGTATGCGGTTATGATGTAATCACACCGACCATAGTGATGTCGTATGTTCCTTATAAACAACAACTGCTAATAATCTGATTCTGTTAAAAAAATCATGTATTCAATACTTTCAATGGTGCTTCCAAAAATTCTTTCACAATCGATAGGTTAGGTGTATAAAAAAAATTTGAGAGTTTAATAAAAAATCAAAAAAATATGCGGAATACAAAAAATTGCAATAAAAAGTTTGTTTCGACATAAATTAGGGAACTCTAATAGCGGTAATTAAAGAGTAAAATCTGTTATTTACATAACGGGATATTTAAGAATCTGATTTAAAACTACAATGAAAATTTAGAACCAGCATCACTTAAATCTTCAGCATCATCTAGTTTTAGAAGCTCTTGACTATCCATACTTTCTTTCCATTTTCCAGTAACAAAACAGTTAGCGATCATAGCTTTATTCTGTGGAGCCAACCAATCTTGTACTGAGTTACTCCATGGCATCATTAGATTATTATTTTTAAGTGTTGTGTATTCCTCACCAACTTTATTAGTATTAATATCTTTATCAGAATCATCAGAATCACCCATATTATTCACATTTTCTTCATCCATAGTCTCAAATAAAACTCTTCTTCCAATAATCCCATCTGATCCTTCTATTTCTTCAAATTTTCGTAATTTGTTCAATTCCTCCATTAATTCAATATCATTTTCATTTGCTGTTTTATTCTCTTTCTTCTCATAAAGTTTAGGTTTACAGATTTCAGTTTCATCTTCAGAATTATTTAAGTCATGACCTGTTAGTTAACCACTTGTAAAAATTTGTAATTCTGACTGGTTAATTTTTTCATCAAGGGTCTCTTTTGCTTCTATGATGTTTATGCAAAAAAATCTGAAATCTACGAAAAATGTACTGAACAATAATAACCTAATTAAAATGATTTTATCAAAAAAGGATATTGGTATAATCTGTCTACAGAAAATAAACCTTACCTTTACAAAAATGATCTGAATTTGCTATTGTCACAAATTTACTGTAATGTCTATTTATACTGTACTCTTGAATCTGAAAACTCAAAGCCAAATATTTCCAACTAATTCATTTCCGACTGCACGTCAGTTACATTCCATTTAAACGATTAAATCGGTTCCATACCAAATAGTAACATCAAAATCCCATCTCAAAATTAACAGCTCCAAAACGTAGAAAATTCTAACTTTAAAAATTCTTAGTTAGAACATGGCTCCAAACGCAGAACTCAAAAGAAACCACAGGAAACAGGTTCCACTCTAAAACGAATCCACCATAAAACAGGATTCAGAATGTGGAAAAATCCACTGTAACTCAAAATTCTCCATAAGTATTCTCCATAAGAATGTACCATAAGAATGCACCATAAGAATACACCGTAACAATGCAACGTAACAATGCACTGTAACAATACTCCCTAACAATGCAACGTAACAATACTCCGTAACAATGCACCGTAACAATACTCCGTAAAAATACTATGTAAAAATGCTTCGTAAAACAAGGGTTTTACGGAGCATTAAACGGATTAAACCCTTGTTGAGAAAGGTCTCCACAAAGGTTTTATCCATAAACATTTTAGACCTCATCGTCTCTTTTTTAACGCACTTCCCATCGAAAAATGCCATTCGGCCCTCGTCTTCTAACCACAGAAAACTTTCATAGGCCAACTTCAAGGAACGCAATTTCAATTGCCTAAAAATATGCACCAGCAAGGCAAACGCATTCAGTCCGCTTCGAGGCGAAAAGAAGACTTTGATTCAAGACGAAAAGAAGACTATCCTCCCCGTTTGCGTTCTACGAATCCGAAAATTTCCCTACTCAAATGAATCAAATATTCGAAAATGTCTACAACACAGGAGCGGCTTCAGACAAAATAATACTCAAAAGAGAACTTATATCTCCATTAACTAAATCAGAAGATTACTCAATAAGGCTTCAATTTTTTACCCGTTACAATGTAAGACCGATATCTAGGATTTTCGAGAGAATTAGCACACAGAGGTTCCGAATCTGGAGCCGTTCCTCTCTTTTTTGGCCTATACGAGGAAGATTCACGGAACATCAACCGCATGGTGGCGCCACTGCATATAAGGGTACAATGGCTGCCATGCATAAGAACCTTTGAATATTTAATGTTCTAAGAAAAGAATACTGTATATCTGGCGGCCATTGTACCCTTATATGCAGTGGCGCCACCCTGCGGTTGACGTTCCGGGAATCTTCCTCACACTCAACATTCTTTTAAACAAATATGTTGTTTATTATATCTACATTTTTTCCTTTAAAAACATCTTTTATAAATAGAGTATGATTTCATATAAGTTTGGTTGTGTGTATATCGAAGGAAATTTTCAATTAAAAGTCACATATCATACTTCATGATAAAAAAATCAACTGGAAGAACATAAAATTCCTCAGGTGTGAAAAACGTTTCGAGTTAATTAATAACTAAAAACAGTTCGGACGCGATGGAGCTCGAACTAATGACCTAAAGAACCGTTGAAATATTACTGGTCAGTCAACTTGACTGCAAGGTTAAATTGTGAGTTGAAGAAATCTAGCAGTCAGTTACTATCGCAATAATTTACTGATATTTATTGCTTCCGATTCGAGTTCTTTATTTTTTTTGATCGAGACTCGCAGGAGCGATGTGGGATCAAAATTATAACTGATTAATTTTCTTGTTTTTTTTATCGGATCTCTCTATATGGCGAAAGTGTTTATTAAATTCTGAAGCGTCTATGTGTTTTGCTACCAGTGGAATAAATGCAGTAGTTTATTCATGGATTAATGATATACCGGTAAATGATTGAATATTTTTTCGCCGATCCTGAAAAAAGCGTGGTAATGAAATAATGGCACTTAGTTTTTCAGATGAAGAATAAGTAAGAAGTACTCGGCTATACAGGGTGAGTTTTTTTTTTTGATGATCAGTATGGGGATCTCGGAAACTAGCGGAGATAGAGCAATGGTTAAATTGGGAAAGATTTGCAGTTTTACTGGCAAAATTTAATGACACTTTCGGATTTTTGTAAAGAGTCATGGCTTACTGGATATTTTGAAAAAACGAAATTCTGTTGATATCGTCAAATCCCTCTAGCTCATTTGTTTTAGATTTTATAAAAAAGTGTAAATATCAAAATTAAAGGGAATTGTATCCCGAATATGATTGTCATGTCCTCGTTTGCGTGACATAGTTGGCTATGACCTCAAAAAATCGGAAATTTTTAAAGATTTTCATCGAAATATAACTCGCTATAGTTATTCAGAAAAATAACGGAGTTATGGATGCTTTTCTCTCTTATTTTCACTTTTAACGTAGGTAGCCATGAAAAGGATTGTTTTCACTTTGACATTTCCTCATTTGAGAGTAATTCCATTAGTAGTGCTGAACTGACAGTCGATACTGACAAGTTTTGGTGATAAAATGCAATATTCTAACGAAGAGAAACTGAATATGGTGGAATGTTATATCATATGGCATAAAAATTCAGTTCGTGCAGCTGAGGAATACTTTTATAGATATTTTAATCGTCGTCAACCTGCTATATATACATTTAAGAGGCTTTACGATAGTTTACACATATTTGGATCTTTGACTAAACCACCAAAGGAACGTAATCAAATTAACGAAGCAGCACCAATAAATGTTTTGGCAATGGTAACTCAAAATCCATCTACATCAACTGGTGAGATTACTGCAGAAACTGGCACATCTCAACGAACTGTAGTTAAGGTACTGAAAGCGCACAAGTTCCACCTATACAAACTTTGCATGCTGGTGTCGAATATCGACGTATTTTGTTTTGTACTTGGTTTAGAGACATGTGCCTTGATAATCCACAATTTCCATTAAATGTGTTTTGGTCAGATGAAACTAGATTTACTTACTGAGGTATGTTTAATAGACACAATGAGCATATCAGGGCTAAAAAAACCTTTCCATGTAGAACAAAGACGACCCCAGATAAAATTTGGTTTTAATGTTTGGTGTGGTATCATAGGGTCTACTATTCTGGGGCCTTTTATCTATGACGAATGACTTACTGGGGAGCGCTACTTGCATTTCTCGCAATACACTTTTCAAGACATATTGCATGATTTGAATTTGAGAAGTCGTTTAGAAATTGAGTGGTTCCAACATGCTGGAGCACCTGCTCATAACTCGCTATTAGTAAGACAACACTTAGATAATATCTATCCAAACTCTTGGATAGGAAGAAATGGCCCTCGCGAATGGTCATCCCGGTCTCCCGATTTGGCAGTTATAGGCTTCTATTTATGGGGTCCGCTAAAAAACAAACTATACAAAAGAAAGTATGAGACAGTTCGTGACCTAAGGGAGCGGTATTACAAGCAATTGAAGAAATTGATAGGCGTTTTTTGAGCTCATAGCCAGCTATGGTTTCCATTCAAAAAAAGATAAGTTTGTGTCATATCTCGAAAACGAGAGCTGTCACGCAAACGAGGACATGACAATCATATTCGGGATACAATTCCCTTCAATTTTCATATTTATACTGTTTTTATAAAATCAAAAATAAAGGAGCTAGAGGGATTTGACTAAATCGACAGAATTTCGTTTTAAATTGGGCCAGTAAAACTGCAAATCTTTCCCAATTTAACCATTGCTCTATCTCCGCTAGTTTCCGAGATCCCCATACTGATCATCAACAAAATCTATCCTGTATAATGATATCAAAATTGGTTTGAAATGTGGTGTTTGGTGCATCTAATCTAATTGATTTTTGACTTTATCTATAATATTTGAACAACAAATAAATTATTCAAAAGAGAACAAATATTTCATTTAGAGGCGTTATGTTGACGACATATTTGTTATTTGGAAACACATTTTTTTTCACAACGGTAATTACATGTTAAGGGTTACACAACACAAAATTATATATGTGACAATATCACAGATATGCCAATATCATAAAGGGTTTGCATCTTTATGCAGCAAAAATATGAGACCAAGCTCACTAAATTTGATGATAAAGCCTATCATTGCAAATACTGAATATATAAGTGTAGGGCGATGAACTTCTATTGCAAATATAGCAGAGATTAGGTGATAGCAATCTTAAGCTAATTTTGGGGATCCTAAACTTAATGCTATTCATCAAGCCAGAATAACAGCCTGGGTCTTTTTCCTAGTACTCAAAGAACACAGATGGACAGTTCCCAACATTGATTTGTAAGATTCTATGAAGGGATATATACCATACATTTTGATATAGAGGCATTGCTGTGTGTGTAGCAATTCGGTGATCAGATGTTGAAAGCATAAACAAGATACGGCCTCACCATAGATAAATCAAGTCGTATGGTTGTTTTCTCACTCAAATCTTTGCTATAACGTATGACAAATCCAAGTACTTTGCATGCATTGTTTATTAGGTAGTTGAAATGGGTATTGAATTTGAAGTTGCGTTGTAATAGTCGTCAATAGCTACATTGATGTTTCCGAAGAAATAAACAACACAACAATTTTGGGTATCAATATCAATGAACATTTTATGTTTTCTAAACCAGTTTAGCGCCAAGTTTAAGTCATTTTGAACTGCAAGAACATCATTTATGCCATTAACAGATTTAAACAATTTGAAATCATCAGCAGGTCCTCCGATTATCAGGTTAATCATTAAGAAAAATCGAAAACAAGAGAGGACCCAAGATGATACTCTGGGGTACTCCTAAGGCAATATATTGCTGGGAGAAGACAGAGTCTATCTTTACCCTTTGGGCCTGCGAGTAAGTACGTATGAAGTTAAGAACAACAAGATTTCACCTGTAGACCCGCGGTCTCACAGTTTCTTTATTAAGATATCTTATCGAATGCATTTGCACGATCAGTATATATGATATCATTTATTTTTATGTTTTGTTGGGAAATAACACCACAATTGAAATAAAAAGCTGCATATTGACAGAAAAACCAAACGTTTCAAAGTAGATTCTGATTTCGTTGTCAATGGTTTTAAAATAGGTATTGAAAATGTAAATTGCAAATTGAAAGTTTGATTTATGACATTTAAATTGACATAAAAAAATGTTGTTTTAAATATACAGGTAGCACAACGGATTCTAAAGGTCATATATTATAGTTAAACAGCTTTCAAATTGGAAGAATTTGAAAGATTGTCTTTAGAATTTGTAAGTGGCGTTCCTAGGTGCGACTTTGTTGCATTCACCAAAAATGCGATCAAAGAATTCTGCTGTTTCAGTGATCCCATTAACGTCATACGGGAAAAACTAGGAACCTTATGAACTATCCCGATAGTGGGTTGTTCAAACAGAGAAGTCCGTTAATAATTGCTTCCTTAATTCTCGGTAACCAAATACAATTGAATTCTACAGAAGTAAAAGCGATACAATCGTCTTCATTCAAAAGAATTAAGGCAGACTCTTTTGTTTTTCGTTTTGTGTTATGTTGTTCTTTGTGAAGTATAGTCCAATTGTGAAACTGTATTTCATGGCCTCGGTCCCGTGCATGTTCACAAATTTCCGATTATTCAAATTGTCATTTCTTTATGTAATTCTTGTGTTCATTGATTCGTACGTTTAATGGACTCGATGTTTCCCCAATATAAAATTTATTGCATTCGCAAAGAATCTTGTATATGCAGTTTTTTGAATTCTGAGTTTTCTTGGTAAAGAAAGGTGTTATTAAGTCATTATATGATAGAGCAAAGACCAACTGTTCAGTTGATAATAAATTCAACAAAGAAAAAATGATTATAAAAAATATTCTCACTGGAAACAATTACCCCACAAAATTTATCAACAAGGAGTTAAACAGACTTGAACAGAGAACAAACCTTCCGAATCAACTCAGAACCTCTCTTATTAACACTGCTACTGAGGACAACCACATTACAGTTTCAACTATACCATATATACAGGGTCTGTCAGAAAGATTGAAAATAGTGGGCAACAGATTTAATGTTAAAACATCATTCAAAACAAGAAATACACTGAAATCACAAATATCGAAAACAAAACAAACCAACAAAACTCAGAACTCAAAAAACGATTAATATATCACTATATATTTGGCAAACAGCACAAATGGAAATACTTTACGAACTTTTCAAAGGCTGCCTTTCGGCTTTGATTTTGTAATGAGTCATAAGTTTTTTCTCAAAATTTTCAAATGAATCACATGTAATTTTTCAGCTATTTATTTTCAAAAATTGCTAAAATAGTCTGATGCAAAATTTTATTGCGAATAAGATAATCTCATTTCATTTAAAATTCAGACAGTATTACGTATTTCTTGAGTTTCGTTCTTATAATATAATCTCTAAAATAAAAACTTTATTTCCACACCGCACGTTAAAAATACAATTTAATATTAATTATTCAGAAGAAAACTCTAAACCAAATACTTCTCCTATTTTTCTCGCAGACTATCTCGACTTCAACTACAAGAATGAACCACTCGTTTTCTTTTTCTCACGACTAGTAACTTTACCAGAGGATTTCGTGTTTTATGTTAGGTATTTTTGTATTTTATGTTTTGAGAATAGCAGTCGCGTGGTGTGCATTAGTTTAATCACAGTTTGAACTCACTTTTGAAGAGGCGGCGCCAAGATTAAACTTTGTAACAATGTAATATTTCAGTGACAAAAAAGAATATACAAAGACCATTTTGTATTCTAATATTTTTCCTGAGTATAAATAGGTTTTTGAACTGGGTCATGTTAAAATTCGGTTTCCTAACAAATTATCGGAGTTACAGATCAAACTCGCCTGGACTGGTACGACAATGCGGCGTATCTAGTCTCAGATAACGGGAGCAGCATCAAATGAACCAAACAACAGAAACGATCACATCAATAGAATTGTAATTACCATTATTAGTCTAAACAAGCTGTGCCGAAGAAAAATAGTACAACTGGGAGCTGTACACGAACCGTATTGATTAATGTGGGGGTGTTGACGAGGAAACCCCGTCGCTTAACCAAATTCTCATCAAGGATACTGACCGTACCGTCGTCGCCGGTCGCCCCCGCTGTTTACAGATACCGAACATCAATCGTTCACTGCAAGGAGCCTTCTTTTTGACAGAACAACATTAACTTTCATGCGGTTCAAAATAAATGTCTTCTATATTCAATGAGCAGAATGTGCGGGCGTACTACTTGGGCCCTTAAGTTATTATGAATTGATTGGAATCTATTTAAAAGGTGAATGTTTAAACTTAAATTTAAATAACAGATGGGAAGTGAAAATTTATTAAAAATGAGCAAAAATTGATTTATTTTGACTGCACGTTAGGGTTCTCTCCTTATATCACCGATAAGAATTAAAATGTAATAGTTCTTCTTCTTATAGTGCCTTCTGAAGCCAAGAGATTCTTCTTCTTCCTGGAACTACTTTGCCATACATCTTTTCTTCCAGAATTAGTTGCAGTAGGCCTTATCGATGTTCATTGCACATTATGTGGCTTAAGTATTCAATAAATTAATGACATAACCACTAGGTCTTAAGCTTCTAATTAATGAGACCCGTAAGGTCGAAAGCTTCCACATCCAGAAATATCGTTGAGTTTAGGTGAAACCTGAATCACAATTTATTGTTTAGGATTCATGACAAAAGCAAAGAACATTTAGAGTTTCACATATCTCCACGATTTTTTTTGGGGCGGTTCCTTTTGTTCAAAGCAAAGTCTGAGAATCCAAAAAAGCAAAAGTATTCTT
Organism: Octodonta nipae; assembly: GCA_034190945.1. Classification (NCBI taxonomy): domain Eukaryota; kingdom Metazoa; phylum Arthropoda; class Insecta; order Coleoptera; family Chrysomelidae; genus Octodonta; species Octodonta nipae. The sequence continues at coordinate 78,519,163 of CM067223.1, read as the reverse complement.
TGGTTCAAAAACATGTAAAGTTTGGAGATTGTTTCGACTTCGTTTTGTCTTCTTCAGCCAGGAAAAGTACCCTGGGACAAGTAGAATTTAGTAGATTTCTTTGAGATGTTGAATGACAAAAGATTTGGAAAAGACAACAGTCTTCCAGAATTTTGGAAAAGACCGAAGTCTTCAAGATTGTGTGACACATCGAGAAACCCTGGCACCGGTACAACCTTTGTGCCTTTTGGAATTTGAACGAATTTGTTTTCTCTATTTGAAGAATCACTTATTGAACTACGAGAAACATCAAATTAATGACAAGACCTAGCTCTTATGCTTCTTCGCCTAACTGATGAGATCAGTAAGCTCGAAAGCTTCCACATCCATCAGGAAATATTAGAGGGTTTAGGTGAAACCTGGATCCCAGTTAACTGCTTTAGATTCGTGACAAAAGAAAAGAACTTTTGGAATTTCGCAAATCTTTTTTGGTTCAAAAACCTGTTAATGTCATTAATTTGATGTTTCTAGTAGTTCAAGCAGTGCTTCTTCAAAGAGAGGGAACAAATTCGTTCAAATTACCAGAGGCATAAAGGTTGTACTGGTGTCAGGGTTTCTCAAAGGTTCACACAATTGGAAAGACTTTTTAATTCACACTTCTGATTGTCAAAATAGTGGACTTTTTGTGATTTTTTTGTAAATGTTACTTTGCAATGTTTTTGTACCATATAAAATTTATAGACCGGGCGGTGGTGACAGAAGAAAACTGGACAATTTTTTCAATGCTGCCTTTGATAGGAGACATATTTATTGCCCCAAGTCGTAGATGAGTATACTTTAGAATCACCTACAAACTAATATTTAAACAATGAGGCGCAGTTCAACTTGTAAAAAATAAAGTTGAACTGCGTCTGCCTACACTACAATATATATGAATTCGTATGTCCATAGTTTTATATGGAATATATATTGTCAAAGTTGATAATTATTTAAGAGGCGGACTTGAAAAAATTGTTCCGAGTTATTGTAACAAAAATGCTAATTGACAAATACGTTAGTAATGTTTATACGAGGGTGAATCAAATATGAACCGGACTTTTCTGTTTCTCGCCCTGTAGGTTATTCGAGTGGCGTGACGTCTCGATATATGTTAGGTAGGGATGTTAAGAAGAGGGGAGTTCGTCGGTTTGCCGAGGCATAGTCGATGCGCTGTTAGAAGCATCATGTTAGAGCAAGTGGTGCATACGTCTGTTGCGCAACGTGTTGTTATCAAATTTTTGGCGCGGGAGGGCGTTAGACCGTCTGAAATTTTGCGTCGACTATCTGCACAGTTCGGCAATGAAACACTTTCAAGGACCCAATTGTACGACTGGCACAAAAAGTTTTCAGATAGCCGAGAGACAGTGGAAAATGAGCCTCATGCACGCCGTCCCACGACAAGCATCAATGAGGCGAATATCCACGCAATTCGTGAGCTGATTGAAGGTGACCGCCATCTTACAGTATTGGCAATTTGTTGAACACGTTGGAATATCATACGGGAGTGCTGAATCAACCATTTCAGATGAGTTAGGTTACCGAAAAGTGTGTGCAAGATGGGTTCCTCGCCTTCTAAGGGAAGATCAGCCTTATGTGAAAGGCTGTTAACAAGATATCGAGCAGAGGGGGATGAGTTTTTGAGACATATTGTCACCTGTGATGAGACATGGGTGCATCATTATACCCCGGAGTCCAAACGTGCAAGCAAGGAGTGGCGAAAACCTGGAGAGGCAGCACCGCGGAAAGCCAAGACCCGTCTTTCTACAGGGAAAATTCTTGCAACAGTTTTTTGGGATTCGAAAGGCGTACTGCTGATCGATTTTCTGCACGAACGCCATACCCATTAATGCTGAGTATTACTGCGAACTACTCCAACAAGTGAAACTTGCCTATCGGCAAAAGAGGCGGGATATGTCTATCCGAAGTGTGATTCTGTTGCATGACAACGCTCGGCCACATACAGCTGCATTGACTCAAGGAAAATTGAACAGAATGCATTGGGAAACCCTTGAACACCCGCCTTACAGTCCTGATTTGTCGCCATGTGACTACCACATGTTTGGGCCACTTAAAGAAGAACTGGGAGGCCACCACTTTGAGGACAACGAAGGTGTAGAAACTTTTGTGCGCAATTGGTTATTGACACGACCAGTTTCATTCTTTGAGAAAGGTATTAAAAAACTTCCGATTCGGTGGGAAAAATGTATACATAAGAGAGGAGACTATGTAGAAAAATAATATGTATTAAAATTTGTATTGATCGTTCCAATAAAATTTTTAAAACAAAAGTCCGGTTCATATTTGATTCACCTTCGTATCACTACAAATCCACTGCCTTGTGATGTTTCGTCACTTTTAGGTTAAGGATAGACTACAATGTCATTGGCAGACTTGAAAAAAGTAGTTTTAGTTACACGACTGTTATTGTAAACTAATATTATTATATTTCACCCTTGTACTCGAGTAAATCGTCTGCCAGTGAGATTTTATGAATCACACAACCCCCCGCCTTGTATTTTAATAAATGGCAGACTATAAAACGTTGTTCTGAGCAGTCATCTTTAAATGCAAAATAAATTCATTGTTTAAATATGAGTTTGTAGGTTTCGATGATTTTAAAGTATACTTATTTACGACTTGAGGCTGTAAATATGTCCCCTATCAAAGGCAGCCTTGAAAAAATTGTTCAGTTTTCTTCTGTCACCACCGCCCGGTCTATAAATTTTATATGGTACAAAACATTGCAAAGTAACATTTACAAAAAAATCACAAAAAGTCCACTATTTTGACAATCAGAAATGTGAATTAAAAAGTCTTTCCAATTGTGTGAAACTTTGAAAAACCCTGACACCAGTACAACCTTTATGCCTCTGGTAATTTGAACGAATTTCTCCAGCGCCCGGTCTATTATTACTACAAAGAAAATTAAAATCTTGAACAGATATATAAAATGTAATATATTGTGGTCAGTGAGACTTACCTCAATTAAAATACAGTTTCAAATTTCATCCCTTGTGAGGGGTAAGGTACAAGGGACTTCGAGTGAGTAGTGTGTTCAGACACATTCAGGTGGCAAGCAGGGGCGGATCCAGGATTGTCATTGGGGGGGGCTTGGCGTTAGTGGAGGTTGATTTTAGCACAATAAACACTAAAAAAGCAGACCACTCAGATGATTTCGGGGGGGGAGCTTCAGCCCCTTAGCCCACACCCTGGATCCGCCAGTGGGCAAGAGTAAAAAACTGAAGTGGAGTAAAAATTAAGAGCCATATGAGTAACTTGAATCGTTAATAGATGGTAGGTGTACGAGTTATTGAAAAAGATGAATATAGGGAGAAGTGAAAGGTCAACATAACCTAAAAATCTAACAGGTAGGTATGAGCAATTGTATCATATGGTACAGACAACTACATTTGCAGGTAGGATAAGGATATAACTCAGAGATTTGATGACAAAGGGTGGAAGGATAAAGCTATAAAAAGTGTCAAGCAATCAAAACGAATTTGTTCATTTACACAGTTCATAGTGGTGTTTTTACAGGCTTTGTTAATGTATAAAACCAGTTTCATTGAGAATTTTATTGTTGGTTCCTGATTATAGATGTAAACAGAAAACGGTGCAAATTTGCTAAACTCTATTCCAAGATCATAAAATTCTTCAATGTCTAAGTGCTTCTTGGCAAATAACACCACAGTTTAAGGAAAATTGCTGTATATTCCAAACGTTTCGGGGTCTAGATCAGACCCCGTTGTCAATGGTTAAGAAAATACGGATTAAAAAGGCACAATTCTAAGATGTAAATTAAAATATTTGACAATGTGTATTATTTGATTTTTGACGTAACTAAGAGAATTTTATTTGTAATGTACAGGGTAGCACAAAAATTTCTAAAGTTCATATAATCATATAGTTCCTCTCAAATTGGAAGAATTTGAAAGGGAGATCTTCAGAATTTTATGTGGCGCTCCTAGGTGCGACTTTGTTATAAGATTCGCCAAAAATGCAACCAAAGAACTTTGTTGATTCAGTGATCCCATTAAAATCATAAGGGAAAACCTATGAAAAACCTTATGAACTATCCCGATATTGGGTTGTTCACAAGGACATGACCATTAGCAATTTCTTCCCTAATCATCGGCAAACAGGAACGACTGAATTATATGGAGGTAGTAGCGATACAATCGTTTTCATTTAACAAAATTAAAGCAGACTCTTTTAGTTTTCTTTTGGTGTTGTGCTCTTCTTTGTGTAATATAACTGAATTTTGAAACTGTATTTTATGACCAAGGTCCCAAAAAGCACTTAGACATTGAAAAATATGCCACAAGTATCATTCAGAAAACATCATAAAATTCTGTCTACATATCTCCACATTGCTATAAACTCTTTATATCATAAGAGATCCTAAAAAAAATAAATACTTTCATTACTGTAAAGTTATGCTACCTCTAAAATATACTAATAATCTATTAATCTCTTTCTTTACTTCTACTTCGCTTAGCTTTCATGTTAAATGAATTCACAAATTAATCGAATAATTACTTATTTGATGGTAATCTACCGACGTATCACGTGATTTTGTCATTTATCTAGTCCAATACCATTATTTTAATCCACTCACGCCCAGGCAATTATTACTTCTTTTCCCACGACCACTTAAATTTGTTTTAATCTATTGAACGCCTACTTGTTATGAACTTCATTTATCTTAAAGAACGATTTATTACCAGTGTTTATTACAAACTTAAAAATACATTCAATAGCTTAGCAATATACATAGTGCTACCAGTGGATATATGTGTGAGTGTGTGTCTACCTGGAGATTGGAATTGATTCTTAGTTTGTAGCCTTAATGGTTTAAAATGCAAGAATTAATTAAATATGCAATCTATAACATACCATTCTGTTTAGTACAACTTCGTACGTACATATTTGCACTAGAAATAAGAACTCTGAGGACAAGTGTGTGGTGGGTTAAAATTTATACCAGCAGATGTTGAGGAGGAGTTTCCCAATTTTCAAGATTCTTTTTTATGTGCGATCATCGAATACTCTAAAACGGTTCAGTCGATTTGAATGTTTAAAATGCACTCATACACCGGTTAATAGAGACTTTTAAGTGTAATAAAATTCAACAGCAAACCGCATAACTCATCACGTAAATAATGGTTTATAAGTCATAACTGACATAATTTTAACAGCAAACTCATAAAGTAGAGAATTTGAGGCTCAAAAACCCCAAAAATATGGGATATTTTCGTTTTTTGCTTGTAGAGTAAAAAGTAATGATCTGTTCATAATGCCGCCCATAGAAAAAAAAACTGTAGAGAATCAGAAAATCTTCAAAATAAGTGTTTATAAATTTTGATCGCAGCATGTTTCATAGTGAAAAGCTTGTACGTTAAGTAGATCTTACAGAAATGCAATTTAAATAATTTGTAGAAATATTTTCAGAGCGTATCGTATTAACCACGAAAGTTCGATAGCAGTATACAAAATATATTTTGAAAGCTTATAAAATGCACTTGACTTCGTATATCTTTGATTTTTATCATGGTGCCGTAAATTGTATCAATATGCTTTTGAAATTTGGCTTAGACGACGGACCCTTCGATGTCTTGACAGTGGCCGAACCAGTCAGTGGTAAAAATAATTTAATTAATATCAGTAAACTGTATACAGGTAACCATTAACTTAATAAACCTATGGAAAAATATACCATCATGAGCAGGCAATAGTTGTTATGTAAATAATAATTTGGTCAAGTGTGAGTTGGACTCGCATACTTAGAGTTCCGTACCACCTTCAAGATTCGAATATTGCAGTTTCAGACAAGCAGGGAATGAGTGCATTTTCTTATACTTACGCTTATATCTTTTAAAGGAAGCGTTTTAAATTTATAAAAAATATACACTTTGATTTTCCACACATAGACTTTTTATTTTATCTGCTTTAGGATTCGCTAGATTTTTATCACAATACATATATATGTATTTAATTTTCTAATTTGGCCCCCAAAAAGTAACATTAGAATTTTAATTTACTAATAAATAAACTTTCAGAGATGCCTTTTATAATCTACTGTCTGAGTTTTGAGGCTCTGTAGATTGGAAGAAAAACGGCAAAATAGGTCAAAGTTTAAATTATAAATTATTAAATCTGTTATTTAAATTATTTAAAAATATAAATAAAATATATTTTTCAAATTTTAAATAGTGTAGTTTCTTAAGTGGGAATTAAGTCGATGTTTAATATTTTTGTTAATATCTTTTATACAAATGATGCGTTTGAAAATTGAATCTTTATTTTCCATTTAATTGAATAATTTGCCCCTAAAATTGCTATGGGGGTTTTCTAATAATTTATTTTCCGTTTAATTCTATTATTTGTAGGCCAAATAATAGAATTAGGTATTTTTTCATATTTTTCCTATAAACAAAAAAAATGAGGTCTTAGAGTTTGGGAAATAACGGGTAGATTGGGTAAATTTTTTAAAATATTTTTTTACATATTTTAAAATATTCAATTTAAAAAAATTAAAAAAATATATTTGTACCTATTCGTCATAATGAGCCCTGGAATTTGATATATTATATGACCCGTTAGAAACAATTATAATTTTTTATTTTCCATTTAATTCTATAATTTGCCCCCCAAAATGAATATTAGGGTTTTTTTTTCTTATTTTTCCAGTAAAGTTCAGAAGAGGGGCTATACTTCCAGTTTTTTCAAAATTTTTCAGCTTATGGTTTCGGAGATAAGGGGGGGAATGGGTAAAATTTTTTATATTTTTGTTAATATCTTTTAATTAATTTATTTTATAAATATGGAAAAAATATATTTGTTTTCTTCATCATGAGCCCTGTTATTTGATATATTACATGCTGGGTTAGAAACAATTTTAATTTTATATTTTCCATTTAATTCTATAATTTGCCCCCCAAAAAAAATATTAGGGGTTTTTCCTTATTTTTCCAGTAAAGTTCAGGTGAAGGGCTATACCTCCATTGTTTTTTCAAAATTTTTCAGCTTATAATTTCGGAGATAGGGGAGGATGGGTAATTTTTTTATATTTTTGTTAATATCTTTTAATTAATTTATTTTATAAATATGAAAAAAATATATTTGTTTTCGTCATAATGAGCCCTTTCATTTGATATTTAACATGATAGGTTAGAAAGAATTTTAATTTTAATTTTCCATTTAATTCTATAATTTGCCCCCCCAAATAAATATTAGGTGTTTCTCCTTAATTTTCCAGTAAAGTTCAGGTGAGGGGCTATACCTCCATTTTTTTCAAAATTTTCCAGCTTTTGGTTTCGGAGATAAGGGGGGGAATGTGTAAATTTTTTTATATTTTTGTTAATATCTTTTAATTAATTTATTTTAAAAATATGAAAAAAATATATTTGGTTTCGTTATAATGAGCCCTTTCATTTGATGTATAACATGATGGGTTAGAAACAATTTTAATTTTAATTTTCCATTTTATTCTATAATTTGCCCCCCCCCAAAATAAATATTAGGGGTTTCTCCTTAATTTTCCAGTAAAGTTCAGGTTAGGGGCTATACATCCATTTTTTTTCAAAATTTTCCAGCTTATGGTTTCGGAGATAAGAGGGGGGGATGGGTAATTTTTTTTATATTTTTGTTAATATCTTTTAATTAATTTATTTTAAAAATATGAAAAAAATATATTTGTCTTCGTCATAATGAGCCCTTTCATTTGATATACAACATGATGGGTTAGAAACAATTTTAATTTTATATTTTCCATTTAATTCTGTAATTACTCCCCAAAATTAAAAGTAGAGTTTTCTCCATATTTTTCCAGTAAACTTCAGGTCAGAACCCATAAATCTTTTTTTTTTTCGAAACTTTACGTTTTATAGTTTCGGAGATAAGGGGGGGATGGGTAAATTTTGGTATATTTTCGTTAATATCTTTTTTAATAATTTTTTTTAATATGAAAAAATATATTTGAGTTCCTCAGAATGAGACCTTTCATTTGATATATTACATGATGCGTTTGAAATTTTTTTTATTTTTAAATTTTTATTTAATTCTATAATTTGCCCCCCAAATTAATATTAATGGTTTCTCCTTAATTTTCCTGTAAAGTTCGGGCAACTCTCTATATTTCCTATTTTTTTTCAAAATTTTAGGCTCAGTAGTTTCGGAGATCAAGGGGGGGACGGTCGATTTTTTTTGTTTTTCCCCCAGAAGTACCCCTAAAATCAATTTTTTTTCTTTTTTATATACTCCTGATCAGGTCACCAAACTATGCATTGACACCAAATTTCAACCTCTTCCGTCCAGAAGTTTAGGAGAAAATGGCTGTGATGTAACAGAGGCAGAAATCCTGAGTGATATTATAAGGGTATCTGTATATTGTATATACGGAACCCTAAAAACGTAATAAACTGCTGAGAGGAATATATAATAATACAATTTACCATAATTTTCATCCCTTGCTCCCACCTTAAGAAAATTCTAGATACGTATGTGCCTTGACAGCTATTGTCAATGCACCCCTGGCTGACTGTCGCATATTCGTACACTTAATGCAATGTTTACTATTATTTTAAACCAATTTCTCGGCATTATAGCGAAAAACCAAGATAGAAAATTAAAGTGGAGTTTATGAACTTTGAAAATATCTTTAGCATAGTCTGGACGAACTTGTCTCGTTAATACGGTGGGATGTGTAAACTAGCATCCATCGTGAGCCCATATAAACTTAATATCATAAACTATCATTTTAACGATGACTAATATTCCAGTATTTGTTACCAGAAAGTTACAAACTTTTTAAAAAAATCCAATTTTGAGAAGATTTTCTAAGTTTACTCGATAAAAAAAATTATCCAATCAGGATGTATAAACACTCATTAAGGAGGATTTCCTATTCTCCACAATTTCCTGTAATTGTTTACTTCTACGAGTTTGGTGTTAACTTCTTTGCAATTATTATCTATAATTTTGATATCCGAAAATGAGTTAAATTAAGGAATATCTCACTATCATATATTTACTGAATTTGAATATTTTAAATTATATTATACAAAAATATATTTTTCTGTAACCGTTTTTTAGAAAATTGGAGGAATATGTCCAAAAAATTGTGAAATATAGAGCAGAGTATATATAATAACAGTTATACAGGTGGGTTCAATAAAATCTTAAGATGTTGCATATATATAGGATGGTTGAAATATAAGATGGAATAGAATTATATTCATACAAGGTTGTTAAAAAATATTGTGGTCCATAAGTAGTTGCGTATATAAGGTGATTGAAATAAAAAAAAACTATCAAAAAAGTTGAATAAGCAGAAGAAATTACGATATTTGAATTATAGGACAGAGTATAATTACAGTTATACAGAATAGTTTATAAAATATTGAAGCACTTACATACATAGGATAGCAGTTGCATATAAAGGATGGTTAAAAGGAAAGTGGAGTAGAATTATAATATAGTGTGGAATATCAATAATTGCGTATACAAGGTGGTTCAAATAAGGGTGGAGTAAAATTACAGTTATACAGGTTGGATCAAACATTTCAGTTATAAAGATACAGGGTGGTTGAAATAGACTGGAATGAAATTATAGTTATACTTTATATATTATATAGAGTAGACCATAAGGAGTTGTATTATGGAGTACTTGAAATATGGGGCGAAGTTTATGTATGTTTATGTATGTATGTATTATACTTATACAGGGTGATTAAAAAATTATTAGAAAGAGTCAATAGTGTGGAGAGAATTTATACCTAGACAGGGTGGTTTAAAAAATATCAGGGCGGTTGCAATATCATTTGGAGCTGAATTATAGTTTCGCATAGTAGTTCAGAAAATGATAGACAAATACGTTATATTAGATTACCAATAAATAGAAGCATTTACAGCGTGTTTTCAAAATACGGTGAAATAGAATTGTACTTATAAAAAATGGCCAAAATAAAAATAAAGTTTAAGAATATGTGAAAAACATAGAAAATAATACAAATGAGAGAGAGTGTGTGTGTGTGTGTGTGTATGTGTGTGTGAGAGAGAGAGAAAGAAAGTGAGTATTGGCTTGATAAAAAACTCTATAATAGGCTTAGAGCTAAAAAATAACTTAAGGACACTGTCCCTCTACAGTCATTTTTCAAACATAAACAATAACTATAAATAAACCTGGTTGCCGATGATTAAGGAAGAAATTGCTAATGGTCATGTCCTTGCGAACAACTCAATATCGGGATAGTTCATAAGGTTTCCCCTTATGATTTTAATGGGATCACTGAATCAACAAAGTTCGTTGGTCGCATTTTTGGAGAATGCACTATTTTATAACAATGTATCACCGGAGCGCCACACAAAATTCTGAAGATCTCCATTTCAAATTCTTCCAATTTGAAAGGAACTTTATGATTATATGATCTTTAGAAGTTTCTGTGCTAGCCTGTATATTTCAAATAAAATTCTCTTAGTTACGTCAAAAGTCAAATAATAGATATTGTCAAACATTTTAATTTTACATCTTAGAATTGTATCTTTTTTATTCATAGTTTCTTAACCCTTGACAACGGGGTCTGACCTAGACCCCGAAATGTTTGGAATAGGCAGCAATTTTCGTAACTTGTGGTGTTATTTCCCAAGAAGTACTTAAACAATAGACTGTAATATATTAAGGTGTATTCAGAGGTGATTCCATACATTTTTCTCTAACGCAAATCATACTATTTTTAGCGAATTATAAAACTAATAAATAAATAAATGTCAAAGATATGATGTAAATGTCTTTCCAAATTTAAATGTCAAGATATGTTAGAAAATAGCGATTGATGGCATATGGTTTTTAAACTGTTTTCAATTTAAATTATTCCTAAGTAACCTTACCAAAAGCTAGTACTCGTAAACTAGTCAGAATTTCTGACTACAAAACAACACCAGTTGGTGTGGTGTAAAACAAAAGAGTCATATTGCATATGTAAATGACCTCAGAATCTTTTCAAGTACTAATGTCACTCAATAAACTCACTTTCATCAATGTTTATTGAGGAATTTTTAGTTCAGGGCTTGGCACATCTAACTCTAATACCTTTAAATTACATTTAGTTTCTTTATCAAACCCATCTATCATCTGATATTTTTCTAAAATAATCACATCGACTGATGAATCTTTCAATCGTTGAAATGTATTATCGCATCGGACGGTGAAAATCTTTTTCAAGTCCTTCATCTCTTTTATCTTCTGTCAGCTAACGAAGAAATCAAGCAAGCGTATAATAAAATAGGGATCACGCAACTGTTCTTGGCTTGTAATGTCATCAGACACTTGCGTCGGCATCAAATTAAATGAACCTCGGTCCATGCATATAACATAATTTGTTTGATAGAAATCAAATCATGATCTGTATGTCACATTCTGCATACCGAGCCCATTAACACACGACTTATTGATATGGATATTAATATATCCAAATGTTTATTTGCCGATTTCAATCGATTAAAGATTAACTTGTCATATCTATGTGTTCATTATATGAGAACTAGTTTATTGAGGTCATTTGATTTCGATATGCGTTTTGAAATGGGATACGATTGCAAAAAATGTTGCTACTGATTCAAATGGCATTTTATTCTGGACGGCGGCTTGTGAGACCTGGACCGACCTTGCAATTTTGGTGTCAAAATTCTGAGGTTCTTTTAATTCGGTATGGAAATTTATAAATAGTTAAATCATTTTCTAGTTTACCCTCAATCTTCACCAAGGTTTTCTTTCATTCCTTTTCAAAAAAATTGTTGACTCAATAGCTTCGGAAATTGCAGGGAATCAGTATAATAATTTCGAATATTATTAACCGACTTCCAAAAAGGAGGATGTTATCAATTCGTCGCGTATTTTTTCGCTTTTTTTTGTATGTATGTTACCTGATCTCCTGTGGTGCACCATGGTCTTGTTTAATAGAGTATATTCCGGATTGGTGAAACTTCAAAGAAAAGAATTCTATTAAAGTAAAGTAACAAAATCTGTGAATGAACACATGCGTCATGGAAATCGACCAATATCTAATATTTTAGTCTCCTTATGGATGTGTATAGTTTTTTAACGTTTTATCTATTAAGGAAGATCCTTAGGTGATCTCATATACTTTTCTGCGACGTGCAACTTGCAGTTTTGCAGAAAATCGCCGAAAATTCCAAAATTCTTATCAAAAATTTCATCGAAATTGACATAACGGACATTTCCTCATAAATATTTTAATTCCAACGTAATAGTGCGGTAATTTTAGGCACTGGAAGTTTTAATTGCGAATTTGAAAATTTTCTATGTACATCTCAAGCATATAGGTAGTAAAGCATAGTATTTTCGGCTCCTTAAATCAATGATTACCAAGCTCGTTTTGTTTGTATACCAGGCAAATACCTATTTAAATGCAATTTTTTCCACTTTGCGAAGACGGTGGTTTTGTTGTCACATTCTTCCGGCCTAATAGAAAATTCAGTGACAACATATGTCAAACTTTAAACTGCTATTTGGTATGTTTATAGACATGGTGTTTAGTTATAGCAAACAAAATCACAAAGTAAAGTGATAGAAGGAGTTGCATTTATATGAAGATTGAAATATAGGACGGACTAGAATGATAGTGGTCCGTAGGCAGCCGTATATACAGGATGGTTGGAATATAGGGTGGACTGGACTTTTGGTGGTATAAAAATATTGGAAAAAATGTCAAATTAAAATTATATAGGGTGATTAAAAACTGTTATATGATGTGGACATAAGCAAATCATATACAGGATGGTTGAAATATATGCTGTAGTTGAATTATATTTATACAGTGTGATTAAAAAATTATTTCTTTTATAGCCAATACGAAGTGGCATAAAGTGTCAAGAGGAATTAATGTTACACAGGACGATAATATAAAATGTAAAAAATGAATTAATTTATGGGCTAGCCCACAAGGAGTTATATATTATTGTTGAAATATAGAACGGATTTGACTCCGTAAATATGGGATGGATTCTACTCCGTCCTATAGAAGGCAGCTAACAAATGTATGCTTGTCCGTGGGCAGTCGTATGTACAGGATGGTGGTACATAGGTTGAAGTGGAATTATCTATAGTTATCAGGGTTGTCAAAAAAGTTGAAAAAAGTTACATGGCGTAGTCCATAAGGCATAAATATATTTTGGGCTTATTAAGTTAACAGGTACTAGTACATTTTGTTCGTAAAGATTTACCTGTCAATTTAAATGAGAAAGTATCATTGTGTAATGTTGAGGCTTTCGATGTTACCTGGTTCTGTCTATTAAGGTTATACATACAAAATGAAAAACAAAGAATGAAAACTATCTGAGTTCAAAAATACTAAAAAGTTGAAAATAAAACATTTTTAAAAAGAAATATATACCGACTTCTACCTATAATTAAAAACCTCTAGTAAAATAATTGTAAGCGAGTCCAACTTAATTAATTTTTATACTCTATAGATATGTCTATTTAAAATGCAAAATACTTGACACATTCAATTTTGTTTTAGAACTCGTAAATACCAACTTTTACCAAAAAATTATTCAAATGGTTAATAAGAAAATTGCAAATAAGAGGTGCTCATGAGTCTGTTACAAATATACTTGTTTGTTCATTACAGATGCTGGGGATGCCCAACTGTCTGGAACTTGGTTATATCCGATTCGATTTGGAAGGCTTCTATATAATAGATATATAATATAGGAGTTCTATTTGTTTTGTGGCTGTTTTGTGCAACATGGGGCACATTACCAGTTTTAATTATAATTTATATTTAATAAAGAACCGACTTCAACTGTTTAGAAACCGTGTACAATCAATAACAATTTACTGACATATGTTTCTTCTTTTTTTATCTGATTTAAGGTACAATTCTATTCATTATTTTAGCGTATTATCTCTCTACCCCTCTCTTTCTCTAATTTGTATTTTTCTACATTATCCACATATTTTTTATTTGTTTCATTATTTGGACACATTTTATAAGAATAACTCTAATTCACTCTATATAGCAACCATCCTGTATATGTTAATATACAAATAATTTGTCTATCAGTTTCTCAATTACCTATAATTCAACTCTATGCGATGTTGCAACTGCCCTATAAGTATTAATGTTGACTGTTTCTATTTTTCTGTTGTTTATTTCACCCTGTATACCTATAAAAGGAACTAATTATGTTTCACACTATATAATTTTTTTAACTACTATAATTCCACTCCACCTTATAATTCAATTATCCTGTATATGCAACTGCTTCTAATATTTTTTGAAACCTCCGCCCTATAACTCGAATATCCCTACTGCGTATGCTTATTTAACTTTTTTTTAGGTTTTTTGATCCACTCTGTATGTCTATAGTTTTACTTCACTCTTATTTCAACTACCTTGTATACGCAACTACTTATGTATCACCAATACAACACTTTTTGAACCACCCTGTACAATTGTTTTCTGAACGATAGTTGTGGCAACTCTGGTTTTAATTTTTTCTGACCTGAAAGTCTGTGTATTTCAAAAAGTCCAAACGGTTCAAGGTCTGAATCAGACCCCGTTTTCAATGGTTATTAACATTTTTTAATTTCTTTTTCATTTCTCTCACAACTTTGCCCATTAATAGCATATAAGGTTTCAGGGGTAGATTTTGTGCAAAAGGTAAGAAACTAAATTGATCGAAAACAAAAACCACGATAAAAAAAAAGCGATTTTTCGCGTTTCTTTTTGTTCAATTATATAAAAATACAATCTTACATTAAAACATTCTTCTTTTTAATTCGTATGAAGATATATAGGAAATTATTTTCAAATGTTGTACGTACAATGGTCTACCCAGGTTAAGATTTTATGCACTTCTAAACTTGCACTAGGTACACCCTTTTAAAAAGTCACATTTCCCTAACATTGTCACAATTATATAAAAATACATATCTTACATATTTCAATACATTTCTTCTTTTATCGTATGAAGATATATAGGGAGTTATTTTCAAATGTTGTTACTTACAATGGTCACCCAGGTTAAAGATGTTTTGATATGTTGGGTTTGTACATTTCCCTAACAATTATATGTAATATGTAATACAGTGTAGCTTTACAACTGTAAGCTTAATGGAAAAGCTCTGTATCTATAAGGTATAAGTCATCTAACAGATTATAACAAAATAATATATAATATATATATTATAAAAAAAAACAGTTTAGAAACCGTGTGCTATCAATCACTATTTTGAGACATATCTTTTTTATTTGATTTAATTAAGGTAAAATTCAATTGAAAATTTTAGCGTATTCTTATATCTCTCTCTTTTTCTCCCCTCTCTCCTTTTTTCTCTCTAATTTTTATTATTTCTCTATATTTTCCAAATATATTTTAACATTTTTATTTGTTTTATTATTTGGAGCACTTTCAATAAATGTAACTAATTCACTCTATATTGCATCCACACTCTATATGCTTCTGTGTACTGGTCTCTCCTATATAACTGATTGATCTATCACTTTCTGAATCACCCTGTACAACTATTACTCAACTCAACACAATATTACAACGGTCTTGGTATCCTTAAAACCACCCTGTATAAGTACAAATCTTCTCCACACTATTGACTCTTTCTATTTTCCTATTGTTTAAATTATTCCTTTTTAGCAATTTTACTTCGTCTCATATGTCTAGTATTCCATTTATGCAACTGCTAATGGTCTACCCTATATAACAAAATTCACCTTTTTGAACCACATTTTATGATTATAAATTTACTCTACCATTTATTTCAATCACCCGGTATATGGAACTGCTTCAACATTTTTTTAACCCATGTCTATAATTATACCCTGTCCTTCGTCCTATATTTCAACTATCCTAACTGCTTATGCTTATATAACAAATTTTTGATACAGCCTCAATAACAATAATTTTACCCCACCCTTACTTCAAACACCTTGTCTAAGCAACTACTTGTGTTCCAAACTTTGTACACTCAACTGCCTCTGACAATTTTTAAAGCCTTTTGTTTAACTATAATTATTCTCCGTTCTATAACGCAAATATCCACTCTGTATAACTGTAGTTTTGCTCCACTCTTATTTTAATCACCTTGTATACGCAACTACTTTGTGCTATCCAATACATATTTTTAGAACCACCCTGTATAACTATTTCAATTCCAACTTATATTTAAACCATCCTATGTATACAACTGCTTATGTACCACCTAATATTACATGCACGCACTCACACACTCAATCTCTTCTGTGTGGAATCAGAAGAGATCGCCGGAATAATAAATTTTCGTTTTAATTAGCTAATGGAATATTTTCAGCAATTTCACGCGACTGTAACTTAACTTCGTCTCTAAAACAAACTAACTTCGAAAGTATCAAAATGAAAATCTTTAAAAACACCGTGTACGACATATTTTCATGGCATATCTTGACATTTAAACTAAATATTTATGATGAAAATTTGACATTTACCAAGATGCTTACAGTTTTTATGCATATATTTTTCCGATTTTCAGAAAAATTGATATATTTTACGGTATAGGAATCAAGCTGGAACATCTTCGTATAATACAATTTATAATATTCAAATTCACTTTACAGAAAACAGTGAATATTCATTGAAAATCGTAGAAATTTAGTCCCTTATTTACTTTTTTTTCTGATTTTCTAGAAAACCGTAAATCTCATGTTATAGACAATTATATAGGACCTTTCTGTAATCTTATTTAATATAATATAGTTTAAATCATCAAAATTGCCCAAGCAGTTTTTGAATAATCGCTCGTCATACATTAAAAAAAGTTGTAGACGAATTGATAACCTCCTCCTTTTTGGAAGTCGGTTAAAAATAGATTTAGCAGGCTGAAAAACTTCTCGTCCCATATTCGCTATTTATATAAACACGAATTGAAATATTCTTCGGCAGTGAAAAAAGTGTTATTTGTTGAAAAATTGAGGCGCGATGTAGCAAGATCGCGTGCAAGTCGAGCGTTCTCCCGGGAGCTTCTTTACGGTCCAACCAAGGGGGCACTTAATTGTCACCTGTCTACTACCCGCCAGCATGTGTGTGCACTTATGCTAGTGGATTACTTCACTTACCCGTCTGATTTACATGGTGCTCGCGTGAGTCTTCATTAAATGTACATCATTTTTACATGATTAGTGGTAAATTGTGATGTTGTTTATTCATTAATGCCAAGGCTGCGTACCGAGACTTGCGCTATGGGGAACGCGTTATTTGTTTTGTTTTCGTCAATAATGTATCGCCATAAAACAACCATCAAATGTACATTCGTATACTTAAACCTATAAAATGAAGCGATACCATCTACGAATACAAGCAACTATTGCTATAAAAAAGATCACTTTTTTTCATAACACAGAAACCTCTTAATTGATTGTGGCCAGAGCATTGTGTTTTATAATAAAATTGATATTAGTGCTTTTCAAACAAGAATAGTTTTTAATTGTCTTCTAAACGTTGTTTTGCATTCTTTGAAACGTTGGTTTTCCATCAATCGATTGTGGTGTTATTGCCCAAAAAAAACATATAAATAATCAAGAAAGTTTTTATTGTTGTATGATTTTTATAGTGGCACCAAAAAACTATTTTATCTGCTCAAGAGAACAATAATGTTCACCATAAACTTTTTGTAATTTTTGTATTTACTTTTAGGATTAGCTGATCAGCTCCCTTCGTTGACATTCTTGGTATCTTTACTTGTTTAACAGTATTGAATTTTTTGTCAGTTATTGAGGGTTTGGTTGGTTTTCAAGTTTTTAACTTTTTTGACCATTTGAAATTTTTACATTTCAACAACTTCAATGATTTTACACATTTGAAATTTTTCAGTTTTGAAGTTTTTGGAGTTTACTAGGTTTTTAATATTTTTGAAGTTTTTGAAGTTCATAAAATTTGTGAAAATTTTGTAAATTTTGAGGTTTTAAACATTATTGACATTTTTCACACATTTGCCATTTTTGTCATATTTTATATTCTTGACATTTTTTACATTTTGACATTTTTACAATTTTAACATTTTTGACATTTTAATATTTTTGAATTTTTGACATTTTTGACTTTTTTGTCGTTTTTGCATTTTTGACAATTTTGAAATTTTTGATATTTTTGACATTTAGGACATTTTTGTCATTTTTGACATTTTTTACTTTATTAACATTTTTGAAATTTTTTAACTTATAGACATTTTTGACATTTTTAACTTTTATGACATTTTTGAAATTTATTACAATTTTAACATTTTTTACATTTTTTAAATTTTTGAAATTTGACATTTCAGACATTTTTGACATTTTTACAATTTTAAATTTTTTGACATTTTTAACACTTTAGACATTTTTGAATTTTTTTACAATTTTAACATTTTTGACAATTTTAATATTCTTGACTTTTTGACATTCATGTCATTTGGGACATTTTTGAGGTATGTTTTTGACATATTAGACATTTTTGACATTTCTCACATTTCTGACATTTTGACATTTTTGACATCTTTGACATCTTTCACATTTTTGACATTTTTCGCTTTTTTGACATTTTTTAAATTTTTGACATTTTTGACATTTCTAATTTTTTTGACATTTTTGAAATTTTGTCACATTTTTGACATTTGTGACAATTTCAAAGCAATTTTTTATATTTTTGACAATTTTGACATTGCTGGCATTTTTAAAATTTATGGCAATTTTAACAATAGTTTTCATTCTACAAATACGAACTATTTTTACCTCTTTATCTATTAGTACAGCTAGTCATAAATCAGTTTCTGCGAATAAATATAAACTACCTACGAGTGGAGTTTTCAGAATTACTGATATTCGGAACTTCATTATTTACGATCGTTGTATCCATAATAAAAAAAAATAATTTCAAAGCAGCAAAATGATAAAAATCAAATTCACATAATTAGTGGATATAAAATTAACGAAACAATCTTAACTCCTTTTACATTTAAGGGAGACATCTAGGATTTTCGAGAGAATTAGCACACAGAGGTTCCGAATCTGGAGCCGTTCCGTGTAATTGCTGTTCACCCTTAACTCCTATGTGTCACGATAATTCTCTGTCGATATTGAAACTCTCTCGAGGTGTCATTCCTTTGTACGCAAGACAATATATATTATATATTATATATACCATATATAGTTTTTGGTCAGGGAACCTTCATCAGTTGCGCTTCAAATTGAATGTCCTCGAACAAATTTGATACACTTCAAATTTGAAGACGCGAGATTTAAACTGACATCTAGATTTTCGAGAGAATTAGCAAACAGATGTTCCGAATCTGGAGCCGTTTCGTGTAATTGCTGTTCACCCTTAACTCCTAGGACAGAATGTCACGATAAAATTTTCAGGTTACTTCACCTGTCAGAGATATTGAATACTCTCTTCGAGGTATCATTCCTCTGTACGCAAGACAATATATATTATATATTATATATACCATATATATCAGGGAACCTTCATCATATTGAATGTCTTCTCGAACATATGTATTTGATATAAATGAAGACGCGAGATTTAAGACTGACATCTAGGATCGAGAGAATTAGCAAACAGATGTTCCGAATCTGGATATAACTCCTAAGACAGAATCACGATAAAATCAGGATACTTCACATGTGAATAATGAAAATAAATCCTAGTGACAGTGATATAATTTAATAGAAAGTATATTGTTCTGTTGGTGTAATGTCAGTGTCAATTTTTTGACAAACAACAAATTCAAATCAAAGCGAAAATTTTTTAGAATCGACACCGATTGACAACGACTCCAGACTCGGAGTTGAAACGTCTCCATACACAGATAAGTATTACACAATATACAATACATTACTTATATACAGGAATACTGGTTGATCATTTTATAGACATCTCTTTCTCTCAGAAAAACTGTGAGGAAGAATCTCTGTACAGACAGCCAGTAATCCGGGCAATTTTACGAAATTGCCTTACTACACTTGTTCTACATATACAATTTTTAAATACTTATCTGTTACAGGTTGAAAACCCAATTAGACAAAAAATTCAAGACCTCCTATCTTTTATAATTATATAAAATGTAAACTTTGTTTGACAATATTATTTGACTTCGGTGGTTTTTGTCCGTTGCGTGTTCAGGCAGAAAGACAAATAGGTTAAATTGCGTTCTTTCCATTTTTCTCTATTTCCCTGTCAAAATGAGATATTTTTCCCCTATCTTTAATTAGCACAGGTAACTACAGTACCTTTACCACCAAATTTTATCAAAAACACGGTCTTGTTACAGTCTTATTATAAGTAACCACTGAAAATACATATATTTGCCTACAGAATAATTTTAAGTGGTTGAAAGAAAAAATAAAATTCACATTAATATATGAAAATTGGCAAGACGCATATTTATAATTAATGTACGCGAAAGAAATAAATTCACTTGGTATAAGTTAAAGAGTAACTAACACATTCTAATCCAATGAAAAATATATACATGTAATATTATTGCTTTTAAGTAAAGATTCATTTTCAATTGTGTAAATGACTCTTCCAATTTAGATACTATTTCCAAGCACTGAACCGAAACATCCTTATTCGTGTACCTAAGAACAAGAAACTATTAAGATGAATACAACAGTTTCTTTGTTTTATAATTAAATGAATTAAAACTAAAACTTTCTAAACGGCTTGATATTAATTCTAAACTATCTCTTTCGTTTTGACTGTTGCGGTTCAAATGACAATATTGTAGTAATAATTTATGAGTGTTGAATTACTACCGAGGGCGGTTGACTACCTAAAAAGGCTTACATCCCTTAAGAAATGTTTATCCGATTTGAGATAAGTATCGCAAATTGTAACGTCTTTTGTACGCACAAATAGCTTAAAAGGTGCACATAATAACAATAAGATTGTAGGGTCAGTGGCGTTACTATAGGTATTTGGTAACTTGCAAAAATTCAACGAACTAGTTATATAAAACATTAAGTTGAATAAACAAAAATGGAACAGATTTTCAATTTTACTTCATTTATTTTTTGGTCACTAACTTATTGTATTAATTCTGGCTATTAGTCAATAGAGATGGAGGTTAAATAGTTACAAAAAGAAAAAGCCACTACAAACTACAACTTTTATAGCCTAAACTAAAAACGAAACATTATGTAACACACCAAATGTTCCATAGTTTTCCCAGTAGAGATTTATAAGTTCTGCCGCGAACTGAAGCTCCATCTTAAACTTATCTTGAGTTAATTAACATCTCGTATTGGCACGGAATCCATTTGGTGCAAATACAAACAATAGTACCAAATCACAATGGATAGGACAGCCACCCCAAAAAAAGAAAAGGTCTTGACCTGGGGGCCCAACTATGTGTACTCTATTGGTCTAAATTCTAAAAATGAAAACCAATTTGTCCACTTTGATTTTGAATTTTTTTTCTAAAAGATTTCTTAACAATATTCGCGCGTGATCTGTTTGTAGTCACCCGCACAATGTAGTCTCACTCGAACTAGACCCACAGTGTTAATTGGAACCAACGACCCACCGTATGAAAATAAGGTATATGTGTTTCCACTTATAATGGAATGATGACCGGATATTTTTAAGCCTAGTTCGATCCAAGCTTTCCGGTTCTAATCTTAGAAGAAATTCCTGATTATAAACTATTGAATCGACCCTGAAGTGTCGAACAAGTGTTCATTTTGAGGATTTAGACCAATTATTGTGGTTTAAAGTATATATAGTAAATTTCTGAGTATTTTTTGAAGTTACTGCTAAACCGAGACGTACTGGGATAAAAATGACCCCGGATTCGGATTCAGCGACCCCAAAACCATCGGGTCCACATAGTGGGGCCCCCAGGTCAAGACCTTTTCTTTTTTGGGTGTGACTGTTTTACCAATCAATGTTGAATAAATCAAAAACGTGTACTTCTAATATCTATTAGTTGGATAAAACAAATCCATACCGCGTTGTCAAAGTCGATCAGCGCCATCCAACTAAATGTGATGGTTATAAACATAAAAATTACTTTAGTAGAAATAATGTTTGTGTGTGTTTACACTGTACAATACGAAATTTCTTACGACAGTTTTGTCAATTACTTTAACGGGGTAAAATATAGAGCTGAATTAACTGCAATCATTTCAAAATAGATACTTAGGGTATGATTTTTCCATTTAAACTTTGATATACGTCCATTAAGGCAAAGTTTTACAAAATAAATAAGCAAATCTTAATCATTTGTTCTCAAAAACATTTCTGCTTAAAATGTGAATTTTTAAAAATACTTTACGTTAAATTTGCTCCAGTAGCAACTAGTTTTAATTTTCATGTTTGAAGACCATGAAGGAATCACTTGTCTGGTACTAGAACAAGCATTATTTCTTTACAGACTAACAATTAGTATACATACGCAAAATACTGCAATGTATTGTTATTATGATCATTGAAAAAGTCTTGTGAGCGGAATAATTGATAGTTTTATCAAGTTGTTTACCGATTTTGATGTTAGTTTTCTAGCTATAAATCCATGCTCTATTGATTATCGATCACTCTGGCATCAGAGAACTAGAGGTTTTGATTAGTTTATGAGAGGCTGTGGAACTAAATAGTAACTATCCAAATAAATACGGATCATTTTCGACAAGTATGCAGATATTATTTTCTTAAACACTTCTTAATTACTACCTTTCCAAAATGTTGAATTTTCGTAAAATATTTTTTATCAGTTAATTTTTTAAGCCTGAAATAGTGAAATTTACCAATTCCTTGTCATCAGTGGGATCATTAAAATATTGAATAGAGAGTGTACATTTACAATAGAATCAGAAACTGACTTTGACGCATGTAGTTTCTTGGCAATATAAATTCACCATATTCAGTACCTGTACCTCTTCATATAAAAAATAAAATCATATATTGGTGGGGATTGAAATACTATAATTTACTATGAAAAGTTAACTAGAGTTCAAGTTTTCCTATTTATACGTTTATTCATCAAACTATATCTGAAATTTGTATTTTTTTGAATTCTTAGGAATAACACCACTGTTCTGATCTCAATAAATGTAATAAAGAATAAACGTTTATACATAATTTACTGTTTTTTCTGAAGAATTTAAAAAAAATTAAATCGATATGCCACAACTATCTTTCAGAGAAAATGTTCTGTCTGCTAACAATTATACTAAAAAAAAATAAACATTATTACAACAAATATGATATATATACAGGGTCTTGCAGAAATACTGAAAAGAGTGGACAACAGATTTAATATGAAAACAACATTCAAAACAAGAAATACACTAAAATCAAAACAAATGAGGTAACCCAAAATTAAAAAAAAAGAATTTATAAAATTGAATGTAATACATTTTATGTTGGAGAAACCTCTAGAGCTATAAATGTTCGAATAAATAAAAACAAGAATTTTAGAGAATAGAGAATTCAAAAGTTAAAAATTAGTGAACTTGCCTGAAACTTTGGTCTTAATATACTATTTCAAAATTAATAATGTCAATGTCCATTTGAAGAACAATGTTCTTTGAACTCATTTTTGGCGAATGCTTTGTTATTCATATGATCTTTAGAATTTTTTAGTTCTATCCTGTAAGTGTCTCAAATGAGCAGTAAATTCCCTTAGTTACATCAGCTTTATTGTCTAACATGTAATGCTAACTTTTCGGCAATTGTGGTGTTATTCTCAAGAGATCATGAAAACAGAAACTAGAAATGCCGCAAGTATCGTTCAGAAAACAACTATATCTGAAATTATTATTCACAACTGTTATTAAGATTTTAGTATACTAACCGATAAATTTCTCTAGTCACTCAGACAAACCCTGATATATGTGAAATACCTTTAATAAATTTATTTTTTCTAATGAACCGCCACTGTTCACCCACATATGTGAGGAAACCGAGATTGTGTACCCTGACTGGACTGTATTTTTATATCCCTCGTGTGTATCCAATATCCACGTGCTCTATTCTTATAAGGAACTTTTCAATCTTCTTCAGGCGTTGTTTATCTAACCATTGTATTTTTTAACGGACGATTTTTTACCGCGAAATTTTGCTTCATATACATTTGGTTATAAGTCGATTGATTTTGGACTTTTATGTTTGAATACTGGTTCTGAACTATTTTGCAACAATTTCAAATTTGGATAGCATTATTTTGTAAGTGATAAAATTCATCACATAAAATCATTAAATTTGTTTAATTTATGACACTAAAGTAAAATGCAATATTTTTCTTGAATGATATTCCTTTTTAAAATGGTTTCCATTTTTGCATCTTGATGGAAACGCTTACTGTATTTGTCGCTCACTAGATCGAGATTTTCAAGAAAGAAGTCCAAGTTTGAATTTATTTTCTTATGGACAGGGTTCCCTAGAGTTCACTGGAGATCAACTATCAAGAAATTCAGTTACGAGCATTTTAAAAAACATCCGCCTATTTTAAATCATTCAATCTTGCCTCAAAATTTCTTTGTTGTCCTATAAATTGTGTTAAGCTCCATTGATTATTTGAGTTCATCAATCCTGGACTACTTATCGTATCCATGGGTAAACATGTTACAGGATTTACAAACAGTTGAAAAGTTACTTTTATGTTCAGGTATCAGTAAAACTTCGTAAGATTGCTGATATCTGACATAACAGCAAAATTTAATGCTTAAATATTCCTGGAATATTGTTTTGCTCACTATGAGGTTTATAGTTATCTTAACTTTAAGTCTTATCCAATATTCATCGCTTGCCACTGTCATTCTATCTATTAGCATTTGAGGAACTTGAAAATTTCATCGTGACATTCTAACCTAGGAATTACGGGTAACAGCAATTACATGGAAAGGCTCCAGATTCGGAACCTCTATGTGCTAGTTTCCCCGAAAGTCCTAGATGTCGGTCTTTACATTTCGCGTCTTCAAAGAAGTGTTCGAGAGGACATTCAATTGTGGGAAGCGCAACTGATGTAGGTTCCCTAACCAGAAGCAATATACAGTGATGGACAAATGTGTGGAACCAATCAAATATCTCTAGAATTATTAGAGATATCAAAAGGAAATTTGGAAGGTGGATACTGCAGTAGATTGCCTATTGGTTTTCAATTTTTTTTACAATTTTGAACTTCATGTTTTACCGGTAGTAAAGTCGATTTTAAAATTTGCAATGAAACACCCTGTATAGTATTTTAGTTTCTGATGAAACATTTTATTGCGAATACAAAAATATCGGGTTTGATATTATTTACTTCAATACCTACCGAGATATTAACAGAAAAGCAATTAAGGAAAGGAAAAATCTAATATCCATTAAAGAAATGCATAAACATAATTATTAACTAAATCTAAGTGATTTTCAATACATTGAAAGTTAACTTAATGT
Organism: Octodonta nipae; assembly: GCA_034190945.1. Classification (NCBI taxonomy): domain Eukaryota; kingdom Metazoa; phylum Arthropoda; class Insecta; order Coleoptera; family Chrysomelidae; genus Octodonta; species Octodonta nipae. Next base: position 78,493,714 of record CM067223.1, on the reverse strand, counting down.
ATTAGATGTTCAAACTGAGCACCGTTTACTTCTTGACAATAAACTTAACATTAGCTATACTTCTGGTGTATTCTCTGGATGTTAGCACCTAATTCTTGCAAATTATGTTCACCTTAACTTTAAGTAACCCACAGAAAAAGCTAGTGAGACTTCGTGCGCCATTGATAAGTACCCCTTCTTCCAATCCATCTGTGATTAAATGTCCTATCTAATGATTACAATGCGAGCGTAATGGGGTGTGCTCCATCTTGACAATAATTGTCCATTTACCTCCAATGCAAGTCGGTTAAAGTTTTAAATTCTCTAGTAACATTAGCTACTGTTTACTTCTGTTTTTAAATTCTCTAGTGTAATTCTCTGGATGTCTTGAGTTATTCTTGCAGCTAATTCTTGCAAATTATTTGGTCTATCAACAGAAACCTTAGACTTTAAGTACCTCCACAGAAAATAGTCTAGTGGGACTTCGTGCAGGCCATTGATAAGTACCCCTTCTTCCAATCCATCTGTGATGAAATGTCCTACATAAATAAATGATCTCGAACAATGCGAGTGTAATGGCGTGGCGCTCCATCCTGCTGAAACCTGATATTATTTGGTAATTGTCCATTTACCTCCACTGCCGGAATAACTTGTGTCTCCAAGAGCTGCAAATACCTATCTCCATTTAAAGTTTCCTGTAGGAAAAAGGGTGCCACGATCCTGTTGTTATAAATGCCGGCCCAAACGTTCAATTTTTGGGGATGTTGTGTATGAGCCTCTTGTACCCAATTAGGATTACTTTGCGACCAGTAGCGGCAGTTATATCGATTAACCGTACCATTTAAACAAAATGTAGCCTCGTCTGAAAACACCACATTTCTTATAAAATTATTATCACGTTTACAAATATCCATCATCGTTTCACAAAATTGCAAACGTCTGTCGAAATCGTCTTCGGAGAGTTCTTGAACGAGGCGAATTTTGTATGGATGATATTTTTCTCGCCTTAATATCCTTCCTACTGAACGACGGCTAATTCCATGCATATTGGCGAGGTAGGTAGTGGATAAGTGAGAATGTTCTTCCAAAGATATAGCAACATTTTGAGCTACACCTTCATTACTTGCACTTTCTAACCGTCCACTTTTTGGTAAATTGCTAACTGTTCCATTTGTGTCGTACCTTAGCAAAGTTTTCGTCACTACTGAACGGGATATTTGTGTATTCGGATAAACAATGTTTAAAATTCCACAAACTTCTTGATGCGTCCTTTTCCTCTCCCCCATACCCAATCATCATTAATATTTCTATTCTTTCGGCCATTTTACGATCAAATTAAAACAATACAATCTTTTTGCGTTCAAATAAAAAAACTAATAACTTATTTTGACAACTACTGTCACTTCTGCAATGAATTTCATGGACTACTAAACTTAATTCAGATTTAATTTGCGCCTGATTTAAACAAACGCACGTGTATTCGACTATGGAACAAGCAGTGCTGTTGGCTGTGACGGTATAATGCCACCGATTGACCAATAGAAATGCAAATCCTTACCGAGCGGTTTGTTTATATCAGGCGTAAATGAAATCTGAACCGAGTTTTGCTACCATCGAATTTTTTCTTTCCTTAGTTACTTTTCTGTTAATATCTCGGTAGGTATTGAAGTAAACAATATCAAACCCGATATTTTTGAATTCGCAATAAAATGTTTCATCAGAAACTAAAATACTATACAGGGTGTTTCATTGCAAATTTTAAAATCGACATTACTTCCGGTAAAACAGGAAGTTCAAAAATTGTAAAAAAATTTGGAAACAAATAGGCAATCTACTGCAGTATCCACCTTCCAAATTTCATTTTGATATCTCTAATAATTCCAGAGATATTTACTTGGTTCCACACATTTGCCTATCACTGTATATTATACGTGCGTACAAAAGAATGACACCTCGAAGAGAGTATGAATGGGGATATTGTTTAGTAATTCTGATTTGTTGAGAAGTCCTTATTTAATTTCAGATTCTAATGAAAATAGTTTTAACATATCACTTAGTAATGTTTTTTGAGACCAATAAATCATCGCCTGCTTATTTACGTTCATGTGCTATTGAAAAATAAAGGGATTAATACACTACTTTCTTAGTAATGTTAATTTGTGATAAATAAATCATGACCTACTTAGAAAAATTAAAGCCTAACTATACCAAATGTGAAATTTCAATGATACCCATTAAGTACTTGTGAGATATCACTGGACTGGAAATTTTACGTTCATTTCAAAAATTAAAAAATCCAATATGGCGGTCATAATAAAAATGAAAGTTGACGCAGTTTGCGGGATAACAAAAGATGATTGAAACATGTGGCACATGCCATCTTATTCGTCTTAAAAAAGTGTACAAATAATGTCAAATGATGTCAGCTATCAAATTAACCGTTTCGGATTTACGGGCGAAAAACGAAATCCGCCATTTTCGATTTTAGCAGATAACTTCCGAAACCAACTGACCGATTGTAAATCTGAAGCCAGATATCCAATGCACTAAATTTTCTCTTAAACTTTTCCCATTTGACCTTTGTTATAAGTATTATAGGACCGGAGTTTAAGGAAGTGAATTTGGGACACCCTATATTAGTTTTGACAAATCTGAAGGAATTTCTAAAGCTTTGTGTGATTCTTCAGTGATATCTGCTAGAGATTTTTAAGTATAGTTGTTAACTTCTAATATGCGTAGAATGCTTTCCAATGATCTATTGTAGTTGAGTTTTAATTACATAACTCTTGCTGTTATTTTTTTTTATACAAGAACTGTATTGATTGGGGTAATTTGTGATATTTTAATTCCCTATAATTACTAATTTTTTAAATTATTGTCTAGACTATATAAAACTATTGCCAATTAACAATAAATGCTTTACAAAGCATTAGTAAAAGTTTGGTCAATTAACTTTTTCTAAAAAGTTCGGCTTCATATAAGACGTTTCAAGGTCTATACCAGATTCCGTTTACAATAGATTAATATTTGGTCAATAAAAATTAAAAGTAATTTTTTTGTTATACATAATTGATTGTGTTTTTATACATCTGTCACAAAAAAGTTAAAAGGTCAATTTGTTAATAATTCTACTTTCAAATAAAGGCCATAATGGAAAATAATTTGCATTTGATATAAAACTAAAGAAAACAAAACTGATAGACGATTTCTGGTAATAAATTTTTACCTCCTAATTGTTTCTTTAAATATTTTCTATATGAATTTTTGACTATTTATCGAAATTGAATACATTAAGAATCAAATCTACATTCGTACATAAATTTAAATTTGCTCTCAGAGTTCCTTTTTGAAAAACTAAATAGGTATTTTGATTTTTCATTTTTTGGGTCTTCACTCCTCACACTGGTTTGTGAAAAATACAGATAAGTTTTTCTAGAAGAAGGCAACTAGTGCTCCGGGTAGTTTCCTCGAATTGCCCTTAGGTACACGACTTTGATTTTCAATTTCTAAGGTCATCTGTTTTTGCAGAAACCATTGTGAGGAGTGAAAATCCAAAAAATGATCAATCAAAATAGCTGTTTACCTCATAAATCATTCACAAACTGACTAAATGTATCTTCTCTTTCTCTGTTCTTGTTTCTTAGCCTGGGCTCTCAGGGTTTTCCTCATAAGTCCCCTGAAATTATCTGAAAACATAAATGATATTGGTCACAAAATTAAAGATACTACGACTTGAATACACGGTCCAGGAATATCTTTAGCTTTGATCTTAAATTATCTAATTTTTTTCACTTGCTTCCCCAAACTATACTAATACCCTTGATCAACAGATTACTACAATAACCATACCATACATACAGGGCCTTTCAGAAAGACTGACAAGAGTGGGAAACAGATTTAATATTAAATCCTCAAAGATTCATTGTACATTGTACATCAGTAACGAAGCGTTGGCGAACATATCTTTATAGGAACTTTCCGTAAAAAAAATACACCCTGTATACAAAAATATTTTTTTTATTCCATTTGAACCCGTTACATTCGTTTTTTGTGTCGTACCTTTGTGTTGTTATTATTTTGAAAATAATTTGGTCAAGTGCGAGTTGGACTCGCATACTTAGGGTTCCGTACCACCTTCAAGATTCGAATATTCCAGTTTCAGACAAGCAGGCAATGAGTGCATTTTCTTATACTTACCCTTATATCTTTTAAAGGAAGCGTTTTAAATTTATATAAAAATATACACTCTGATTTTCCACACATAGACTTTTTTGTGTCGTATTTTATCTGCTTTAGGATTCGCTTGATTTTTATCACGTAATACATATGTATTTAATTTCCGCTACGGTAATTTGGCCCCCAAAAAGTAACATTAGAGTTTTATTTTACTAATAAACTTTTAGAGAATGCCTTTTATAATCTACTGTCTGAGTTTTGAGGCTCTGTAGATTGGAAGAAAAACGGCAAAATAGGTCAAAGTTTAAATTATGAATTATTAAATCAGGGTTATTCAAATTATTTAGAAAATATAAATAAATATATTTTTCAAATTTAATAGTGTAGTTTCTAAAGTGGGAATTAAGTCGATGTTAATATTTTTAATATCTTTTATACAAATGATTTAAAATATGATATAATTGTAATTCACATAATGAGCCTTTTATCTGATATATTACATGATGCGTTTGAAAATTGTATAATATTTATTTTCCATTTAATTGAATAATTTGTCCCTAAAATTAACTATGGGGGTTTTCTAATAATTTTTATTTCCATTTAATTCTATTATTTGGAGGCCAATTTATAATAGAATTAGGGATTTTTTCATATTTTCCTATAAACAAAAAAAATGAGGTCTTAGAGTTTGGGGAATAACGGGGAGAATGGGTAATTTTTTTAAAATTTTTCAAATATTCATTTTAAAAAATTTAAAAAAAATATATTTGTATTCGTCATAATGAGCCCTGAGATTAGATTATATTACATGACCCGTTAGAAACATTATAATTTTTTATTTTCCATTTAATTCTATAATTTGCCCCCCAAAATGAATATTATGGGTTTTCTTCTTATTTTTCCAGTAAAGTTCAGGTGAGGAGCTATACCTTCTTCAAAATTTTCCAGCATATTTTCGGAATAAGGGGGAGGGAATTTTGGGTAAATTTTTTTATATTTTTGTTTAATATCTTTTAATTTATTTATTTTAAAAATATGAAAAAAATATATTTATATTCGTCGTAATAAGCCCTTTCATTTGATATATAACATGATGGGTTAGAAACAATTTTAATTTTAATTTTCATTTAATTCTCTAATTTGCCCCCCAAAATAATATTAGGGGTTTCTCCTTATTTTTTCCAGTAAAGTTCAGGTGAGGGGCTATACCTTTCTTTTTTTTCAAAATTTTCCAGCTTATGGTTTCGGAGATAAGGGGAGGGAATGGGTAAATTTTTTTTATATTTTTGTTAATATCTTTTAATTTATTTATTTTAAAAATATGAAAAAAATATATTTATTTTCGTCGTAATAAGCCCTTTCATTTGATATATAACATGATGGGTTAGAAACAGTTTTAATTTTATATTTTTCATTTAATTCTGTAATTGGCCCCCCAAAATTAAAATTAGAGGTTTCTCTTTATTTTTTCAGTAAACTTCAGGTCAGAACCTATAAGTCTATTTTTTTTCAAAACTTTACGTTTTATAGTTTCGGAGATAAGGGGGGGGGAATGGGTAAATTTTGGTATATTTTCGTTAATATCTTTTTAAATAATTTTTTTTAAATATGAAAAAAATATATTTGTATTCCTCTGAATGAGACCTTTCATTTGATATATTACATGATGCGCTTGAAATAATTTTATTTTTAATTTTTTTTTAATTCTATAATTTGCCCCCAAAATTAATATTAATGGTTTCTCCTTAATTTTCCTGTAAAGTTCGGGCAACGCTCTATATTTCCTATTTTTTTAAAAATTTTAGGCACAGTAGTTTCGGAAATCAGGGGGGGCGGTCGATTTTTTTAGTTTTTCCCCCCAGAAGTACCCCTAAAATCAAAATGTTTTCTTTTACGATATGTACTCCTGATCGGGTCACCAAACTATACATTGACACCAAATTTCAACCTCTTCCGTCCAATAGTTTAGGAGAAAATGGCTGTGATGTGACAGAGGCAGAAATCCTGAGTGATATTATAAGGCTATCCGTATATTGTATATACGGAACCCTAAAACCGAATTCGTAATATATTGGCTTTACTCCGCTGACGGTAGGATTTAGGAAAATAAGCTCTATAAATGCATACAACTCTAATGATTTTGGTTAGAGATATGAGGCTTTGTCGAATTATAATTTTACAGGGTGGTTCCAAATATGTTAGAAACAAAATATTTAGTTGGGTGGCCAATAAGCAGGTGCATATACAGGGTGGTTAAAATATAGAGTGGAACGGAATTATAGTTATACACAGTACTTAGAAAAGTAGTAGTATAATATATATGATTGTGAAATTATAGGGCATAGTAGAATAATTATTAAACAGAGTTTTTTAAAAATGTTACAATAATGTTATACCTATAGGGCAGGAAATTAGCAGTTACATTTACAGTGCGCTTCAAATATAGGGTGGAATGAAATTACAATTATACAGGGTAATTAAAAAATGTAATATTGGGTTGCTATAAACAGATTCATATGCAGGGTGGTTGAAATATAGGCTGGAGTAGAATTGCAGTTATATAGTGAAGAAGAGTTATTATTATAGGTGGTGATAATAAAAAAGAAATGATTGATAGGGTGGCGCACAAGGTATGGCATATATATGATTGTTGAAATATACTCCTGATTAAGATGATAGTTAACTTAGGCAGTTAAAAAATGTTTGATGCCCCATAGGCAACAGTATATACTGGATGCTTAGAATATACGGTGATATGGAATTTTAGTTATACAGGGTAGTCGAACAAATGCCATAAAGAGTGGTCCATGAGCACTCCTTTATACACGGTGGTTGAAATATAGTCAGGATTAGAAATATAGTTATACAGTGTGAGGAAAAACATATATAGGGTAACTCACAAGCAGTTGAATATATGTGATAGTCAAATACAGGATGGTTGGTTATATACACCATAAAAATAATTTGAGTTATTCATGCTATTAATTAAAACAGTTTTTTATATTTATTTAGTTTTTATAAGTCTTATTATATTATTAAAGCAATATAACTTAACATTTAAGTTTATAGTAAACAGTCAAAAGTGTCAAAAATGTATAAAATGTCAAATATTTAAAAATGTCAAAAATGCCACAAATGTGAAAATTTCTGTGCTAAATGTCATAAACATGTCAAAACATGTTAGAAATGTCAAAACCGTCAAAAATGTCTAAAATGTTAAAACTGCAAAAATGTCACAATTATCCACCAAATGTCATAAAAGTAAGTAATGTCAAAAATTCCAGAAATGTCATAAATGTCAAAAATGGCGATCAGAACACATGTGAAAATAACTAAAATGGGAAAACCACAATGTCAAATATCAAAAATCTTAAACTAAGTGGGTGGTATTAGGAACTAAATCAAATTGCAAGAGCTTTAATGAACAAAATCTTGTAATTAAAATTAATGGTATGAAATGAGCAAGTATATAATATAATGTATTTAGGGTTATGTTGGATCCTATGACATTTAACAATCATGCAGTTTTAGTAGGAAACTAGCAAAAAATAGGGTTTTTTAGAAGAATAGCTTTTAGTTTGTCTCTGGTGTAGAATGCTCGTTTACAAAACTATTATAAAACCTCATTTTAGTTATGCGCAACATTATTACTCTCTTGAAATCAAGAACAAATCCAAATTGCAAAATAAATCTATGAGAATAGTACTAAAATGTAGTATATATACATCAGTAAAAATGTTTAGTAGAACAGAGTATAAAAGGGCCAACTTAGTTCTGATTTACAAAATGATGCATTTCAAACCCCCAAATTTGGCTTATTAGTTAAAAGACATGAACTACATGCGCGAACATTAAGATCAAATGAAATTTTAATATAAAGTCACTGTAGGGGACCTTTTAATTAATGGTATAAGTCTTTTTATGCTCTGCCAGAAGAACTTAAAAACTGTAATAATGTACAAAATTTTAATAGAAATGTTTGTAGATATTTAATAAGAAATTGTGATAAATAACATAATCTATGTATGAGTTATGTGTATCTGATGTAGTTTATGTTTTGTAGATATTTAGTAAGAAATTGTGATTCTTATGATAAAAAAAAGTGATAAGTAAGGAATGTATAATTGTTAGCAAAAATGCTAAATAAAGATATTCATTCATTCATTCATTTGATATACACCATAAAAATAATTTGAGTTATTCTTGCTATTAACTAAAATAGTTTATATTTATTTAAGTTTATATAAGTTCATATTGAACACATTTAAGTTTATAGTAAACAGTCAAAAAGTGTCAAAAAGTATAAAATGTCAAAAATTTCAAATATTTACAAATGTCAAATATCCAAAATGTCATAAAAGTAAGTAATGTCAAAAATTCCAAAATGTTATATGTCAAAAATGGCGAAAACACATGTGAAAATAACTAAAATGGGAAAACCACATCAAATAGCAAAAATCTTAAACATATCAAATATGTTTAGTTCACTTCCAAAATAATTTATTTTTGGAAGGGGTTGTACCTATAACTGTCGCTCTAAAAATAAAACGGTTTTACAGAAAATAAAAAAAATTAACCGATACCACCTATAACTAAAAATCTGAAAATAATTATAACAAAATACAACTCTAGCAAATAAATAACACATTCAATGTTGTTAGGTACCTACCCAGAAAATAAAAAATGTAAACATTAAAAGGTGAACATTCTGTACAAATTAATTACCTACCAATCTAGTATATTTTTGAAGTCGGTGCCAAGCAAACTTAAAATCCTGCATTGCGTATTTATCTACAACTTCATCAAACTTAATTCCTGCTTGGCACCGACTTCAAAAATATACTAGATTGGTAGGTAATTAATTTGTACATAATGAGCACCTTTTAATGTTTACATTTTTTACTTTCTGGGTAAGTACCTAACAAAATTGAATGTGTTATTTATTTGCTAGAGTTATAATTTGTTATAATTATTTTCAGAAATTTAGTTATAGTTGGAAGTCGGTTATATTTTTTTATAAAAATGTTTTATTTTCAACTTTATAGTCTTTTTGAACTCTAGTAGTTTTCATTCTTTATTTTTTATTTTGTATGTATAAGCTTAATATACAGGACCAGGTAACATCGAAAGCCCCAACATTACACAATGATATATTTTGATTTAAATTGACAGGTTTACGAACAAAATGTACTAGTAAGTATATGCCTTATGGACCACGCCATGTAACTTTTTTTCAACTTTTTTTTAACAACCCTGCATAACTATAGATAATTCCACTCCACCCTATGTACCAACCATCCTGTACATACGACTGCCCACGGACAAGCATAAATTTGTTAGCTGCCTTCTGTAAATTATAGGACAGAGTAGAATCCATCCCATATTTACAAATCCGTCCTATATTTCAACCATCGTAGATAACTCCTTGTTATTATGTTTTTAACATTTTATATTATCGCCCTGTATAACATTAATTCCTCGCCACACTTTATGCAACTTCTTATTTTAATTACACTGTATAAATATAAATCAACTCGAGCATATATTTCAACCATCCTATATATGATTTGTTTACGTCCACATCATATAATTTTTTTTAATCACCCTATATAATTTTAATTCTACAGTTTTTCCAACATTTTTATACCACCAAACCTCCACTCCACCCTATATTCCATCCATCCTGTATATACGGCTGCCTATGGCCCACTATTATTCTAGTCCGGCCTATATTTCAGTCATCATATAAATGCAATTCCTTCTATCACTTTACTTTGTGATTTTGTTTGCTATAATTAAACACCTTGTGTATAAACGCACGAAGTAGCAGTTTAGAGTTTGACATGTGGTGTCACTGAATTTTCTATTAGGCCGTGAGAATGTGACACCAAAAACACCGTCTTCGCAAAATGGAAAAATTTTCATTTAAATAGGTATTTGCCTGGCATACAAACAAAACGAGCTTGGTACTCATTGATTCAAGGGGCCGAAAATATTATGCTTTACTACCTATATGCTTGAGATGTACATAGAAAATTTTCAAATTAGCAGTTAAAACTAGTGCCTACAATTCCCGCACATAACGTTGGAATTAAAATATTTATGAGGAAATGTCCGTTACGTCACTTCGATGAAATTTTTTATAAGAATATTGAATTACTTTTATGTTTTTTGGGCAATATCACCACAATCGAAATAAAACGACGTATATTGAAGGAAAACCAAAGTCTATTCTGACTTCGTTTTCAATGGATTTATATTTATTGATGTGGATTGCAAAACGGAAATTATTGCCCAAAAGAACATAAAAACAATCAAGAATATGCCACAAACAACGTTTAGAAGGCAAGAATATTGGAATTTTCGGCGATTTTTTGCAAAACTGCAAGTTGCACGTCGCAGAAAAGTATATGAGGTCACCTAGGGATCTTCCTTAACAGATTAAATGTTAAGAAACTATACACATCCATAAGGAGTTTTCGAAAAATCGACTAATATGTTAGGGGTATTGGTCGATTTCTATGCACGAATGTGTTAATTCACAAATTTGATCACTTTGCCAATAGAATTCTTATCCCAAATTTAAAGTTTCACCAATCCGGATATATACTCTATTAAACAAGACCATACTCATTCAAAACAGTTCACCACAGGAGAAGAAATTAGGTTACATATACAAAAAAAAAATATGCGACGAATTGAAAACCTCCTTCTTTTTGGAAGTCGGTTAAAAATAAATGAAAATGTAGGGGGTGTGAAAATTACCAAATGAAAAAAATCTGTTGAAGACAAATACGTCAAATACACTTTGCCTATGCCATTATGACGCTAGATTCACTGCTTCCATAAAAAATGTATCTTTTAGTCAGTTTCCACCGTACAAAATTTAAGCAAATATAGGACAAGATTTAAGAATGAAACCGTTGACCCGGTGAACGGTTTTTCGGTTCTTTTGAGACTTGTCGAAAGCCGTTCACTACAGCGCGAGCATTTCATTTTCACCTCGTTATCCTAAATCACAATACAGATGTTACTCCAGGGTAAAATACGAAATTCCAACGTGAGCTACGGTACATAACAAAGCAAACAAAACTCTCACATAAGACAAGACAAACGTAGGTCCGTTATTAAAGACCAGTTCAATTGGCCTAAAGGTGCTACTGCGCACACAGTGGCAAAAAAACGTCTGATTTGTTACTCGCAGCTCGAGCACCGGCCATAATTCAAAACGAACATTTCAAACCTTTAGTAGTCTATTAAGTTTATAGATTAGATATGATATATATTATAATAATTTTTGGGCGCGGTTCTGTATTAGCAGCAATTACCGGTACGGAATATCTATCTGCTCGATCAAAATTCTAAAATCGTTATGAAATGTTAAACTTATTTCTTGCTACAGATAATTTAAAATCTGTTAGCTGCCGGATAATAAAATAAAGCGACATGATATCTCCGATATAATTAACCAATTTCGACATCGGTACAACTTAATTCTTTTTTGGTAACCGAATAGGAACACTTGTTTGTCTCTCACATGAAAGTTTATGCACAATGATGTCGGAGTTTAGTGTGAAGGACTGAACATGTTACGCAATTTCAAATGCATACAAATAAAATTAATTAAGTATTTTCTAAGTACGAATCAATTATTGCAGAGTGTAGAGATCCTGAGATAAGTCATATGAAAACCTTCTTGACAAGTGGGTCAAAAACTACATGATCACACTGTTATTAAGTATGTTAATTAAAAGGAAAAAAGTATTTGTTTAAATTCTTGTTAATTATCTTTAAAATACAAACAGTAACTGCACCTGGATTTTATTGTGTGTCAAAATAGTTTGTAAAAAAACCTAAATAGATGCTGAATATGATAAATCCTGTTGCTGTTGAAGACAAATGTAAAAGTACCTAACCTCCATGCAGCAAGGTAGTTAGTTTGGTGAAAATTTGGTCAGGTGCGAGTTGGAGTCGTATATTAAGGATTCCATACCACCTTTGAGATTTATTATAATGTATGTAGATAAATCATAATATAAACAACGTGACCCAAAATTTAACGTCAAGCCGAAACCCAGGAGTGGGGACCATTTAATGGGAACCCAAGGGAAAATAATTTAAAAATTAATTTTTTTAAGAAATAGGCACTTTATTGAAAAACATTCCAAAAGAATACCCTAGATTACATATTTTAGTACTATAATCACAATTTTGAATGTTTAAATGTTTGTATTAGTAACATAATTAAATAATTAAATTGACATTTAAATAATTTAGATAAATATATTGAACATCCCGTCGTATTAACGAGACTAGTCCGATCGGGATAAAAATTTTGTCGATGTCGGAACTCGGAATTGTCTGTAGACCCCTTACATACCTGACAGGGTGTTGTTCCTGGTAGAGCAGTTTGCATGCACATCTCTAAGTACTGAAAATATTTCATAAATAGGCAATATAAAAAGAATCTTCTAATTTACTTAATTTTTTCCTATTTGCTAATACGAGTTTTTATAAATTCATTCAAGCCACTTAAATATCAAAGGGTATACTCAGCATAAATACTAAAAATGTAATCTAAATGATTGCAAACAACATTAGGCAACATTTTTCTAAGACAGTTGCCAAGAATTCCATAAAGTTTGGGGACATAAAATTTGCTGTCGGCAAACCAGTATTCTGTGGAATAAATACGTACCGAAAGCCATAACCATTAACTTCGTTGGGCGGTTCTTCGGATGAGACAAAAGCCAAATCACACGATAATCTTAACTTTTTCCAGAACAGTACTCTGGCCGGAGTCAGTCCAGTACTGTTGTGGACAGCTGAGCGACAGGTTAACAGGAATATGGCCATATGTTCATCCCAGTCATGCTAATTGTTACTAACGACCTTAGATAGATACTGTCGCAAAGTTTCGTTGAATCTTTCTACCATTCTGGTAGACTGTGTGATGTCTAAGCACTTCTTGGGAAATAACACCACGGTTTAAAGAAAATTGCTAGCGTTTTGGGGTCTAGGTCAGACCCGTTGTCAATGGTTAAGAAACTTGGATAAAAAAGGCACAATTCTAAGATGTAAATTAAAATATTTGACAATGTGTATTATTTGATATCTGACGTAACTAAGATAATTTTATTTGCAATATACAAGGTAGCACAGAAACTTCTAAAGATCATGTAATCATAAAGTTCTTCCAATTTGAACGGGAGATCTTCAGAATTTTATGTGGCGCTCCTAGGTGCGACTTTGTTATAAGATAGTGCATTCGCCAAAAATGCGACCAAAGAACTTTGTTTATTCAGTGATCCCATTAAAAACATAAGGGAAAACCTAGGAAAAAACCTTATGAACTATCCCGATATTGGGTTGTTCACAAGGACATGACCATTAGCAATTTCTTCCTTAATCATCGGCAACCAGGAACGATTGAATTCCACGAAGGTAGTAGCGATACAATCGTTTTCATTTAACAAAATTAAAGCAGACTCTTTTAGTTTTCTTTTGGTTTTTTTCCTAGGTTTTCCCTTATGATTTTAATGGGATCACTGAATCAACAAAGTTCTTAACAAGGTTATAACAAAGTCGCACCTAGGAGCTCCACATAAAATTCTGAAGATCTCCCTTTCAAATTGGAAGAACTTTATGATTATATGATCTTTAGAAGTTTCTGTGCTACCCTGTATATTTCAAATAAAATTCTCTTAGTTACGTCAGAAATCAAATAATACACATTGTCAAATATTTTAATTTACATTTTAGAATTGTGCCTTTTTTATCCAAGTTTCTTAACCATTGACAACGGGGTCTTACCTAGACCCCGAAAACGTTAGCAATTTTCTTTAAACTGTGGTGTGATTTCCCAAGAAGTACTTAAATATTGAAAAATATGCCACAAATATCATTCAGAAGACTGTGTGATGTAAGGGTTCTTGTTGTCTTGATGCCTAACATCGAACAGCCCTGAAATACGTGAGACGTAAGATTTCGCCCTTGGTCTAAATGCAACTCTATCGGTACGCTACACCTACTACTTCTCTAGCAGCGTTGTCACAGTGATTGCTTCCTGATTGGGTATGGCATATGCTTCGAGCCACTTCTTAAAAGAATTTGTAGAGACCAGAACATATTTTTTAACCCTCTCGGAGTTAGGGAAAGGTCCGGGCACAGTTATAGCAATCTTTCGAATAAGCGCCCATATAATATTGTGTTCGCAGATGTAATATTTCCTGTACTGAGCTCACAATACTTTAGAAAGCCCGAATGGTTTAATATCTCGTATCATCGAGTCTGCGTTTAAAAGGTTTGTTTCTACTTTTGGGTCGGTCACTTGGTCTTATATGCATTGTTCTGTTGTTCAGATTTCATTCACATGCACACGAATTGTTCGATGGATACTGTCCTATGGTTGCGGAGGATTAGTCAGCGTTCGCCCCCTTATATATACTGACTGTTCCTAGTTGGTAGCATGGGCCCTTGACCAACTCCGACTGTGATCTGTCTGGTAGCTCACTCTGCAATCACGTCAGAAATTCCTGTATATTTACAACGATGACATACTCCCTGCTTCTTGTTTTCTGTCTTATCTCCAGTATTTTTGTTCATTTCGGGCAGCACTTTGATGATTTGTGACTATCGGAAACTAGCCCCTAACTTCATTAACTAATTGGGAATTATACTGCCTGTAAAGCTGTTTTCTGTGATTTCTTTAATAGAACTCACACCATTTTATTTATTTGTTTAGTACATATAACTAAATTTATTGGGTATCAACATCAAAACTTTTAAGGAAAGTCGTCTCAAGATTTTACTATCCATGATTTATATTCTAGGAGGTCCTCGACTACAAAAAATATATTGTCTTACATTCAATTACTGGTAAAATCTTGAGAAGATAGAAACGCTTTTAATAAATTTATTTTTTTATTTATTCTATAGCATTTTTATAGATTTTGGAGCCTTATGAATCTTGCGATGTTTTTCACCCAGCCCATTTATTTACTAGGACAATAACGTATAATTAAATTACGTATAACATCTACACATCTAAACATATTTGGAAAATTCACGATTTATATTGAATCTCTCCCAAACTGACAGAAAAGAACATATGCTTTCACACCTCATTAATTATTTCACTGTAGGCACGTGCCTTAAGGACGTTAAATCTTACAATAGCTACTACCTATTGACTCTAAGAAAGAAAGAGCAACACCAAAGAAAGATTTCTTCGATGGATTTGTAGAAATACAGTGGACTAATTGTCACGTCAATGTGAATTCAGTGAAACTCTTACGACCATATAAAGGAATATTCAGCCGGTTTAACAGAATGGTATTGTCATTATGTGATGTTTTTCTTATTTGGCATGAAATTATGTCTGTTTTTGTTTGGATAATGGAATGCCCGCTGACCGCTGGTCAATCTGCTGGTGTGTATATTTAGCACCCTTGTTTACAAGCTGCCTCCAAAATTATAACTGATGTTTATGATACCAGCCTTTTTCTGTTAAATTGTTGACAAAGAACGGTCGGTAGGTAAAGCCTAATGGCTTAAATGCCACCCGTTGAGTAATACACGGTAAGATTGCATGATTTGGTAATAATAGGAGCTAGTTTTAATTAGAATTAATTTAAAGGAATATTGTTACGTATATAGGGTGGTGTAACAAAATTGATTCGTTCAAATTTACAAACTCTACGAAATTAGCTTATGATAGTCTTGAAATTAGAATAACAAGGAATGCAGTAGAAAGTTTATGATATTATTACATTTATTGAAGTGTTGGTTTAATTTATATTAAACTTTCTTCTCCAGTTAAGATGGAAACAAATCTGAGTGAAATTTAAGGAACAAAAAAATACATAAACAGCAAATAATAAGATATAATAATCTCTATTTTTTAATGCGTCTTTCTTGATAGAACATTTATAAACGAAATTTTATATGACAAGAACGGCTCTAAACATATAAATATGATTTTGGGATGTAAAATAAAGAGGTGAACATATCTGACGTGTAGGTTTTTTGACATGTGTTGCCTTTGCCATTTTTGTGGTTTTTGGTGTTTTTGTTATTGTTGTCATTTTTCATATTTTTGACATTTTTATCATCTTTAACATCTTGACATTTTTGACATTTTTGATAGTGTTTTGTGAATGATAATTGTCTCAGTTTTGACATTTTTCACATTTACGGTGAGGAAGACATTATTTTGCCTCTTCATTGGGTTTTCTCTGCTCAATTTTTTTCCCTGCAACAGATAAGTATTTGAAAATTGTATATGGAGAACAAAGTTTAGTAAGATAATTTCGTAAAATTGCCCGGATTCCTGGCTATCTGTAGAAAAATTCTTGCTCACAGTTTTTCTGAGAGAAGAAATGTCTATAAAATGATCAACTAGTATTCCTGTATAAAAGGAATGTATTGTATATTGTGTTATATTTATCTGTGTTGGGAGATGGTTCAACTCCGACTCTGGAGTCTTCAGTCGTTTGGTATTGTATTTTCAAAAAAAAAATTGCTTTGATATTGAGTTCGTTTTTTGTCAAAATTTGACAGTGACAATTTTGTCGTTTCTGGATCACTTGATACCCAGGGTACCGTTTTCTGCTATGTTAGTAATAGATTTCTCCAGTCCAAATGAAGGTCGATTGAAGGTGCCCCGATTTCCGTGTTGTTTATCATCATACAGCTGACTTCTTTAAGTTTTCTCTTTCTTAAATTTTCCTCTTTCAGCACTATCTTTGTTATATCCGTCTATCTATGGCTACCGGTGCTGGTTAATACATGATTGGCCAAATTTGATTTGTCCACGGGTCTTCTGGAAATGTTATATTGATGTTCTTTTTTCCTTACTTCTAAAGCTCTTGACGTTTCACCGGTATTAGAATGACCACAGTCACATAAAACACTGCACACACAAGTTTTGGAATTCTCAGTTGCGTTAAATGGTTTAGTATGTGTCAGGATAGATGTGTTATTTTTTTAAAACAGTTTTAACACCGTATTTATTTCCTAACAGCTTAATTTTTTCCGATACACCAGGTCAGTTGGAATTATGTTTATACTTTGGTTTTGTGTTTGAGTTGGTTGGTATAGTGGTGAGTTGGTTATTTGTGCTTATTCTAAAGGTTTATCAACAGGTACATTGTAAAAAGACTAACTATGTCGACACTTACTACTATATCATTTCTGTTCATAATAATGCTTTTTAATTTGTTAGCAAATAATTCGTGTTCTTTAAATTGTTTGGATTGTTTTCGTAAGGTATAATTATATTTAGTAAAAATTTGGATATGTTTTGTAATAGTGAATTTATTGAACGTACAATTGGTCTTATGGGTATTGTGCCTTTATGTATTTTTGGAACGCCATATAAATGTGTTACTGTAGCGAGGTGTTAAGTGTTTTCGTTCTAGTGAAGTGTTTGTGTTTTGTTATAATGTCTCTAGCAGCTTTTTCTATATTTTGCGTAGGATCTTTTTTGAGCTTAGAATATGATCCTGGATTAATAAGGTTCATCATTTTGGTGTTGTAGGTAATCATTTTTATCAAGTATAGTCGTAGAGTTAGGTAGAATTTGAATTTTCTACGGCATATTTTTCTGTAGGAGTGAGATTGTATGTAGTTTTGTGTGTTTCTCTAGGAGTTTAATTTATTTCTTATTCGGTATTCACTGGACACTTCTAGAAGGAGAGTTGGTGCAGTGCCTTCAATGGCAACTAACTAAACGTCATTTTTGGCGTTTTGTACACATACTATTTCTTATGTTTTTTTCATTTTAGCTCATGACACAATAATTTTGACAAATTTTATATTATTGTGATTTATTTAGTGTATTTAATATTATTAACATTTGGAGGCTCATGACATTTTTCATGGAATTTATTTTCATTTTATAAATCTTAATCATTTAACATTTTATATATTCCAGAAATTTTCTGTTTTTTGAGATTTCATCTGCGATTAATCAGTCATCATAAATCTAATATGGCAATATGGCGAGTAATATCTCTAACCATTTAAAGAAAAGCCAAATTATCAATTCTAATACAATGAATAAATACTCCTCATACATTTATTCTTATAGTTTTTTATCTTATGAGCAGACTTTTCAGAAAATATGCACAATAAATGGGCTAAACTTTTTATCTTGATAGATATAAAGGGTACACGTTTAATTTTAATTCTGATAAAAATAGTGGTGAATTTATTGCTCTTTTGATTTAAAAATTACCTTCAAAATAACAACTCATCTTTAATTAGTCAGTACCTGGGTGACCGAGCTTCACTCGTAAATTAAAGGTTTTATCATAAACGTATATATATCCAAATAATCGGACATTTGCTAAGTAAACTAATTTAAACTCCCTAACATAATATTTTTTTTCTTACATTTCTTATTTACATGGTGTTACTACAATTCAACTCATTTTTTTAATCACGCCACTATTCCACTCGATTTCATATTCCAACAACCCTGTATATGCAACCGCTTTTGGCCATTCTACAAACACTTTTGTTTCCAAATTCTTTTATTTATATTGTAACACTGTATATCTATAATTCCGCTCCACCCTATATATGCAACTTTTTACAGGCTACCTAATATAACATATTTTAAATCACACTGTATAATTATAATTTCACACCACCATATATTTCAACTACCCTGTATATGCATTTGTTTATGGCCACCGATTGTATTTTTTTTTGGAACCACCATGTATAATTGTAATTCCAGTACATCCTATATTGCATCCACCCTGTAAATGCAACTGCTAATAAGCTACCCTATAGGTAAAACATTCTTTTAACATTTTTTTAGCGACCTGCATAACAATTCTTTTACTCCGCCCTGTATGTCAGTTATCATTAATTTCCAACTCCTTATGGGGTATCCTACACAATTGTTTTTTCTCGCTTTTTTCTAGCTATACTGTAATTCCATTTGACACTATATTCTAACCATTCGCATAGCAACTCTTAGGGACCATCTAACATATTTGTTAGACCCTGTATAATTATAATTTTATTCCAACTATTCATATTATATGCATCAAATTAACATGCGAAATCATGAGATCTTATTCATCCAAAAATTGCCTACCGTATCAATTTTTTCACCTTGAAAACTTGAAATGT
The DNA here is from genome assembly GCA_034190945.1 of Octodonta nipae. Taxonomy (NCBI): domain Eukaryota; kingdom Metazoa; phylum Arthropoda; class Insecta; order Coleoptera; family Chrysomelidae; genus Octodonta; species Octodonta nipae. The sequence continues at coordinate 78,474,412 of CM067223.1, read as the reverse complement.
CTTCCTATAAAAATGTTATGCTAGGAACATATGACGGAGGCATACAATAGTTACGTGTTCAGAACATACAAATACAATAATATAAGTACATCCTATATTGCAACCCCTGTAAATGCAAATGCTAATAAGCTACCCTATAGGTATAACATTCTATTAACATTTTTTAGCCACCCTGCATAACAATACTATTACTCCACCCTGTATGTCAGCTATCATTTCTTTTTCAAAAATTTTTGATAATGACCAAGAATTGGTCGAAACCTACGTAAAATATAATGAATACCACGAAAAACTAAATTAGAATTATTTCTGTGGTCCCAAAAACCCAAGATTTCTCAATCAAATATATATAAACCGAGGACCGAGAGCCATTTGGAAGGGTAAAACTATTGTTCCCTTTCCACATATATATATATATATATATATATATATATATATATACAAACACTGTTCGTATTATAGTATTAGATATCTTTGTGTTGCACAACTGTTTTTTAATGGATTTTTTACGCATAACTCAACAAAAATTAAAACAAGGTTTATAAAAATAAGACGGTGTTTTTTCATGAGTGCTCTACTCATACGATTGGTTAGATAACTTTTTTGTTGAACTCTTTGGCGTTATAGCAAAAATTGTTCATGCCCAAAACTGATAAATCACTACAACAAGACGAACTGTTACAAGAAAGACATGAAAAGAGCAATAATCAAGGATCTCATAGTTTCTAAAGTACTTTCTGAAAATATAAGACCTAAAGCTACCACAGTCGCTGTTACTTGAAAGTAAATTTGAGCAGGAAGTCCATTAATGACGTCACAAATTAGTAAGAACACTATTAAATCAATATTTAGAATTTGACGATAAAATTGGTTGTCAAATAAATCTTTTGCTAATGCTTATCATCAAAAACAGATCCCGGCTATTAAAAACACGATAACTTTTCGTGAAAGGTAATAGGATTTAACCGACAGTGGGTGTTGAAAAGCCGAAGACTCGCCATTATCCTTGAACAGATATAATATCTAATTAGAAATGTGAGTAATGCCTAATATACCTGTTCCGTTTGTTTACTCCACTATCGTCCGAACAAATCAATCTATGCCAATACTTTAATTTTTGCGTAGGGGTACATACAGCACTTTTCGTGTTCGATAAATAACAAGCAAAGTATCGATAATAACAACGAAGTCACTGTTGCGGTAATTAATTGGTCTCGTAAGGTTTGTTTGTAGTTATCACGATTTTTATTATCGATAATTGAATCGACTGCACAATCTCTGTCTTTCTCTCGCTGTGCTGGTCTTATTGGATTTTCTAATTAACACCTTCATGGTCGAATATTTATTTAAAAACAATACCTACGTCCAGCGCAAAGCCACCTTAGGCACCTTACATTATTTTTAAAGGAATTTTGAGATAAGATCAGTAAATACTAAAAAAGTCTTATGTGAGTAATAGGGTTGCTATTAGTTCACTTGTGGTTACTTTGCTGATTTTTGGCATGTGTGTGAGAATGAGGTAATTAGATCAGACGCTGACAATAGTACTATAGCTTTATTTGAAGGTGGAACTTGGAATGATGTTTACACCAATTTATATTTAAAAAAGAACCTACTTCACTGGCTTAAAATAAAAACCGTTTAGAAACAGTATGCAGTCAATAATTATTTTTGGCAAATTTTTTTTATCTGATTTAAGATTATTTTAGGGTATTCTTATCTCTCCCTCTCTCTCTAGTTTGTATTTTTTTATATTATCCATATATTTTTTGACTCTTTAATTTGTTTTATTATTTGGTGAAATTCACTGAAATGTAGTCCCTTAGGTACTTACTGGTTTTTCAGATTTTTTTGGAAAACCGTAAATCTTACCTTATAAAAAATTATATGGTAACTTTGCGTAATATTCCTTAATATAATGCCGTTTAAATCATCAAATTTACCTAAGCCGTTTTTGGAATAATCACTGAGCATACATAAAAAACAGTGACCACGAATTGATGACTCCTCTTTGTAAGTTTGTTAATAAAACTAAACTTGAAATGTAAACTGTTAAAAGCTTACTAGATGTAAGTATACGATTTTCAAAGGTTTACACCCCCTATAAGATATATCGTTAATGTGTTAAAGAATTTTAAATGTCACGCTAGGATCCTAACAAAAAAACATTAAAAATTGTTTTAAATCAATTTTATTTCAATGATAATAAATGTATAACAATTAAATTAAAACAATTCTGCAAAAATTAATAAATCATTTTAAATGAAATTTTCTCAAAGCAAACTAAACAAAGCAAATTAATATCCGATATTGGGACCTTGGTTTATTATAACAGCATCCATACGTTGGTCATCCGTTTAATCACATTATTAACCATCTTTTGAGATTATTTTCTCAATTTTCTTTAGCAGCAACAATCAGTTCTTGTACCGTTCTGTGTGGGCTAATTCTGTTAAAAATGGCCCACTTCAAGTAATCCTACAGATGCTCGATGGGATTTATTTCAGGTGACATTAGTGGCCATTAAAACAAATTTGTTATCTAATTTAATTACTTAGTGGTAAAATGATTGAATGGCATTATTAAGGTCATATGTGACTGCCATTGTATCTGGCATATGAATCAGTAGAGTTGTCTGTTGAACAGTATCCCCCTCCCCCCCCCACTCCAAACATTTCTGTACCTTCACGGCAAGGAACACCTTTTGATACTTCGATTCTGTGTGCATTTTCGAGTACTAGTGGTCGCTCAGTGGTCGAAATCCGACCCTATTTCATGAAATTGTAAAATGTATATTTTATACGAGGCAGAGTTGTGGAGAAATCGGAGAAGTAGATGTAATAACAAAAATTGACAAACCTATTGCAATAAAAAAAATTGTAATCAAATATCGGTATTCGAAATATTTTTGACAAATGAATGACACTCCAAATTTTTGGCTGGAACCGCTCCCCCAAAAGATTCAATATAATAATTGGAAGATTGTTCTTTGCAACCTAAAAGTTTTCGTCATTTCCGGTTTCAATCAAGTTCAGGAATATTAAAGAAAAGAGAGGACCAACAACCCTAGGAGAACTTAAATATTTAATACATTCTCTATTGTCCGCTGTCTGACAATTTTTTACACAACACCTTCGGGAAGGTTGTGATAATAACATATTAATCCAATAATTAAATTAACATTAAAAACAGAATATTTAAATGAAAGTTACTGCCACGCGTCCGAAAAATTAATATTGATCTACTACATTGACTATTTTACCACTAAACACTAACAACATTTGTATCCCACTTCCAGAAGTACATGCTCTAAGAATATAACAGCATCTAACGATCGCTCCCTACATAAACACTTACTCAATGTTTTGAGTTTTGACCGTCTGACGGCGGTGGCACTGGCAGTTGTTTGGCGTTGACAGTATGGACGTAAATAATCAATTTTTATTATATTTTATTTAATGAATGAACCAATATTATAAGTTAATTTAAGCATTCTGCACTGAAGATCGTCAGTTGCCTATTTATATATATATTCTCCAAACCCTTAATCGATAATCATCAGTCAACAATACAGGTCAACAATTGATCTCCACAAATGTACTGAACGCTGACTGGTCCTAATTGTTTTTTTTGGGTCGCTGATTACGGTGTCTGGGTCGGTTAAGCTCCATCACATCAGGTTCAAGGTTATTTGAAGGTCAAGTAGAGAAATAACCGTGAGAAAAATCTGAAAAAGTTCATGGGTACGTTACTGAGATCCCCGAAACCGAATTAGTAGTTTGTTTGAACTTACCACCTCTCCTAGGTATCATTCAAGGTCATTTTGAGGCCATTCGAAGGTCAAGTTGCGATATCAACAGTGGACAAAATCTGAAAAAAATCAAGAGTTCGGTTTTGTAACTGAGTGATCCAGTATTTGAATTTAAATCCGTAGTTGGCTTAAACTGGAGGGAGACCACTTAGCATCATTTAAAAACATTTAAAGGCTATTTGTAAGGCAAATCAAGAAGTAATCGTAGACAAAATTTTAAAACATTCATGTAATTGTACCAGCTTGGCCTAGATATCCGGTATCTTCCTGACCTGCTGGCTTGCGCCTCTATCAACTCTGTTGCATCCGACATATCATCGCCCTTACATTAAATTTTCCTGTTCCTTGTCGGTTACATCCATATTCCCATTAGGATTCGCGTGAATAGGAACTGGAAAAGTAACATAACTGACTTGTGCATATATAATAGGATTTTCATTCTTTATAACATTTCTAGTTAGTTAAACAGAAGTAACAGTCGCTAGTATGATCTGTTGGGGGTCTCCATATTATTGGTTTAAAAAATACTTGCTTGTTAATTTTATAAGAACCCTGTGGCATCCCTACATATACTTATGAGTTACCCATTGAGCTTGTACCAATACTAAACAGCAAGGCCATGGCCAGAAAATTTTTTCGTGGTAGGTTTTCGAGGGGGGAGGGGGGGTTGGATTTTTTTTTTTGATTGGTGTTGGCTGATTAGGACTGCAAACTGTATATTTTTTGTTCTTGTATTCCCAGGATATATAAAATAGTATAAATATAAAATTTATTCTTATCAAAACATGATTAATTGGTTCAAATTGAATCTTGAAACCAAAATTTCCCCCAGACCCCCCCCCACCGCTGGCTACGGGCTTGCTAAACAGTTGGTTATATTTACTTTCAAAGAAACTGAAAATAAACACTTTTCCTTTGGTAGAAGAAATTTCCCGCAAACAACACAAAAATTGTTCATGACAACATGACATGACGAATTTCTTGTAGCATTTGACTCTATAGAAGCCAAATGTACCACCTCTGTAGAGCTACATTTGCTTGATGACGACGCCTGCTGGCTAGAGATGGGCAGGTCCGGATGGACACGCATGTCCGGACCTGCATCCCTAGTGTTACTGATGGATGTACATCCGACAGCAATTCGGACACAGATCCGCCGAGCTGTCAGAGTGGCAAGAAACGCATGCTATGAGCGGTACTGAATATAGTTTTAGAGGTGTGTAGGTTCGGAAGGACACGAATCCTCGGACCTGTGTAAATGAAGGATGTACATCGTTACCGATCGGCGGAACCACTTGTTGATATTTATATGGGGCAGCGGCATCGAAACATGCCATGAGCGGGTCTGAATCAATGATAGCAGACTGGGTACTGCGAATCAATTTAGTTGTCAAATATGATTATTTTTATTTGTAATTATTATTTTTGATAAATCATTATCGTTTTCTCGTAATTTTATTATATAAAGGGTAAAAACAAAGATTCAGCGCCATAATGTCTTGCTACAACCTTGGAACTGGATGGATATCCAGATCCAACTCCGAATTATGACCTACCCATCTCTACTGCTGGCACGCTTTCCCTCTCTGAGCAGGCGCCAATTCTGGGTTTCTGGAACCCTGTCTAGTATTCTTTTTTTGGTTTAGTTGCCATGACGGCATGAACGCTATAACCCAGGACCTTGGCCGGATTGTGGGACAACTCCGTTGCCCACAGTCACCAAGTGGATGTGCCTTGGTTATAACTAAACCGTAATTTTGAAATCCAAAGCTAAACTTTTTTGAGGCCTGTATTCAAAGGACTACGAAATGACCTTGAATGACCACTAGGAGAGGCAGTAAGTTCAAAAAACTAAGGATTCGGGTTCGGGGATCTCAAAAACGTACCCATGAATTTTTTCTGATTTTTTCCAAAGTTTTTTCGCAACTTCGCCCTCGAATGACCTCTAAGAGAGGTGGTAGGTTCAAACAATGGATTTGGGTTGGGGGATCTCAAAAAATCCAAGCTAAACTTTTTTTGAGGCCTTTATTCAAAGGACTACGAACTGACCTTGAGTGCCCTCTAGGATAGGTGGTAGGTTCAATCAAACTACGGATTCGGGTTCGGGGCTCTCCATGTATCCATGAATTTTTTCAGATTTTTCCAAGGTTATTTCTCTTTTTGACCTTCAAATGACCTTGAACCTGATGTGAAGGAGCTTAACCGACACACTCACAGTAATCAGCGACCCAAAAAGCCTACTAGGACCAGTCGACGTTCAGTGCATTTGCGTGGATCAAATGTTGACCTGTGTAATCCAAACCGGGACTGATAATTATTTATGGTACCTACTATCTTCATTCCCGCAAGACAATATATTTGTTTCAACAGAGAACTTTAGCAGTTAATTTTTTCAAAATTACTCTTATCTGTTGCAGGTGGAGCTATTGTAAGAACGTAACCCTTACCTAGATGTATTTTTATATAAAAATATTATTTTAAAAGTTACTCACAATGACCTTTATTGAAAAAATTAAAACTGAAGAATTTATTTTAGAACGTTTTCATTTTCATTTTTGCATACTAATAGGCAAAAAAAAGTTGTTACTAGTACCAATATCAGTAATACAGTAAAATAAGAACAAAGATTATTTAATATTTGCAATAAGAATGTTATATTAAGTACATTAAGAAAAATGAAAATGAAATAATTACTCAACAAATGTAACTGAGTCAAATAAATGTTAAAATATCATTTGCCAACACCTGGTTATTAAGGGAAGTGAATCAGTGGTTAGTATCTAATAAACCATCATTTAATATAAATTAAACTTTCTATATTCCTTACGGGTGCTCCTGTGATAGTGTACCAAAGAAAATGAATATAAGTATGTATAAATGGTTACATGATTAATAAGAGTTGAACAACACAAATAGTAAGGCATTATTTTTCGTTTTCACCTTAAATGGGACAAACATATGAGTTACATACATAACAAAAACAAAGGAAGTACTTAGATTTTGTGTTCTATAAATTTTCGAAAATAATGATTGATATAATAAAAATAATTTATTTTGCATTTTTTTTAGCAAATGTTTCCTATGGCAGTATTGCTTAAGGAGGAGCCTATACTAATCTAGTTCACCTGAAAGTAAAGTATCTACCACAAAATTATAATCGTGACAAAAATTCTAATAATACAAGCAAAAATTCGGTTAATTGTTTACAATTATTAGCTGTTGTAACTCTATAAAAGAATTTTTACCAAATACAGCTGTATCAATTCTATAAAAAAATATTTAATATATTACCAAAGGAATACAAAGGCATGGAGAACTGTAAAAAACAAAAACTAAGAAATTGGCTCAATGGATAATTTTATACTATAAAATGAAAATACGATTTAACTTATAATACATTGTACTAATAAATAAGTGCAAGATATACTTTGATATTTAAAATAATTATTGATTTGTGTTATTTGTTAATAAGATTGAATATTTTATATGATTTAAGTTTAGTTTAATTAAGATTTTAATTTTAAGTGTATCAAGCATGTCCTATCCTGTAGGTTAATGCGGATTTATTTAATGATAAGAATTTTTCATTGCAAATTTTATACTGGTTTTAATAAATAAATAAATGTGCAGTTGTTGGTCTATTTCTTTATTTTGTATCATTAATTATAAGAAGGTTCTGATTGTCTAAATACACTTATCCTATATAGATATACAATAAATATGTACTAAAACAAACTTGGATTCTTACTCCGGCACTTGATACACTATCCTCAATTTCACTAACTCGTAGGAAAGCATAATGATTCATAAAAATAATAAACTAAGAAATTAGGACAAGGATCCTATCCCATACCGCTCATTGTAGGTACCTATAGTTTACTTTGTAAGAATCCATAAAATAGGTATTTAAAATGTCATTACCTACTTTATAATGTAGGGTAAAAGTAGGTAAGTAATTAATGATTATCCTAATCTTTATATAAATAGGCAAAGACAAAATGGTTGGGTACCATTTTCTCTTGTGTCCCTCAATGGATTTACTTTATTTTAATTTTTTTTAGTAGCTACTGATGACCTTCAGTGCAGAATGCTAAAATTTATTTTTAATATTTGTTCATTCATGAAATAAAATAAAATAACAAATTCATAATTTACGTCCACATTGTCAATGTCAAACAGTGCTGGAGAGAAAATGTAAGAGGGATTGACTCGGAAAACAAACTGAATTAAACAGAAAAATAACAGATTTTGATCGGTTATTCCACATTATCACGCTTTTCAGATCCCCCGAATAAAAATTTGTATTACCTATATGATGATAACTATTTATTTAGTACCCGATAAGTTTGAAACTTTCATTTCTTTGTAAATGTGGTTTGTCAACTAAAATTAGAATTGTGTATTGTGTGGCAACTGATCAATGTGTTTCCGATATTATTTTATTATTTTAACATTATGCTTTTATTTTATACTTTGCCAATTTAAAGGCTAATAGTTTCATACAATTTAATTAATATTAAGAAGCCCATGATATGAATGCAACTAGTCAGATTTAAGATAAATAGTAGGTAAGGTCTGACATCATGTCAATCTTCACAGCCATCTTTGTTTGAGCTAATTTGGTTATTTTCACTGTATAAGTGATTATTTTGAGTTCATTTTGACATATCATAATATTGTTAGCCGTTAGGTTAATGTAGCTTTTCAATTCAATATGAAAATTATGAATGTATTATTTGAAAATTTTCAATTTCAATACACTTATAAAAATTTTCAACACAAAAAGTATTATTTAAGATAAATTATCAGCAGGTGCATTAGTATTTCTTTATATTTTTGGTATAATACAGAAATGGTCATCGCTAACTTTGTGCATTAAATTGAAATTATTGAGATTATACCTAGAATCGTGGATTTCCGCGTATGAGCCCGAAAGTAAACAGCAGTCGACTGTATGGGTGTTTCAAGATGAGCCGAATCCAACCAAAGTTGTTCGCGCACGAAGCACTTCCAAGCAATGATCGCTGTTTTTTCGGAAAAAACTGGACATGTCGCAACCGTACCACTAGAACAACGCAGAACAGTCAATTCTGAGTGGTACACAACCATTTGTTTGCCAGGTGTCTTCCAAGAAATGAGGAAAACCAACCACTGAAGACGGATCACTCTTCACCAGGACAGTGCGAGCTTTCACACATCGGCTCAAACAACTGCATTTTTGACCACTCAAAATATCGATTTGATGAGTATCCGCCGTATACTCCTGACTTGTCACCAAATGACTTCTTTTTATTCCCGTACGTAAAAAACAAACTGAGAGGTCAACGTTTTTTCGACACCTGAAGAAGCGGTTGCTGCGTTCAGAATACATGTTTTGGAGATACCTCAATCATAGTGGAAAAAGTGCTTCGACAATTGGTTCAAACGCATGCAAAAGTGTATAGATCTTCATTGGGAATATTTGAAAAAACAATAAAGCGATTTTCGATGCGTTTTTGTT